>JAXQQM020073626.1:0-127402 GCA_034641835.2 Pinus albicaulis
CAAACAGGACCCACACATCCTTTTAATGCAAAGCACCTCCTTGTGCTTTCTGTCATCCACATAGTTGGCCCAATCTACTGTGTATCTTTGTCAAAGTGAGCTTTTTTCCTTTTGGATACCGAGTCCATATTGTTTGTTCCTTGTAGATATGCGAATATTCTTTCTCTTGCGGAAGATGGTTTTTGTTTAAGGTCTTGCTTGATATCGGATTAGTGTACACTCTTGCCAACTGATATACATTCTTGATGTGGTTAGATACAACAGGCTTCCTATCATGGATCTATAGAGTTTTTGATCTACATCTGCAGACCTATCATCAGCACACAGCTTGCATCCCGTGATCATGGGGGTTGTCATTGGTTTGCAGTCCTCCATTTTGAATTTTTTCAGCATTTCTTTTAAGTATTTTTCTTGAGAAATGAATGTGCCTGTGTCCTTTTGCTGAATTTGCAGTCCCAAGTAGAAGCTGAGTTCTCCAATCATAGACATTTCAAACTCTGTTTTCATCTCATCAGCAAACCCTTTTGCTAGTTCATCTTTGTTGCTTCCAAACATAATGTCATCAACATATACTACAACAATCAGGAGTTCATCTTCATGGGATTTTATGTATAGATTGCTGTCTACTCCTTGTGCTTTTCCTTTTATCATCCACATAGTTGGCCAAATCTACTGTGTATCTTGTCCTTGTCAAATTGACTTTTCCCTTTTGGATACCGAGTCTGTATTTTGTTCCTTGCCAGTCTCTGCTTGAATATTCTTTTTACGCGAGAAGATGGTTTTGTTTAGGTCTTCTTGATATCATCACTAGTCCTCTTCTTGGCATGATACTTGTTCTTGATGTCAGTTGCTACCTTTAGACTTCCTATCATGGATCTATAGAGTTTTTGATCTATATCAGCAGATCCATCATCAGCACACAGCTTGCATCTCGTGATCATGGGAGTTGACACAGGTTTGCAGTCCTCCATTTTGAACTTTTTCAACATTTCTTTCAAGTATTTTTCCTGTGAGATGAATGTACCTGTGTTCTTTTGCTGAATTTGAAGTCCTAAGTAGAAACTGAGCTCTCCACTCATAGACATCTCAAACTCTGTTTTCATCTCATCAGCAAACCCTTTTGCTAGTTCTTCTCTGTTGCTTCCAAACATAATGTCATCAACATATACTACAACAATCAAGAGTTCATTTTCATAGGCTTTTATGTATAGATTGTTGTCTACTCCACCTCTCTTAAAGCCTTGTTTTTGCAAATATTTATCCAGTCTTGAGTACCAAGCACGAGGAGCCTGTTTCAGTCCATATAGGGCCTTCTTCAGTCTGCACACATAGTCTTCTTTGTTTGTCAATGAGAAGCCTTCTGGTTGTTCCATGTAGACTTCTTCTTCTAAGTCTCCATTCAGAAATGCAGATTTTACATCCATTTGATATACTTTGAAGTTTTGGTAGCATGCAAATGCCAGAAACATTCTGATAGCTTCCATTCTGGCTACAGGAGAAAATGTTTCATCGTAATCCAGTCCTTCAATTTGTGAATATCCTTTGCAGACAAGTCTGGCTTTATTCCTGATTACCTGTCCTTCCTCATTCATTTTATTTTTGAATACCCATTTTGAGCCTATGACATTTTTCTCAGTGGGTCTAGGAACTAGTTCCCAGGTATTTTTCTTCTCAATTTGGTCCAATTCTTCATTCATAGCATTCACCCAAGACTTGTCCTTGCTGGCTTCTTCAAATTTCTTTGGCTCTATTTGTGACAACATGGCTATGTATACCTCTTCAGTTTGTTCTGTTAGTTGCCTTCTTGTTTGGACCCCTACTCTCTTGTCTCCAATGATCTGATCTTCAGGATGGTTCTTCTGAGTATATCTTGAGGGAGCTTTAGAACTCAGCTCTGTATCTTTTGTTGTCTTGCTTGTTTCCTCATCATCTTGGTTTTCTTCTTCATGGTTGTCTGATGGACTGCAGCAGTCTGTATCTCTTGTATTGTTTGGAAGTTCTTCATCAAATCTCACGTCAATGCTTTCTACTATTTTCTGAAGAGTCTTGTTGTAGCACCTGTACCCTTTAATTTTGGATGCATATCCTAGAAATATCCCTTCATCTCCTCTTGCATCAAATTTGCCAAGATTTTCATCATTATTCCTTATGTAACTCTTTCTTCCAAAGATTCTAAAATGTTTGATTGATGATGGTTTCCCATGCCATAATTCATAGGGAGTCTTGTCACTGTTTGGCCTTAAGTGAGCTTTATTAAGGATATGCACCGCTGTGTGTACTGCTTCTGCCCAGAAGGTTTGAGGAATATTCCTTTCATGCATCATGGCTCTGGCTATTTGCTGTATAGACCTGTTTTGTCTCTCTGCTACTCCATTTTGCTGAGGTGTTCCTGCAATAGTAAATTGTTGCTTTATCCCATATTCATTGCATAGGTCAGCAAAGTCATAATATGTGAATTCACCTCCTCTGTCTGATCTGATGCATTGCAGCTTGCATCCTGTTTTATTTTCTGCTAATGCTTTGAAGATCTTAAATTTTTCCAGAGCTTCTGATTTATTCTTGAGAAAAGCAACCCATGTCATTCTGGAGAAATAATCTATTATTAGCATAAAGTATGATTCACCACTTGGTGTTTTTGTTCTTACAGGTCCACACAAGTCCATGTGCACAAGTTGTAGTGGTCTTATTGTTGATAATTCATCTTTAGCCCTAAAGGATGTGCAGATCTGTTTGCCTAATTGACATGGCTTGCATATGGTATTAGAAGGCCTCTTTATTTCTGGCATGTCTCTGACAGCTTTCTTCTTGCTTAGTCTGATGATGTGATCAAAGCTGAGATGTCCCAATATTTTATGCCATAACCATGACTCTTCTAGTTTGCTAAGATGACATGCTTCATCTTCCTCTTTCACAATGTAAACATTACTCTCTGTTCGAACTCCTTTAAGCAGAGTCTTACCTGTGGTGCTTGATCTGACTTCACAATCTTGTGCTCTAAAAAGAACTTCACAGCCTTTGTCACACATCTGACTGACACTTAGTAAATTTTCTTTCAGCCCATCTACAAATAGTACATCTTGGGCCTTTCCTCTGCCATTGTCTATGCTGACTGAGCCTTTTCCCTTGATCTTACCTGATTTATCATTGCCAAAAGTAACATTGCCAGATTTCTTTTCATCAAGAGTTATAAACTTGCTTATGTCTCCAGTCATGTGTTTTGAGTAGCCACTATCCAAGTACCATTGACTTTTCAGGTCTTGAGTAGTTAGAGTTAAGTCACATTTATTCACTTTCTTTATCCACTGGAGGCCCCCTTTTATTTGGTATCTTTTGTGTGGTGGTGAACTACATCTTCTTAGAGGACATTTGGAAGGTATATGTCCAACTTGATTGCATACACAACATTTGATCATAATTTTTGTAGAATTATGAGTATGAACAGAATTTCTTTGATTCATAAACCTCCTTGAGGTGTTAAACATCAATCTTTGTCCATAATTTATACACTCAATGATTTTATGGCAAAATTCCTTACAATAAAAACAGTAACCATAGAAACTATTTGCATACCTGATGTAAGGTTGTCTCTTCCATTTGTTTGTTTGAGGCACTCTCTTCAAAGTTTGCATCTTTTGCTGGTTTGAATTACTCCTTCTTGCAAGACAATATGCTGCAATGTGTCCCAGCTTGTGGTAGACATAACAAGTGGCATTCTTCATAGGAGGGAAGAATCTCCTTTGATGGCTTCCAAATTTTACATACTCAGGGATCTTAGTATTTATTACTTTCTTTGCTACTAGTGGTTTCTTTTGATCTCTATCTTCCTTATTACAGGTTTCTTCTTTTGTAGGAATTGTTTGAGCTGCTTCATAATTCTTCTTTTCTTTTACAAAAATAATCTCTCTGTCAACCTTTTCTTTGCTTTTACTTGATTCTCCTTCATAGCCTATTCCAGTTTTTATCATAGGGGATCTTTGAGCACCCAGAATTTCATTTAACTTACTAGAGCTTGTTGTTTGAGAAGAGTTTATAACCACTTTCCTTTGAGAATTTTCTAATTTCTTCCTGAGACATACTACTTATTCTTCCAACTTTTCTTGTTCCTGAGTTTTTTCTTTGATTTTCTTAAGTAATATGTCTTCTATCTTCTTGGCTTCTTCAAGCTCTATCTTTAGCTGCATCAGGACTTCTGAATGTTGTTCTTCTCGTACATACTTGAGGAGAATGTCCTTTTGTTTTCTGCATTTTAGTTTGAGTCTATCAATCTCTTCCAGAGCACTTCTTAGCTCCCCCTCAAGGTCGACTTCACCTTCTTCTTCTCCATCTTCTAGCAGGAGACCTTCAAGATCTTCTATAGCCATCAATAAAAATTCAGAGGTTACATCTTCACTTGAGAGTTCATCTGAATCTTCAGATGTACTGCTGTCTTGTTGAGCATAGAAGGATTTTCTGCTGAACTTCTTTCCTTTCTGCCAGTTCTTTGATTTATTTTTCTCTGACTCTTGAGCCTGATTTCTTACTTTCTTGTGAGGACACTTAGCAACATAGTGTCCAACTCTTCCACAGTTAAAGCATTTGAAGGGGAGTTTACCTTTGTATTTACCTGAGCCTCTATCCAATTTCTTGACAAACTTGGCCTCTTCTTCATCCGAGCAAGAGCATATGTCTCCCTCTTCTTCTTTCTTCTTTTCTGTTTTAAAGGTTGCTTCCCTCGTACTTGGCTTCTTCTGTGGGAGCCTCATTTCATAGGCTTTTAGATTTCCAAGTAGCTAGTTCATGGTCGAGGTCTCCCAATCAGTTGTTTCTTCTATTGCAGACACCTTTGGATTAAACCTAGATGGAAGAGATCTTAGAATCTTTTGCACAATTATACTTTCTGGCATTTTTTCTCCAAGAGCTTTCATATTGTTAATAATTTCTGCAGATTTTAGGAAGAAACTGGAAATGTCTTCATCATCATTCATTTTTAAGTTCTCAAACTGGGCTCTATAGACTTGAAGTTTGGCAGTCTTTACTTTCTTGTCTCCCTCATGTATGTTCTCAAGAGTATCCCATATTTCTTTGGCAGATTCTTTGTGCATTACTTTAATAAACTCTGCTTCACATAATCCATTCAAGATGACATTCATGGCTTTTGTGTTAGCCACAAAATCTTGTTTTGTTTATTTTTCTGTGTCAGTTGCCTTTGGGGCATATCCAAATTCCATAGCAGCCCAAACTTCTATTCCTAGAGACATTATGTATGTCCTCATTCTTATTTTCCAGAAAGCATAATTTTCACCACTGAAGAAAGGGGCTTTATTGGTTGAGCATCCTTCTTTACTAGCCATTTGGGAACCTAGGATCTCCTTTCAGCTGTTAGACTGGTACAAAGGAACCTGCTCTGATACCAATTGTTGAACCCTTAGTTAAACTGAGAGGGGGGGGGGTGGGTGAATCAGTTTAACACATTCATGGTCTTTTAAAACTTTTCATTAAACCTTATTTACACATTCATTTCATATCCAACTTAATATGTGAGTAAACTTATAATGTGAGCAACAATAATTAATATAATATAATAGCAAACTTAATATGAGAGTAGCAGGTATTAAGCAGATGATATAAATCAGATCAACACATAAACATCATGCACAGAGACACTAGATAGAAGTGGAAACCCATCCAGGGAGAAAACCACATCTTATTATTGTTGTGATGCAAAGACAAGCTCAAACTCCCTCTCACCACTGTTTTTCTGTAGGCACCAACCTACAGGAGGCTCCAACCTCAATTCTGCAAGCTACAACTTGCAAGGAAGCACCAACTCCCTTCAATTTTCTACAGGCACCAACCTACAGGAGGCTCCAACCTCAGTCAGCTACAACTGACGGCTATCAAGCTGCAACTTGATAGGGAAGCTCCAACTTCCTCAATTTATCAAGTTGAATGTTTGCTGATTTACCTCAAATATCAGCTCTGTTTTGTAGCATCTCTTTCTGCTCTTCTTTTCTTAATCTTCTCTGCCTCACTCTTCTATACTCTGCATTCTCTATATTTACTTTCTCTCACTCCCTTTTGCATATCAAGATGATATGATTTATAAGGAATTTCTTGTGACTGTTAGCATTCCTCAATGAATTTGGAATGGACAACCATGCCTCTTTGCCTTCTTCCTTCTCATTTCTTTTCCATCTCACTCAGAAAAATGTAACTGTAGGTGCTTATTTTAATCTAACAGTGGGATTTTGTTTTCTTCCGGAGACTTGCTAATGCATCACAAACAATAAAAAATTCAATTATAATATTTACATTCACATATAATAAAAACTTCAGCTCAACTCATTTAGTCTTTTGGCTCACTGCGCATTTGTCTTTTCTTTGACTGTGTCTGTCTTTTCTGTGACTGTGTTTTATCTCTTTTCAGCTCTTTTTGCTTTTCTGTCCTCTGCTGTGGTGTAACTACTACATACGTGTAACTGAGCTTTTTATATCAGTGCATTTTGTAAATATGTGTAGCTGTTGACTGTAATTCTGGGCAAATTCCAACCCTTTACACGCATCAAGTGTCTTGTTGATGTGGGAGTTCCGCAAGCGGAACATACATGCATCACAATCGTTTTATATTACAAATCACCCTCCACCTTAAGCCAAGGCCCATGGGTTCACAAACCACGCGGCATATTTTAATACAATCGCAACAATGCATTATATATATATACGAGCGCCTTTTTATATATATATAACGTAATTTCAACTCTCGGCATAATTATACAACTTTTTAAGAAACAAACTGCCATGTCCACTTTAACACTGAAGAATCATGTTTAATACATAACTAATGCCTTTTCAAGCCCACTTGCCATGCTTTCCGATGCAATATGTTACTCCTCCAGTGATTTCTGATTACGATTGATCGCAATCGCAAGCTGCCTTGCTCCGATGTGATTGATCAATGTTCACTATTATTTTTCGATGTGATTGGAACTCAAATACTTATTAATCATAGTTTATAAGCCCATCGAGTCTGGGCTTCAATCACAATCGCAAGTCTTTTAATATATGTTCCGACGGTCTGTTTGTTTCTGATGCGATTGACCACTATTCACTGCATTTTACCGATGCGATTGGAACTGGACTTCAAAAACTTGTTAAACATGATTTATAGACCCATCGGGTTTGGAGCTTAATCGCAATCGCAATTGTTTGGTTGCATGTTCCACTAACCTTATAATATACGATGCGATTGGGAAGGGTCCCACCTTATATTACTTCATTTCTTTGGATCTCACGCTACTTTGATTCTTGATCATAAAGCACTCCATATAAATTAATATATATAAACTTTTGACCTTTGTGGAATATGTAATGCGCTACATATATATGTATTGTGCTGCATATATATATATATATATATATATATATATATATATATATATATATATATATATGCTTTTATGTTCCAGCTTTAGATTATCCTCTAGCCAGGTAGGCGATTCTCGGAATTTAATTTATATATATATATATATAACGTCCGGCTGGGTAATGATTCTCGGAATAAGGTTTATATATATATACTTGGCACCTGGGTTAAGATTCCCAGAATTTGTTTTTATTTATGTACTTTCCGCTTGGGTTATGATTCCAGGAATATTGTTTATGTATCCTTCCGCCTAGGGTTAAGCGATTCCCAGAATTTTCTGCTCTGCCTCTGCCTCTGCCTCTGTTGCATCTGTCGCTCGACCTCTGCCTCTACTGCTGTGATAATGGCTCTGCCTCTGTATTCACTGCCTCTACCTCTGCCTGTCTCCTTTTCTTCCTTCGTTTACTTCTTTGCTGCCTCCATTTTCTGTCTCTGTCTTTGCTACCTCTATTGCCGTCAATGACAATATTTCCAACAGGGGGAACCCTCTCTGTTCTCAATTGCACCGAATTTTAATTCATTCTAAGACGACGTCAAGGAAAAATACTACCCCATGGGGAGCTATGAGTAAAAGTACATCCAGTGGACCACACTGCGGCAGCAAAGGGATCAAGATGTGCACGAATCGACGAATTTGTTCCATACCCTGCACACAAAGTTGGGTATTAAATATTTAGAGAGACATTTGGTGCTCAAGTACCACAGCTGTCTACATAGACACATTCAAGAGGAAATGGAGTTCCTCAACATTACCTCACTTTCCATGGTGTATCTCTATGCCGCCAAGATTGAGCAGAAATTTAAGCAGAAGAAGAGAGACTTTGGATCTGTCAATTCGAAGTTAGGGAAAGGTGCCCCGAACCATAGAACAAGGGGAAAAGCCAAAGCGGGGTGACTCAGAACACCACCATAAATCCAAATAAGGACAAGGGGAAGTGGTGTGAATTCCATAACAACCCAACTTACAACACAACAGAGTGTCGGGCCAAACAGTCGTTGATGGCTGAACTAATGGTACCCGAATCAGATGCATGTTATGATCCCGAGCCAGAGCTAGACAAGGGAGATGAAAAACGGAAGCAGATCATTGATGCAGACCCCAATGCCATTTTTTCCACCACCAAGATCTAGAGGGAGGATCCAGAGGATCCAAAGGAGGGGGAGCGCCTCTTTTGTTCGCAGATGTGTGTGAAGGGTTTTCCACTACAATTTCTTGTCGATAGCGGAAGCCAAAAGAACCTCATTTCAACAGAGGTCATGAAGCGGCTTGGCCTACCGACTCTAAACACTTGTAGCCATATACCATCAAGTGGATTCACATAGGGATAGATTTGCATGTCCACCAACAGTGTCACCTTCCATACAACATCAAGCCATTCACGGATGAGGTATTGTGTGATGTTCCTCCTCTTGATGTAGCTGATGTATTATTGGGTCAACCATACTTGTGGAGGTGACATGCTATGTATGATTCTAAGGCTCATGCTATTATTATTACTTTGGGAAATAACTTGTACAGGATACTAGAGATGGTACCGCCTCCTATCATATCTTTGACTACTGCAAAACAATGCAGTAATATTGTTTCCCAAACCAAGAAATCTATTTTCCTTACAACTCACTCACAGGGAAAGAAGAATATTGTGGCCACAGCCTCAAAATAGGGCTGCCTTGCACAGCTTCAGCAGATGGAAAAATTCATGGAGGAATACGAGGACATTTTATCCTCTCTCACAGAGGTTCCTTTACACTGTCAGGACAAGCACTCCATTGAGCTGACCCCCGATGCACCGGCGCCTGATGTTTCCATACCTCATGCAACTACACAAACAAAATCCACACATGTGTTGTAGGAGGTGTTAGCCACCAATAAAAAATTTCATATCAAATGGTGGCTAACTCATTTTTGGAGCCTTCAAGAAACAAGTTTTATTGGTAAAATTGTTATCTCTTGAAGACTCATAAAGACATCATGCTCTTTGTTTAATCTTCACAACTATTTCCCTTTTAAACTAAGAAATTCTGTTGTTTTCATGAAGAAAAGACTGCTGTAAAAATCCATTTCTCCCCATTTTTCCCTCCCTTTCACTTCAAATTAACTTTCATTTTTACCCCTTTATTCCCCATGGAATTACTCTATTTTCTATTGTTTCCCATTTCCCCTTCATAAAATCCTCTTCACAAAGTTTAAAACCCATTTTTAAACTTTGCCAAAACCCCCAAATCCATTAGAAAACCCTGAAAATTTCATAAAAAATACACTTTTTGTATTAAGGCTTAAACCCCTTTGGGATAACTCCTAAACCACTTCCCCACATATGCCCTAGCGCTAGAACTGAGCGCTAATGGTCCCGAGCGCTTATCGCATCGGAACAAATCGGAGCGCACAAGTCATTGGTTTTTATATAAACCTCTGATGCGATCAACTCCTTTATATATGAGCCCCATTCCTTTGTTTTATTCACAAAACCAAAGGCCCGCAATCAGGCACTTAGCATTTCATACAAACCATTCCTGATCACTTTTTCTCTTTGTAAATACATAAAACCCCTTTTTTCTATGTTTTTAACTAAACACACCGAAGTTATATTTTTAATGAAAAGGACCGTTGATCTTAAAAACTGATCGACGGTCGAAAGGATCTTGCATCGAAGTTTTGTTAAATGGGTAGATTGAAAAGCCTGATCCTTCCTCCTGATTTCGATTGGCACCTTGAAAATAAAGCCCCGGTCCCGTTAGCTTGTTCATATATCCAAAGGCCCCCACAGTCGGGCGCCAAGCCTTTTATATAACCCACCCCGAAGCCAAAAACCTTTGTTTGTCATTAATTTTTCAGTTTTCATATGTTTTAAAGGGTTTCCGCCGGTTCACCATTTTAAAGAATCCCGACCGTTGATCTTAAGCAAATAAACGAACGGCCAAATATTGCATCGGAGATTTCTTCGGTCGCATTTTAATATTACATGGCTCCCCCTCTAATCAGCGACCTTCGATTGCATATCCACCATTAATCTCCTCTCCACCTTCCCAAATCCAATGGTTGCCATCGATCCTGCTCAAAGCCCTTTCCCCGCTGAAGAACTCCTCCGATTCATCCTCCACCGTTAATCTGATCTGCAGATCGATGGTCCAAATTCAATTGCATCGGCACTCCTCTGTCTTTGCCCCCACCGATCGCAAAGCCTCGATTGCATCTGGGCCGTCCACGTGTCAGCATCCGACGGTCCAGATCTTCCCTCCCGACTTTGGTTAATTTCATGCGCCCCGCTTCATATGTTTTTGGCCAAATCTCAGGCGTTGATCTCTGCATATCAACATCCCTTATTCACCTATTTTTTGCCTCATTTATTTTTTCCATTTATCCCCAGATACAATCTCCGCCATTGATCCTGCACATCCAATAGCTCATATTAACCTCGACAGGCCCGACCCCTGTGGGTCCTTCTTTCCTCCGGGTTTGATCTCAGCCGTCCAATCCTTGATCCAATGGCTCAGATTGAAACCACCCTTCCTGCTTCTGCCCGCGCATCTTTCCATTTTCACGCTCATTCCCCACCGTTCGATCTCAGACCTCAGATCCATGCAGATTAAAGCACGAATGTTAATTCTCAGAGAGCTATGCGATATGGGCGGTATTCAAATTCCATGTGTCACCCCCGAACACATATCGCGTTCGAAAAAGTGAAACCACCTTTCTCCCTTTTGGCCTCACAAAACTAGCTGTTTTTCCCTCCGTAACCACTTTGCTCATTTTATATTATATTGTATCGCATGTGCTCCTCGCCGTTGATCTCTACAAATCAACAGTCTAGATCTAATCTCCCATTACACCATCGCCCTCCACCTTTTCCAAAGGGATTTCAATGAGCAATCTCTGTCGTTGATCTCATGGGATGATATCATCCAATGGCCCACAATCTTCTAGGAAACCCTGATTTCCATTTTAACATAGATTTCTTCCGCCAAAGGGATTTTTCCCTTTTCCTTTGTATTTCTTCACATTTTCCACCATTTACTTAGTATATGTGACCCCTTCACATTATTATTGCCCCGATTGGTCTTGACCATCGATCAAATTAGATCTACGGCCTGGTTTTAATCCTATGCTCCATTCTTCCAAATCGCCTCCTTCTGACCCCCGCAAGAAAATCTCCACCGTTGGATGCTTTCATCCAACAGTCGCAACTTAAACGCAGCCTTCTAAGTAATATGCAGTATTTTATAACATTTTGTGTTTTGTGCAGACTTTTAAAAGTTTTTTCAAATAAATTTTAAAAGAAAATAAAGTTGAGGATGACGATCCTCTAGGCTTTCATTTAGCAAACAGGATTACTACGAAGGGTTCAACGCCACATTTTCGTTAGTACATCATGAGCACTGATTCCATATGAACCCTCTGTGGCACCTGCACATCAACAAGACACAGTGAAATATGATTAAAACAGAGAGTATTAGTATTGAAGACCAAATCAAAATAGAAATGAAGAATTGAAGGAAGAATTGCAGATTTGATGGATTATGGCTAAGATCAACTATCAAAAGCCTAATCCACTAAATTAAACACGGTTAAGGGAAAATCAAGAATATTTATCAGACAAAGGATGCCTCCACTACGACATCAGAGGAAAATTGATTCCTCTCATCTACCAGATTTCCACCCGTGGCCTCACAACATTCAACAGAGGCCGAGTAATGACTAGAACAGAGGATATTTGCCTCACAACAACCGAACAGTTAATTCAGCTGAAGAAATTATTACAAAATATCTGCTGAGTTACTACAGAGATGACACAAAGCCTTAAAGTCAACAAAATCATCCCACCGAGCTTAAATATTTAATGTAAACCAATTAATACAGGAAAATATCTGTAAACTTCTCCATTGAGCCCCTCAAAGGCCGAGAAGCATTAACTTTATTAATTGAACCCATAGATATTTTCTCTTTCGACCTCCTCATCCTTCTATAAAATCTTATTGAGGAGTCCATTGTAAATGTTGGTTGCAGAACTTTGAAATATACTTTTGATCGAAACTTCTACTTGTAAATAGTGTTCAAAGGCTCTTGAAGCTCTGTTTGTGATCTAATAAGTCAGGCTGAGAAGTGAAGATGATTGCTAAACTGAAACATTGGACTTGAAGCTGTAACTAGTTTGACTTCAATATACAAGTTGTTTCTTGGGATCCTGGTCTATATCACTGGTGAAGTGCTTCTTTCTTCGTTATTGTTTTCCCTTTCATGTATGTCATATTGTCCATTAATTCTCTGATAAAGAACATCAAGCATAGAGTTAGGACCTACTATTTACAGTACCCTTCTCTCACTGATAAGCTTTATCTCAATGTTTTCCTCCAATTTGTTTATTTAAGAATGATTTAATACAGTTTAAGAAGTTAGGAATTCTGGTGTTCCCTCGTCCTACTGTTTGCTTTAAACATTGTTCTTGAATGTTATTTTCATCATTTTCTTATTAAAGGTAGACTATAAAAGTGATGGTGTGCCCTGTTTTCTAGCTTCTTTCTCGAAAGGTAGATTCTGAAAGTTTCCCTAAGTGTATGCTGAAAGTAGACTAGATTTAAAAGTATCTTATCTGATCTTAAGTTGCATTTTGTTTCTCTTATGTGTTTTTCATCCTTTCTAAAAATAATTATGTGGATTATTGGATTGTTTGTCTCTTGAGTTATCTTTAATACGGGCTTTTCCAAAGAGGTTTATGGTGAGCCCTGCCCTTTGGTTGATTTTAAACAGTTGCTTGAAGGCGTTTTCTTGTTTGGACTGACTATAAATCCTTGTTGAAATTATTATCAGTTTCCACCCCTCCAACACTTTTATTGTTTCCATTCCATCATTTAATCTCAATGATCTTGTGATATAGATGACCCTTGGATCACTCTTGAATTGTTTCACAATTAAATGCCCTATTATGACTCCATAGCCCAATGGACTAAAATCCAGTGTTATATCTATCTTTTTAGCCAAAGCTTGTTCTGATTGCTTGCAACTTCACACCTTTGAAACTCTTTTAATTTAGGACTTTCCACCCAAATAGTAATCATGCTCAACCATCCAAAAACAAAAAAAAACCCTCTCTCTTCATAACTAGCCTAATATCATACCCAAAAGCCTTAAAGGTAAATCAATCTTTGCACTTATTGGAGAGATCTCTCTCCGGCTTCAGGAGGGCTAGATCCTAGAATCCCAAAGTGGTTGAAATAGTGTTCTCTCTGTAGTTTGACTTTTCCAATCTTGCATGTCTACATCTCTTAAGACTCAGGGAACCCAAAACATATTATATTGGTAGATGGTGGTGGACAATTGAACATTTTACCTGCAAAAAATTTAAATTATCCACCTGGCGACTCCACACTCTGAAATTCCCAAAAGACCAAATGACTCCACTGGTAGAAGACCTTGAACTGGTTGAATAGACACAGTGACCTTATTATCTGATTTACAAACATGGATTTAGATACAGACCTAGAAGACAAACATATGCTCATGATGGAGAAATTGATGTACATGCTTGGAAAGAGAGTGGATAGGTTTATGGCTAATCTAAACATAGGTGATCCAGAGAAACACATGCATATCCCTGACCAAGAAAAAACTCTACCCCTATAAGACATGTATGATCAACAAGATTATAGAGAAAATAATCAAGAAAAATTTCTAATCATGATGGAAAAGATGATGTATATGCTTGGAAAGAGAATGGATAAGTTGATGGCTAATATGAATATTGATGATCTAGAGCAAGCTATGCTTTCCCCTGATCAAACACAAGCCCAATCACCTCAATACCAAGACAGTGACCAAGACTTGTATTATGATCAACACTTTATAGAAAATAACGATCAAACTTACGAAGGAAGAAATAAAGAAGGTTGTTAAGAAATTTTTGATTACCTTCCTATGTCTTGTGCTATGCTGATAAGAGATCTTCATGATCGAAATGCAAATAATAGTATTCAACAGTGCTTTGACGAGACAAGTAGCCATTTGGAGAACATGAAACCCAAATCTGAGGGGACACCAACACATATAGAAACCCTTCCTTTGTGTTAGAACTCAGTTTAGATTATACAACAAGAATGGCATCCCGATAACGAAAATAAAATAACTCATGAACCCAATGTACAAACTCAATATCATAACAATCATGAGGAATGTTTCAAAATGCGAATAGATCAGGAAATAATAGAAAATCCCCTAGAATAGGCTCAAGAACACATCCAGACTCAAAATCAACCTTTACAAGAGACAGAGAGCTACTGTACTTCTGTTCAAAGGAATGTAGAAAAATTTTCCCCATTGATAGAAGAAGAGATAGATCAGACTATTTATAAACAGTCATTCTCTGATACTTATTGCAGAACAAATACTCTTTCTCATTCACGTATAGAACTTTGCTGTAAAGACGTAGAAAGTTCTTTTGTTGGTCATAAAAAGCAGGGTAGCATTCCTTTTGTTTATACTAAAAGAAAAATCTCTCCTTTAACAGAAGAACAAATTAGACAAATCCTAAGCAAGCGGCTACCCTCCAAACCATCATCTCAACCCGACAGTCATGAACATGGTGCCTATTCCATAGAAAAATCCAATGGCACCCAAGATAGAGAGGATAGTAAAGAAATTAATGATGATACTAAAACTACTCCTCTTTGGAATATGAATTTCGATGGGTTATGTACTAAAACTAATGCAAGTGCAGGAATATGGATTTATGATACAGAGAACAATTATTCTGAAGCCTATTCATATAAACTAAACTTTCAATGCACAATCGACATAGTAGAATATGAGGCGCTTCTTTTAGGGCTACATTTATTGAAGAAATTAGGAGCCCAAAAGATAACAGTTCATGGAAGCGCAGAATTGGTAATTAGGCGAGTGAAAGATGAATACACGGTGACGCATCCTAGACTTAAAGCTTATAAGAATGATGTCATCGATTTGTTAAAATCTTTTAAATATTTCCAAATTATACTTGTTCCTAAAGATCAAGTTTTTCTAGTGGATTAGCCCTTTTGGCTAGTACATGTTTAAAACCTTGGGAGAGCAAACAATATACAATTCAAGAAAAATTCAGACCATTTGTCCCAAAAAATATTAGATACTGGAAAAACTTTGAAGGAGAAGAACAAATAGAAGACTATCCTACTATGGATATACCATATTTTCCTGAAAAAAATTCTCCCTTCACTAATGTCAATCTGTCATCCAAAGAACCTGAATTTATATCAGAAACAAGCATAGATTTAGAGAAAGGAGATATTTCACTGCTTGTTGTTTTGTAGGTTAAGGATGATGATACTTCCAAGCAACATTCTGAAGAAACAATCCTCAAAGCTGGAGTCTTGAAATCTGATAATCTACCAATTGTGGAGGGCCAAAAAGAAGAGAACCTTCATCTTTTCTTTGTTGATCCTTTGGAAGAGTGTGTGGAAGTCTCAACTGGCTCAAATTATCAAGCAGTGATCCTTTGCAAGAGCCAAATACATGAAAAGATATCACCCTCTGTGATAGTTTTGGTTTTGAAGATTAATCTCCAAAATGTACTATGGATACCTCTGGCAAGCAGCCAGAGTTTCTTCTTCTTCTTGACATTACTCAGCTGGCTTCATTGGCATTATTGTATCATATGATAATGTAAATATTCCAAGTTAGAATTGGTTAGATAGGAATGTCAATTTAGCTCAATTTTGAGTAATTAGATAGTTGTTGATTTTTGTCTTCGAAGAAAAATAAAAAATACAAAAATACAAAAACAATAGAAGAAAGAAAAGAGGGTAGATTGTAAAAACAATAAAGGTACAACCCCATACAAAAAAAGAGAAACAAATCTAAAAGTGTGCAAGCTCAAATGCCACTCCTGAAAAACACACTTCTAGTTAGCCATACAGCCTAATCATGGCTAGTTAGTTTTAAATTTTCTGCTGATAGGTTAGTGAATTCGATTTTCCAAATAGTTTAATCTCGGCATATCAGTTAGGTAGATTAGGCTACAACTTAAAGGTTTAAACAAGCTCAAAATCTGAACATAAGTTTTCAAATGAAGAATGACTCCAATATGTTTTAATTTCTGATTCAAAATAGAGGTAAAACTGGTTCTAATCAGTTCAAAATCTGAACCAGATAATAAGGAAAGAACAGCTCAAACGCAAGTAAAAACAGAGCTGAAGAAAAGAGAAGGTTGTGCTTAAAATTTTCAGATCTTAAGCCTTCCATTTTGATTTAATTTTCTATAAAATAATATCTATGTGCAACTTTTTTTTTATGCCATGGATCAGCAACAAGTTATACTTTTCAATCCTAACTTGTATGCTTTTAAAATTTCTGTTTTATAAATTAGAGAATAAAAATCTGTTAGATTGTTTAATCCTAATAGATTAGTAGATTAGGTAGAGAAGCATATGAATTCAACTGTTTAATCTGAGTTCATGGAGAAATAAGGAGTAGAATTAGATTATTATTTTTCTTTCAAAAGAATAAAATGTTGTAAAAGAGTTTTCCAATCCAAGTGCACTCTAAAGAAGAAAAACAAATGTTAGATCAGTAGGATTGGGTAGGTAGAAAGCTTGTGTTGATGAAGATACATTGTTTTTTCATGGCTGCTAACCATTTTCAGAGCGAAAGACGATCATCCAAATGAAGAAAAAGAAGCCCAATGGATGAGGCACTGATCATCCCCCTAGAGAAAGCAAGACTGAAGTTCTTGATGCCTTCAAGAAGGCACCATCCCCAAGTGGAGCCACTGTTAGCCACCAATAAAATTTGTCATATCAAATGGTGGCTAAATCATTTTTGGAGCCTTCAAGAAACAAGTTTTATTGCTAAAATTTTTATCTCTTGAAGACTCATAAAGACATCATGCTCTTTGTTTAATATTCACTGTTGTTTCCCTTTTAAACTCAGAAATTCTGTTGTTTTCATGAAGAAAAGGTTGTTGTAAAAATCTGTTTCTCCCCATTTTTCCCTCCTTTTCACTTCAAATTAACTTTCATTTTTACCCCTTTATTCCCCATGGAATTCCTCTATTTTCCATTGTTTCCCATTTCCCCTTCATAAAATCCTCTTCACAAAGTTTAAAACCCATTTTCAAACTTTTCCAAAACCCCCAAATCCATCAGAAAACCCTAAAAAATTCATAAAAAATACACTTTTTGTATTAAGGCTTAAACCCCTTTGGGCTAAGTCCTAAACCACTTCCCCACATATGCACTAGTGCTAGAACCAAGTGCTAATAGTCCTGAGCGCTTATCGTATCAGAACAAATCGAAGCACGCAAGTCATTGGCTTTTATATAAACCTCTGATGCAATCAACTCCTTTTTAAATGAGCCCCATTCCTTTGTTTTATTCACAAAACCAAAGGCCCGAAATCGGGCACTTAGCATTTCATACAAACCATTCCCGATCACTTTTTCCCTTTGTAAATATATAAAACCCCTTTTTCCTATGTTTTTAACTAAATGTGCTGGTGTTATGTTTTTAATGAAAAGGACCGTCGATCTTAAAAACCAATTGACGGTTGAAAGTGTTGATCAGCGGTTGTCATTGATGTCAACCCAAGTAGCACCAGGGGCTAACCCAATATTGCATGGGAATTTTGACCTACCAAATTCATATGTTCTGGGTCAATAATGCATTTTTATGGTTTCTACTTGTTGAGATGTTTCCGTTGATATATGGCACACCATGTAATTCTTCAAGGTTTGAGAGATACTCATGTTTGAAGTTTGTACCCCCAGTTAGTGGGCTAAAACCCCATGGGGTTGGGGCATGGGTCATTGAAAAGTCATAATTAATATTTTTTATGCTCCTAAAATCCCTCCCACGTTCACTTGTTGAAACCCCTCTCAACTTAAGCATTCATATAAATTGTGATCTTCATTTCCTCCTTATGTAAGGGATTCGGCCATATGAAACAGGTCATCTTGGAATTTTCTCTCTAACATTTTTTCTACGAAGGCTCAGAAGCTGAATTTTTTATGAGGCGAAGCTGAAATCCTGAAGAAGCAGCAGTAAAAATTTCAGATCAATGTGCACAACATTTTTAGAGATACGATCTGTGTAAGTCAGGGTTTTTGCAGGCTTCTAAAATTCATCTCAAAGAAGTGACCTTGGTAAATTCGTCATAACTCTCTCTCTGAGTATCGGATTGAAATTCTATAAAATGTGATGGATAGTGCACAGTCTTTAGTTGTCTCTCTATCAATTTTAGAAACAATTGAAGAAACAGTGACACGTGGCATGTCGTACAAGTGCGCTCTCCTGAAAAAGTCCATAATTAGGGTATTGTGAGATATTGGGTATAACTCTCTCTTCAAGAATCCAAATTGGGTCAGACCTATGGCACTGGAAAGATGACTTAGAGGAATACTACAGGACTAAAAATAAAATATTGAGAATATGAAATGATAGAGATACACCAAATTCAATATCGAGCTCCTAGAAGGCAAGAAAAAGCTAGATCATGTGTTGTCAAGGGTTGCAAAGGACCAGACTTTCTACGGCAGAAAAGCAAAGAAAGGTGCAGCAGAGGGTAGCATGACAAGAGCAGTAACCAAGGTGCATAACAGTAGCAATAATTTCATGATATGAATTCTTCAAGTGGGCAACACTGCATACAATCATTGTAAAGGTATCATTGTACTTGGTCATTGTAAATACATTATTGTACAAATTGTACTAGTTTATATCTGCCAAGGGTTGAAGAGGCAGTGTTGGGAGGTCTAGGATCATCATTAGGTGGTTGTATCAAAGTTAGGGTTATGGTCTAGTATATATTCTTCTTCTACATCATTATATATCATTGTAAAGTGGACCATTTTCCCTGGTACGAGACTCCATTCTTCTTTTATTCTTCTATAGGGTGGTAGGGTGGTGCTAGGGTGAGTTGTAGCTCATTGGGTGTTGGGGCATCCATTCAGTTGACTACTGAAGAATCTCAGGCATTGGAGCGTCCATCCAGTGGGAGCTGGAGAAGAATGCTTTTCTAGGTTCTAGGAAGTTGGAGCTTTATTTTCAATTAGAGTTGAATATTAAAGAATTATTAGAAAAGCATTTGGTGGTTTTTGTCCCGGAGTGGGTTTCCACCTTAAAAACTGTGTACATTTTTGTTCCTCTTGTTTACTACTATCATTTTACAAACACTGATAATAATTGAAGATTAACTAATGCTCTAATTGAAAATAATATTGATTCACGCCCCCCCCCCCTCAGTATTTCCAACAATTGGTTTCAGAACTTGGTTCCTTCAATAGCAGTTTAACAGCTGGAAGGAGGTCATGGAGCATACTAAGAATTTTCTACCTCTATTCAATGAAAATAATTATGCACTTTGGAAAGGAAGAATGGAGTTCTATCTCTTGGCACAAGGTTACGAAGTATGGGACACTATTCGAAATGGATTTACATCAACTGCGGATGAACAAGGTAAGAAGAATTTGGTAAATGATGCAAAAGCAAATAATATTATTGTCAGTGGACATATTGAATCTACTTATCATAAGGTTTTGTGTTGTAAAACCACCAAAAATGTATGGGACAAGCTTGAGAATATATATGCAGGTGACTCAAATGTCAAAGAAGCAAAGCTTCAAATCTATAGAGCAAAATTTGAGCAACTCAGAATGAAAGAACATTGCAACATTGCTGCATACTTCCAATACGTTGATGAAATAACCAATACTCTGGAAGGATTGGGAGAGCCAGTTGACGAGAAGACTATTATACGGAAGATTATTAGAACGTTACCAAGGAGATTCAACCCAAAGGTATCGGTCTTAGAATACAGTGCAAATATGGAAAAAATAAGCAAGGAAGAATTACATAGAGTTCTCATAGCATATGAAATGAGACTTGATGAAGAAAAGGGTACTTCAAATCTAGAAAATGTGTTCATTGCATCTAAGAAAACCAATGAGGACAAACAACCTTCAATTGAAATGACATGCACCTGCAAGTGTGAAGAAAAGGGAGATGATGGAGAAGGTCTTTTAGATGAAGAATATGCTTACTTTATGAGAAAACTAAAACCTGGTAAGGTAAAATTCCATTGATATGTTTCAGTTGTGGTGAGGTTGGGCATTTCGTAGCAAAATGTCCGAACAAAAGTGATGGCAACTTAAAAGGAAAGAAAGGCTTTAAGAAATTCAACAAGGCATGAAAAAATAAAGGATCCAAAAGGAAATTTCTCTCTAAAGAAGATAGCTCCTCATCCGATGAAGAAAGTGACAGCAAAGAAGAAACCAATGAGAAAGTATTTTTTATGGCCAAGCACAATAAACAATAAGTATCAAACAACGAAGAAGAAGGGTCGACCATAGAAGAATTTTATGAGGAGGAAATCAAGCTTATAAAAGAGCTCAATGCTGAGAAGATCCGTTCCAACACTCTTGAAGAAAAATTTCAAGGTCTCAAAATCGAGGTTGAAGAACACAAATGTATTGAAGAGTCACTTCAAAAGAAGTTGGAAGAAAGCAACCAAGAAAGGGAAGAATTAGAAGCCGAAGTAGTCTCGTTGCGTAAGGAAGTGAAGAAGGGTAAAACTATCCAAAACTATGCCAACAGTTCAAGGGCATTGGAAGAACTCATCAACAATCAATGATCTTACAACGATAGAACTGGCCTCGGTTACAAAGGAAGAAGCAGGACCTTCTACAACAAAATACAATGAACCTATGAGATTTGACATACATGAAGACTTCAGTGGACAAGATTCGCAAGCACATCCTTGGAAGATGATTCCTCGACGAAGATTTTCATCCAGGTACCAACATATTTTTCATGGCTATTGTTATTCATGTGGAAAATTTGGTCATAAAACTGTAGAATGTCACATGTACCTTATGAACCAATACAATTCCAAGAGATTCTTCAAATATGAACCTCCCAGGGCTCAACAAAACATCAATAGATTTGAAAATTTTAGAAATAATTTGGAATGTTACAAATATCAGAACTTTGGACACATAGCCAGAGACTGCAGACTTGAAAATCCTCCAGAAGAATCTCCGAAGCCACAGAATGAACGAACATGGAAGAAGAAGAAGATTGATAATTGTGCTCTTGCTCTCAAGGCTCAAAAAAGGAAATATGTGTGGTATGTTGACAGCGGTTGCTCAATGCATATGACTGGAGATAGAAGGAAATTCGTATCTTTGAAAGAGAAGAAGGATGGAACCATATCCTTTGGAAATGATGGATCTTCAAATGTTATAGGATCGGGTACCGTCACTCTCAGAAGAAAAGATGTTATAGCCAAGAATGTTCTATTGGTCGAAAACATGAATCACAATCTGCTTAGTATTGGACAAATGTATGATCAAGGACACACAATGCTATTCAACTCCACAAAATGTGAATTCAGGAATGGCATGTATGGTAAAATTGTGGCTACAACAAGTCGAGCTCCAAATGAAATAAATGTTCTGGATGAAGAAACTAAAGCATGTATACTAGATCAAGAATATGAAAGTTGGTTATGGCACAAACGAATGGGTCACATAAACTTTGACAATCTTGTCAGGATAAGAAAAAAGGAAGCAGTACGAGAAATGCTAAAAATCTCAAAACCTTCCAACACACTATGTGAGGAATGTCGGCATGGCAAGCAGACAAAAGTCCAATTTAAAACAAAAGAACACTTTTCATCACATCCATTGGAATTGATACATACTGATCTATGTGGTCCTGTGAGAACAAAAGGCTTAGATGGAGAATTATATTTCATGTTAATGATAGATGACTATACCAGGATGACATCTGTCAGTTTCCTAAAGAAAAAATTTGAAGAATTTGAGTGCTTTAAGATCTACAAGGATTTTTTTGAAAATGAAACTGATTTGAAAATAAAGTGTTTAAGATCAGATAATGGTGGATAATTCACTTCCAAATTATTTCAGCAATACTATCACGAAAATGGAATAAAAAGGCAATTTTCAATAGCACGAACACCTCAGCAAAATGGAGTTGCTGAAAGAAAGAATAGAACTGTACAGGAAATGGGTAGAACAATGTTAAAGGACTCAAAATTGGATGAAAAATTCTGGGTTCAAGCAATTGATACGACAGTCTTCATTATCAACCAAAGTCTTCTCAGAAATAATTGCAACAAGACTCCATATGAATTATGGAAAGGAAAACTAGCTAATGTAAAATATTTCAGAATCTTCGGAAGAAAGTGTTATATCAAAAGAGAAGATAAAAATTTGGGTAAGTTTGAATCACGTGTTGATGAAGGTATCTTTGTTGGTTACTCACGCAAAAGAAAGGCTTATAAATTCTATAATCTAAGACAAAAAAAGATAGTGGAGAGCATAAATTTTACATTTGACGAAGATGGTGTTCTAGCGAGTAATGATGAAGATCTACAATCTTTGAAACTTGATACAGAGGCTGAAAAAGACACAGATAAAATTGTAGAAGCAACTATCAACGAGGAAGAAGTAAACAATGATCATCAAGATATACCAGAAAAACAACAAGAAGCTCCTCCAAGCAGAAAAAAAGAGTGGATTCAAAAGAACCATCCATCAAATCAAATCATTGGTGACATAAATGAAGGTCGACAGCTTCGTTCATCACAACAAGCTCATGTTGCTTTTCTAGAAACCTTTGAGCCTAGTAGTTTTGAGGAAGCCAACCAAAATGAACATTGGGTAGCAGCTATGAATGAAGAATTGGATCAAATTGAGAAGAATAACACCTGGGAATTAGTTCCACGACCAAAAGATAAAATTGTCATTGGGACTAAATGGGTGTTCAGGAAAAAATTGAATGAAGATGGGCAGGTTACCAGAAACAAAGCAAGATTGGTTTGCAAAGGCTATGCACAAGTGGAAGGAATTTATTTCGACGAAAAATTTGCACCAGTTGCCAGAATGGAAGCCATTCGAATGTTTCTCGCCTATGCATGTTCAATAAAAATCAAAGTCTACCAAATGGATGTTAAGTCAGCATTTCTGAATGGAGAATTAGAAGAATAAGTTTACATCGAACAACCTAAAGGTTTTCTACTATCACAAAAAGAAGACTATGTCTGCAGGTTAAATAAGGCTCTATATGGTCTCAAGCAGGCTCCCAGAGCAGGTATGCTCATCTTGATGGATAGCTACATCAACAAGGGTTCAAGAAAGGTACTATTGATAGCAATCTTTATGTACAAATAGATAAAGATAATTTAACAATTGTTGAGGTATATGTGGATGATACAATATTTGGTAGCAATGATGATCGACTAAGTAAGAAATTTTCTACAAAGATGCAAAGTGAGTTTGAGATGTCTTTACTTGGTGAGCTAACATACTTCTTAGGGCTTCAAATATCTCAGCATGAGAAAGGAATATTTATATGTCAAGCCAAGTACATCAAGGAAATGCTCAAGAAATTCAAAATGGAAGATTGCAAACCCTTCCTTACTCCAATGGTAACAGGTTGCAAATTGAGCATAGACGACTCCTCTAAGGATTTGGATCAGAATTTGTACAAATCTATGATTGGTAGTCTTCTATATGTAATAGCCTCTCGGCTAGATGTTATGCAAGAAGTTGGACAAGTAGCAAGATTCCAAGAAGCACCAAAAGAATCACATATTATTGTCGTCAAAAGAATTCTTTGATATCTAAAGGGCACAGAAGAATATGGCTTGTGGTATCCCAAGGGTAACAATCTCATTATTCAAGCCTTTACAAATTCAAATTGGGTAGGAAGCGTTGATGATCGTAAGAGTACTAGTGGAGCAGCATTCTATCTAGGTGGTTGTCTCGTATCATGGTTGAGAAAAAAGAAAACTTCAATCTTGTTATCTACAGTGGAAGCAGAATACATTGCAGCAGTAGCATGTTGTACTCAAGTTCTTTGGATGAAACAAACTTTGCAAGATCTTCAAGTACAATTCAGTGAGCCTATTCCCATATTTTGGGACAACACTAGTGCCATCAGCATCTCCAAGAATCCTGTCATGCATTCAAAAACAAAACACATTCCGATCAAATATCATTTTGTTAGAGAACAAGTCGCTGAAAATAATATCAAACTTGAGTATGTTTGTACAAAAGAACAAATTGCTGATATCTTCACTAAACCTTTACCTCGTGAAGCATTTGAATATCTTTGTCAAAAGCTTTGGATTCTCCCAAGTTCTCATTAGTTTTTCCCTTTTCAAGAATATAAAGCGGGAGTGGAAGTGTGTACAGGTCTGCAGGATGATTGTGTATCAGCGAGAGTGGAAGTGTGTACAGGTCCGCAGGATGGCTATGTTTCAGGGGGAGTTACCCTTTTTCATTAATGTCAAAGGGGGAGAGAATGTTGTAGGAAGAGGTGTCATGATGGTAGGGGGAGTACTTGTGTTGCCATCAATGCCAAAGGGGGAGATTGTTGATCAACGGTTGTCATTGATGTCAACCCAAACAGCACCAGGGGCTAACCCAATATTGCATGGGAATTTTGACCTACCAAATTAATATATTCTAGATCAATAATGCTTTTTATGGCTTCTACTTGTCAATATGTATCCATTGATATATGGCATGCTATGTAATTCTTCACGGTTTGAGAGATACTCATGTTTGAAGTTTGTACCCCCAGTTAGTGGGATAAAACCCCATGGGGTTGGGGCATGGGTCATTGAAAATTCATAATTAATATTTTTTATGCTCCTAAAATCCCTCCCACGTTCACTTGTTGAAGCCCCTCTCAACTTAAGAATTCATATAAATTGTGATCTTCATTTCCTCCTTTTGTAAGGGATTCGACCATCTGAAACAGGTCATCTTGGAATTTTCGCTCTAAATTTTTTTATACGAAGGTTAAGAAGCTGAAATTTTTATGAGGTGAAGAAAAAATCTTGAGGAAGTTGCAGTAAAAATTTTAGATCAAGGTGCGCAACATTTTTGGAGATATGATCTGTGTAAGTCAAGATTTTTGCAGGCTCCTGAAATTCATCTCAAAGAAGTGACCTTGGTAAATTTTTCATAACTCTCTCTCTGAGTATCGGATTGGAATTACGCAAAAAGTGATGGATATTGAACAGTATTTACTTGTCTCTCTATCAATTTTAGAAACAAATGAAGAAACAGTGACACGTGGCATGTCGTACAATTGTGCTCTGCTGAAACAGTCCATAATTAGGGCATTGTGAGAGATTGGGTATAAATCTCTCTTCAAGAATCCAAATTGGGTCAGACCTACGACATTGGAAATATGACTCAGAGGACTACTACAGGACTGAAAATTAGATATTGAGGATCTGAAATGACAGAGATACACCAGATTCAATATCGAGCTCCTAGAAGGCAAGAAAAATCTAGATCATGTGTTTTCAAGGGTTGCAAAGGAGCAGACTTTCTACGACAGAAAAACAAAGTAAGGTGCAGCAGAGGGTATCATGACAAGAGCAGCAACCAAGGTGCATAACAGCAGCATGAAGTTCATCATATGAAGTCTTCAAGTGGGCAACACTACATACAATCATTGTAAATACATTATTGTACAGATTGTACTAGTGTCTATGTGCCAAGGGTTGAAGAGGCACTTTTGGGAGGTCTAGGATCATCATTAGGTGGTTGTATCAAAGTTAGGGTTATGGTCTAGTATATATTCTTCTTCTACATCATTTTGTATCATTGTAAAGTGGACCATTTTCCCTGGTACGAGACTTCATTCTTCTTTTATTCTTCTATAGGGTGGTAGGGTGGTACTAGGGTGAGTTGTAGCTCATTGGGTGTTGGGGAATCCATTCAGTTAACTACTGAAGAATCTCAGGCGTTGGAGCATCCATACAGTGGGAGCTGGAGAAGAATGATTTTCTAGATTCTAGGAAGTTGGAGCTTTATTTTTAATTGGAGTTGAATATTAAAGAATTATTAGAAAAGCATTAGGTGGTTTTTGTCTCGGAGTGGGTTTCCACCTTAAAAAATGTGTACATTTGTGTTCCTCTTGTTTAATGCTATCATTGTACAAACACTGATAATAATTGAAGATTAACTAATTCTCTAATTGAAAGGAATACTGATTCACCCCCCCCTCTCCGTATTTCCAACAGAAAGGATCTCGCATCAGAGTTTTGTTAAATGGGTAGATTGAAAAGCCCGATCCTTCCTCCTGATTCCGATTGGCACCTTGCATATAAAGCCCTGGTCCCGTTCTCTTGTTCATATATCCAAAGGCCCCCACATTCGGGCACCAAGCCTTTTATATAACCCACCCTGAAGCCAAAAACCTTTGTTTTTCATTAATTTTTCGGTTTTCATATGTTTTAAAGGGTTTCCGCCAGTTCACCGTTTTAAAGAATCCTGACCGTTGATCTTAAAAAAATCAACGATTGGCCAAATCTCGCATCAGAGATTTCTTCGGTCACATTCTAATATTACATGGCTCCCCCTCTTATCAGCGACCTCCAATTGCATATCCATCGTTGATCTCCTCTTCGCCTTCCCAGATCCAACGGTTGCCATCGCTCCCGCTCAAAGCCCTTTCCCCGTTGAAGAACTCCTCTGATTTTTCCTCCACCATCGATCTGATCTGCAGATCAATGGTCCAAATTCAATCGCATCGGCACTCCTCTGTCTTTTCCCCTGCCAATTACAAAGCCCCGATTTCATCTGGGCCTTCCACGTGTTGGCATCTGACAGTCTAGATCTTCCCTCCCGACTTTGGTTAACTTCATGTGCCCTGCTTCATATTTTTTTGGCCAAATCTCAGTCGTTGATCTCTGCAGATCAACGGCCCTTATTCACCTATTTTCCGCCTTGTTTATTTTTTCCATTTATCCCCATATACAATCTCTGTCGTTGATCCTGCACATCCAACGACTCATATTAACCCCGACAGGCCCGACCCCTATGGGACCTGCTTTCCTCCGGGTTTGATCTCAGCTGTCCAATCCTTGATCCAACGGCTCAGATTGAAACCACCCTTCCTACATCTTCCCACGCATATTGCCATTTTTGCGCTCATTCCCCGCCATCCGATCTAAGACCTCAAATCCAATGTCCAGCACGCATTTTCGCGCAGATTCAAGCACGAACGTTAATTCTCAGAGAGCTACGCGATATGGGTGGTATTGAAATTCCACGTGTCACCTTCGAATGCATATCGCATTCGAAAAGGTGAAACCACCTTTCTCCCTTTTGGCCACGCGAAACCAACTGTTTTTCCCTCCGAAACCACTTTCCTCATTTTATATTATATTGTATCGCATGCGCTCCCCACCGTTGATCTCTACAGATCAACGATATAGATCTAATCTCCCATTACACCATCACCCTTCACCTTTTCCAAAGGGCTTTCAATGAGTGATCTCCACCATTGATCTCGTGGGCCGATCTCATCCGACGGCCCACGATCTTCTAGGAAACCTCGATTTCCATTTTAACACAGATTTCTTCTGCCAAAGGGATTTTTCCCTTTTCCTTTTTATTTCTTCACATTTTCCGCCATTTACTTAGTATATGTGACCCCTTCACATTATTATTTCCTCGATTGGTCTTGACTGTCGATCAAATCAGATCTACAGCCCAGATTTAATCATATGCTCCATTCTTCCAAATCGCCTCCTTCTGACTCCCGTAAGAAAACCTCCACCATTGGATGCTTTCATCCAATGCTCGTGACTTAAACACAGCCTTCTTAGCAGTATTACCCCAATATGCAGGATTTTATAACATTTTGTGTTTTTTGCAGGCTTTTAAAAGGTTTTTCAAATAAATTTTAAAAGAAAATAAAGTCGAGGATGACGATCTTCCAGGCTTTCATTTATCAAAGAGGATTACTACGAAGGATTCAACACCATGTTTTCATTAGTGCATCATGAGCACTGATTCCATATTAACCCTCTGTGGAACCTGCACATCAAAAATACATAGTGAAATATGATTAAAATAGAGAGTATCAGTATTGAAGACCAAATCAAAACAGAAATGAAGAATTGAAGGAAGAATTGCAGATTTGATGGATTACGGCTAAGATCAACTATCAAAAGCCTAATCCACTAAATTAAACATAGTTAAGGGAAAATCAAGAATATTTATCAAACAGAGGATGCCTCCACTGCCACATCAAAGGAAAATTGATTCCTCTCAGTTACCAGATTGCCACATGTGGCCTCACAGCATTCAACAAAGGCCGAGTAATGACCAGAATAGAGGATATTTTCCTCACGATATTGGAAAAATTAATTCAGCTGAAGAACTTATTGCAAAATATCTGTTGAGTTACTACAGAGATGACACAGAGCCTTAAAGCCAACAAAATCATCCCACCGAGCTTAAATAGTTAATGTAAACCAATTAATACAGGAAAATATCTGTAAACTTCTCCATTGAGCCCCTCAAAGTTTGAGAAGCATTAACTGTATTAATTGAACCCATAGATCTTTTCTCTTTCGACCTCCTCATCCTTCTATAAAATCTTATTAAGGAGTCCATTGTAAATGTTGGTTGTAGAACTTTGAAATATACTTGTGCTTGAAACTTCTACATGTAAATAGTGTTCAAAGGCTCTTGAAGCTCTGTTTGTGATCTAATAAGTCAGGCTGAGAAGTGAAGATGAGCTGAACTAAAACATTAGACTTGAAGCTGTAACTGGTTTGACTTCAATATACAAGTTGTTTCTTCGGATCTTGGTCTATATCACTGGTGAAGTGCTTCTTTCTTCATTATTGTTTTCCCTTTCATGTATGTCATATTGTCCATTAATTCTCTGATAAATAACAGCAAGCATAGAGTTAGGACCTACTATTTACAGTACCCTTCTCTGGCTGATAATATTTATCTCAATGTTTTCCTCCAAATTGTTTATTTAAGAATGATTTAATACAATTTAAGCAGTTAGGAATGCTGGCATTCCCTCGTCCTACTGTTTGCTTTAAACATTGTTCTTGAATGTTATTTTCATTATTTTCTTATTAAAGGTAGACTATAAAAGTGATGGTGTGCCCTGTTTTCTAGCTTCTTTCTCCAAAGGTAGATTCTGAAAGTTTCCCTAAGTGTATGCTGAAAGTAGACTAGATTTAAAAGTATCTTATCTGATCTTAAGTTGCATTTTGTTTCTCTTATGTGTTTTTCATCCTTTCTGAAAGTAATTATGTTGATTACTGGATTGTTTGTCTCTTGAGTTATCTTTAATACGAGCTTGTCTGAAGAGGTTTATGGTGAGCCCTACCCTTTGGTTGGTTTTAAACAGTTGCTTGAAGGCTTTTTCTTGTTTGGACTGACTATAAATCCTTGTTGAAATTATTATCAGTTTCCACCCCACCAACACTTTTATTGTTTCCATTCCATCATTTAATCTCAATGATCTTGTGATATAGATGACTTTCCCCTTGGATCACTCTTGAATTGTTTCACAATTAAAATCCCTATTATAACTCCATAGCCCAATGGACTAAAAGCCAGCGTTATATCTATCTTTTTAGCCAAAGCTTCTTCTGATTGCTTGCAACTTCACACCTTTGAAACTCTTTTCATTTAGGAATTTCCACCCAGATAATAATCATGCTCAACCATCCAAAAACAAAACAAAACCCTCGCTCTTCATAACTAGCCTAATATCATACCCAAAAGCCTAAAGGTAAATCAATCTTTGCACTTATTGGAGAGATCCCTCTCCGGATTTAGGAGGGCTAGATCCTAGAATCCCAAAGTGGTTGAAATAATGTTCTCTCTGCAGTTTGACTTTTCCAATCTTGCAAATTACAGGGAGCTAATAGGAGGTTGATAAAGAAACAAAATTTACTAAACACATCCAACATGTCTTCCTGCAGGTCCATGACATCTTTGACAAAACTAATACCTAGTTCAATAGAATTTGCCTCATCTCATGGAGCATCTCAACGCAATGGGGACCATTTCTTCCTAAATGGGGAGGAATGATCCAGGTGGATATTGGTGGCCTCCCATCTATTCCATTTGTACCCCCACCATCGATTCTTTCAATTTTTCACTTTCAGCACATCTTACTACTTTTAACAGGTTTTTGGGTCCTGAACTTCCAGAGCTATTTTGGGGCCCTAATGATCTAGGTGGATATTGGTGGCCACTCACCTATTCCATTTGAAACACCACCATCATTTCTTTCAGTTTTTTAGTTGCGGCACAACTTACTATTTTTAACAGTTTTTCAGGTCTTGAACTTCCAGAGCCGTTTTGAGGCCCTAAATAATGTTTTTTGGGAAAACTGAGAGAAACATGGGCCCATGGATTGATTTTGCGCACACCAAAAGTTTTAATCCTCAGATATATATTTCTAAAAAGGTATGATGTGTTTCAAATGAAGATCATATGCCAAAATTACATCCCTGGGAAGTTGAAACACCAATTTACCCAAACAGGGCCCATAGTTTTGGTGCTTCATCTCCTACGGTTAGGTTTTTTATGTTTAGGGTTTTGCATTATTTCTCAAAAATAAATAGGACTTTGAGCCTCATTGTAACATATTTGAGAGGCATGTAGCCACCACATCTCTTCTCAGAGATAAGCTACCATCGCCCTAGCTAGTTTATTTCCATTCTGTCTGTAAACATATTTTAGTTATTTGATATTAATGAAATGAAGAGTTATTTATGTTGCATCTCTGTGTTTATGTCTATTTCTGTATTTTATTATGTTCTTGAATAAATCTGAATCACATACATTCATACATACATACATATATGCATATATAAACATGAATCTTAATCATAGTCACGACAAAATTTCTCGATATCGTAAGGTCTAGGTTAAGAGAGCTCCCTTTTTTTGTGCACAACATGTACAACATTCAGAAATGGACATTTCCTAGTGTAGCCAAGGCATATGATGCCTCAAATATATTTTATTTACCTTTCATGTTACCGTTCTCATGATTGTCTTCCCACAGTCCCTTTACTCTAATGGACACCACCAATCTAGTCGACTGTGATAAAATTTCCTTAAAATACCCTTACTCATGCACCGAGCTCCATCTGATTCTTTCATCATCTGTTGTATTTTATTTATCTCTCCCCCAGCTCCATTACTTTCTCTTTCCCAACCAATTCCTAGGATCCTCAAAACAAAAAATGAAAGAACCAAAATAAACCAAGAATGAACCCATGAAAACCAATAGCACTACAACACCACAAATAAAGTTGTATGACCATACACTAGACATAGAAAAAAGATACAATAAAGTACAAAAAATCACCAAAGAACAAAATCACAAGGCTAGCAACAAACACCATGACTCAATCCCCATGGCTTCCCAAAAATTCCAAAGGAAAGCTCAACCTGTTCCTTCTCCAAGATTTCATGGCAGCCTCTTTTCCATGCAAGTCCCTATATCATACTTCCATAAACACATAAATTTTAGTGTATAAATAAATACAAAAATATACCAGTTATCTTACCTTGTTGTGCCAAGTATTCCTTGTAAATGAACACACATGTCAGCCACCATATTCCAATGATCAAAACATCATATCTATTAATTTGAAAGAAACCTTTACCAAGTCTAACAACCATGTCATAATAAAAAATCAACTCACATTCATGAGTCATAATGAAAAAAGCTACAACTATGACCTACTTACACTCAAGTACATATCGGTTTTTCTCATCACGTATGTGTTAGTGCTATCATCTCATAACAAGATCATTCCTTCATGTAATCTTATAGATACAAACTCATAGTATGAAACTATTCAAACATTTAAACAATAGATAGATGATATAATAGGCACAAAACACTCAAACACAAAATAGATGACATAATCAAACATTCAAGCACCAATTAGATGACATAAGAAAATCCATACCTGAATGTATCTCACAGGATGTTATTTTTTATGCACAATCAATATATATTAGCACAATATAAATTCACAAAATATCAAATCAAACATAAATAAGGACATGATGTCCATAACAGTAACTAGATAAGTTGTTCACATCAGAAAATCACAAAAAAATTCCATTCATGCATAAAAACCACATATGCACAATCGGTCTAGATTATTATGAAAAAATATCACAAGCATATCAACTCATACCTGAACCTCATAACCATAACCACATGCATAGGCCAATCCCCATTAGCATGATACATATACCATAAATATCCTAAGTACAATGACCATAACCATCATGCATACAACCACAATGCATATAACAACAAGTTATTATACTTCATGCCTAACCGACATAGGTACATATGATCACATTGATTAACTAACGTCTATCTTATATGTAACCATAACACCAAATACTGACAAAAATGTACAAAATCATAATGCTTATAACAATCATTAACCAACATACATGCATTCCAAACATACAATACAAGTATGAAGATATTTTCTTACCCCAAAGTCTAGTGCTGCAACCTCGCTCTGATGATATCTATCTAGTTCTCTATCTCGGCCAACACATAAACATCATAACATACCAATAGCATCATAATGACATATCCTTCATACCGTAACCTGATGCATGATAACATTAACCATGATAATGCATGCATAACAACATGCATTTAGTCACATGGGCCGAATGGGTTAACCATAACCATACCACCTAAATAGAGCACAACCATACTCTGATACCACCTGTAATGAAACTCTCCCATCACATCTACCCACTTTCATTGGATTACCTAGGGTAAACATGAGATGAGAGGATGTTATGACAAAAATCAACCTCCTAGGTGACCTTAAGGAAATGGAGTAGAAAAACAAACCTTACTAACTTCCCTTAGGTTCCATAGGAACCCCGGGAGTAGCCCAACCCCTCTCGGTGTCCATCTCCTGAGGAAACCAGACTTTTCCTAAGCTTGAGCATTAGTCACTCCCTTTCCAAGCCCTCCATGCGGTTGGAAACCTCCAGTCACTCCCATAAGCCTGCATCAGTGTGACTATGGCATTTTTTCCGTAGTGATTTGCTAGAAACTATAGAATTTAAGGCACATTTTCAAGGTTGGGGTCAAGCCTTTTCCCAGAAATCAATATAAATTCAAGAACTCATAAATTACATGACAACAATGATTATAAACCAAAAAATGAAATGAGGATTAACTCTGACCATCCCCAACCGGGACTGACATTATGTCAAACACTTGGAAACAATGTAACCTACAAGTCATGAATACAAGACTGAGCATAAGGGACTAGAAAATTATAAGAGAGTTAAAAAGAAGCATCTCCACCCTCTCTCTTTAGTTTCCTTAACGTCAACTAGGTCTTGCATCCTTATTCTTTCAGTTACAAGTAAAAGCATGAAATGAACCATGACTAGAACTATTCACATAACCATGCTTATAACCAACATATAACCACATAAATAATATTAATATAACTACCATTAAAGCCACAAAATAACAAGTACAAAAGCAAGACAACTTAGCTTTCATTATACATAGAGAATAGCCAACCAGGTTCAGGATTTCCATGTACCACCCGACCATAGACATGGCTTAACCAAATATTTCTTTTATCCAGTCACCCCCATGCCATATTTCAAGCATGAATGTGGGACCTCATGGGATAAACCAATCCACGAAAACCAAGGTAATCCATACGTTAAACCACCTCCAACCTCAACATACCATGATCCCACCTAAATCAGCCCTGAGATCATAAAACCAAACTTAGCTTTGAATGCCTCTATATTCCTTCACCATCCTTGAGGAATTTTTCATCTCCAAGACTTTAGGCTTTACTGGAATGCACATTGGATCATTAGGACCTAACCGAGGCTCCACCCTCAAGCTTTAGCATGTATCCCACCGTTACCAGTCAATGGATTCGTAGGCCTTTAAGAATTTTCCCAAGACCACTTCCGCCCAGGATTCTGAAACTTTCCAGAAATTCCAAAGCTTAAAACCGAGAATAATACCATCACACAATGACTATCCGGAAATGGCAAGGCAATTTTTAAAACAACTGTCAAAACCTGACAAAACCATGCCACTGACAACAAGAGAACCAAATACCAGCAGCATATACCATGGATGTCAAAACCAACAAAGAAATAATGCATGCAATCTGTTACCTACATTTATTCCTGTTCAATATTGCTTGTTCCAACCTTTCCTTGCTTGATATTTCCTTTCCTTTCCTTGTCCTTACTTTTGTTGCTTTTCCTTCCTTTTTTTGCTTAATCTCTTTCTCCTCTTCGAGACTAATTCTGAAAATGAACTGACAAAATGATGTGAGCTAATCCTCATAATCCTTTTTATCATTGATGCCTCTATTTTATTCAATTTCCTCTATTTTCCTTCATTTTCATCCTCACATTCAACCTGTGACCTTTCACCTTTCTTTTCTCCTAATTTCCATTATTTTCATAAATAAAATGCCAATTAATGTCTCTTTCCTTTCCAAAGATTTTTCCTTTGCCTTTTCCAATTTCCTCTTAGCCATAAACACAACAAGTTATGCCCACTAGGATATCTTTTCCAACATTCAACTTGGAATAAGTGTCCCTTAATCGTGATCTTATTTTTTCCTTTATTAACTTTTATTACATGAAATTTTAGCCTAGGTATGTTACACAACCTATCATCCCATGTAGGACATGTGACAAACTCATTCATAAATGAAAATTTTATAGATTAAATGCTTACAAAATTTACAAATTTTAAATATTATATAAGGAACCAAAATTCTGTTCGACGTGTGACCCAAATTGATCCAAACCAATCCTCTTCTCATGCTCAACCTTATGTTGCTCTATTTAAGTGATGTGATACACATGGTTCCTCCTCCCATTAAAAAATTTCTCATCTAATATGTCATATTAAATTATATGACCCCTAGCATAGACAAGTGGTGCATTTATCACAAACACAACACTCACATCAAAAATTGTTTCCATGTACTTCAATGAATGTTCTTCCTGCTGGGAAAAATACTGAGAGGGGGGGGGGTGAATCAGTATTTACTGCATATTCAAAAACTTTTACTTTTTCATGCTCTAAAACCCATACGCTACTTTGCTGAAGACAACTAGCGTATACACGCGGATATCCTTTATAAAACTCGCGTATACACAGAGATCTAATTATGCCATTAGTTCTTCACTTATATCATTCCATCATTCATTCATTAGATGTTTTGTAAACAGTAAACATGTGCAGTAAGAACAGAATAAACCATCACACATAAGCATCACACATGAACACCAAGATTTTAGGTGGAAACCCAAGTCGGGAGAAAACCACCGCTGCAGTTGCTCAGCCTTCAATATTTTATTATAGAGAAAACATCTTACAACATATGTGCTGGTGCAGACTCCTACCATCACGCAGGCACCCACCTGCGCTTGTTTACCAGCCTCTCCTGGAAGGGAGCTCCAACCCCACGACTCGTTTACCAGCCTCTCCTGGAAGGGAGCTACGACCCCCTACTCTCGTTTACCAGCCTCACCTAGAAGGGAGCTACAACCCCCTGACTGAAGGCTACAACCCTCAGCACCTCTATGGACCACGTTTCATCAATTTTCACAGCACCGGATCCAAGCTTCCTTTAGGACACGACTTGCAGACCACATTTCTTAATATTTTTGAGACTAGACCCTTTTCATGCTTTTAAGCACAAACATACATCACCAACATATACTTATCGACCACCCGAATCGGTGTAGAAACAACAGCAGACCAGATCGGATATTTCATACCCCTTGCTTCAGCAAACCCTAGTTTGCATACGCGCTTTCCTTTCAACGATGTCCCGTATATACGCGCCTTCCGTCCACACAAACCGGCGTATACCTCGTATATATTTCATTGCGCATCTGCCTTTCTCTTGGCCGCGTATATACGCTTCCCCTTCGGCGAACCCACGTATAGATCTTCAACCATTATATAGCGACATGTCTCTTGGTCAGGATATTAGGTTAGATTTACCCTTTTGCCAGACAGGATATTTAAGCCTCAATTCAGATCTAAGTCTTCCATAAGCAGATCTAGTAGATACAAGTGCATTTCAGATCTAGATCCCCTTCTTCATCATAGGTGCATCATACATTCAGATTTATCTTCAAGTGTAACCCTTTCCATTCAGATCTACTTCAGAGAGAAGTATTCATTCAAGCTCAGACATCTTGCACCCACACTCATAATTTGCACAATGAATTTCTTCTCCTTATATAGGTTTATCCTTTTTCAATACCACGGGCCCCTTTTTCAATACCATGAGCCAAAACAATACCATGAGCCCAAAACTACATTACTTCCGATGGTATTCCTGGACGGGGTCACATAGACGAATAATTACCCAATACAATGGGTCAATACCATGGTGGTTACCCCTGGTTTCCCACTTTATGAGCGCTTTTTCCCATACACGAATTGGAACGTTGTTTCCCGCGTGCATACGCGACTTCCCTTAGATAGATCCACGTATGCCTTGAGACATACTCTTTTCATCATAGATCTAGCACATGCTGAATTCCTTTCTTCATTGCCTTCTGTACAAGACATATTCTATCAAGCACAACTTCATCCAGTAAGTTGCCATTATCTTCATCAAGTGGGTTGCCTTTCAAGGAAAACACTCAACATCATATTGCTAACCAACATCATTTACCAAGTCCATCAAGTCAAGAATAACTTCATCAGGTGAATTGCCATCAAGGACAACACATGTCAACAGTCGCATGTCTTCATCTTCATTCAGTGGGTTGCCATCAAGGACAACACTCTGCATCATATTGCCAACAATCTCCCCCTTTGGACTTGATGGCAACCACGATGGTGTTTGGTTACCACAACAGATAGGTACATTAAGAATACAATGACACCATGTCACATTCCCCATTTTTGACACCATTCTTTTTCTTCATTCAAACACCATGTCACTCTCCCCCTTTGACATCAAGGGCAAAGGGTGGATCAAAACCAACATACTCTCCCCCTTTTCTCCGCATGTGGAAGAAGCGTTCTGCAGATCTGATATATACTGAAGTGGCCAAGCTCCCCCTGAGTTCATGCTGAATCTTCAAACATGTTTTTCAATGAAGTACATGACTCTATGAACGTCCTATCACCAAAGACTCATACTTACATCAAATATCCAAACAAGTGGATTTACATATAAGACTCAAGTACCCAACCAAGTGAGTTTACACATTTCAACTCAGCTACCCAACCAAGTGGGTTTACAAAATTTTGACTCAACTACCCAACCAAGTGGGGTTACAAATTTTGACAAGTCCTTACATGACTGAAAATTACAATTTTACATTATGGGTCTCAACATGACCTTTTCATCAAGATACAAATATGGCTTTTCATAACCAACACCAGAAAGTTCTCAAGAAAGAGAACATATTTCAGAACCAGCATAATGCCAACAATCCATTATACTCGGAAAAGCTAATGCTCCCCCTGAATCTGTGCATCCAAGCATCCTTTCAATATGACTAAGGCTCCCCCTGAACACTTTCACCAACAAATCATCAAAACATCTTCATCAAATCACTAAAAATAGAATTATGAGAACTGAAACACCACCAGAGATACCAAACAGCACTGCAGCTGTGCTGAAGAAAGCTGAACCAAACAGAAATTGCCAGCAACCAACCATACGCGTCTTTATGTGTTTCAACTCGCGTATATACGTGACTGTATGTCAGAAAACCCGCGTATCCAATTCAATCTTCTGCATTTAAGTAAATTTGTTCTTCTGACAGACAGAGACAACTCCAGCTTTAGTTTGTGAAATTCAAATGCTTCCCTGGAACATGTGAGGGCAGACAGATAGGACAATGTAGTTGTGTCTTCAAGTGTCGTCCAATGGTTGTAGCATAATAGTGACCAAGTCTTCAAACTCTTTGTAGCATCAACATATTCTTCCCAAGAGAGATTATTATACCAAAAATAGCATCATCCATGTGGTCCAATATCATCAAGATCTTCAAGATTTTATATGTAGACAAAAGATCTTTACCATAGTAACAAACTCTGCATGATTTATTTCTGAATCAAATGACTTCCAAATCATCCATGTGTGAGCACAAAATATACTTATCAGCAACCAGGATTCAAAATCTTATCATAGTAAATCATATACCAAGTCATCATCTTTTGAGCATGAGTTTCACAAAAACCAGAGAATAAGCAGTCATATTGCCAACAATGCAATCATTAGTATTCAGCCTGCTGCTCCCCCTGAACCAGTCCTCCTTCTTAACTTGTGCAACCTGAATACGTTCATCAGCAAGTCATCAGCAACAATCTCTGCATGAACTGCCCTTATCTCTGAATTATGAGACTTTCATCTCAGCAACGAATACTCTTCATAAGCAAGCAAGACTCATCCATAATCTTCAACATAAGTAACCAAGCATCATATCATCATTATTTGAAACTGAGAAATTAAGCTGATATAGAGTCAATAATACAGTTATGAACAATCAGACTGTTACTCCCCCTGAGCCTCTGCTCCAGATCTTCAGCTAGCATATAAATTCTCTTATCATCAATGCATACGTGACTGTGTCTGATGAAACTCGCGTGTATACGCGACTTCTGTTAATATAACCTGCGTATGGAAAGTGAAGCATGAAAATTTTCATCTTCCTTCATTTCCTCCTGAGTTTGTACCTCCTGTACCTGTTCTTTCCACATAAGATGCGCTGTCAGAAGTAAACATAACCAGAATAATCAAATCAACCATGAGAGTCATCATGCATTGCTCCCCCTGTGATGATACATCACTAAATCTCATAATGTATCCCACATCATTCCTGCAGTCAATAAGAAAATTCAGCTTCAGAAGCGGATGACTGCAGTAGGGTCAGAATTCCCTACGTTTCTGATCGGTCCTCCATCTTTTTCCAGACTTGTTTGAACTTTCTATTTCCGTGCTGGAAATTGTCCACTTTCTCAGATCTGTTCAACCTGCATTCCTTTTCTACATGTCCAAACTTGTTATAGGAATAACATCTCATATGTCCAGAAAAATAAGCATAAGAATCATGATGAATATTTCTAATCTTCCTCCTTTTACAATCAGCTGCTTTATGTCCATACTTGTTACATGAAAAACAATATCCCTTGAAGCTACTAGAGTACCTTTTTGAGTAGAACCTGTTTGTTTGTGGCTGAATTGTTCTGCTTCTGCAATTGGCTGCAACATGCCCATAATTATGACATTTAAAAAATTCAACGTTCTTGAATGAATTCCTTTGAGAATTCATGATTGTTGGTCGATCTTTTGTTTCTTTCAACACTTCAGGTTTTGCATTAACATCCTCTGAATTTTTTAGCACTTCCTTGTGAGCTAGATTCTCCTTTAATAGTTTCATGAAAACCAAGACCAAGTTTGATAGCAGGAGACCTTTGATTACTCATAATATTGTCCAAAATATTAGTACTATCTTGAAACCTCAAAAGTTTTACCTTTTCTTCTAATTTACCTTTGAGAATGTTTACCTCAACCTCCAAGGCTTGGCATTGCTTTGTCATGCTTTCTTCTTTCCTTCTTCCATCTTCTACTTGATCCTTCATATTTAGAATCTCTTCTTTCAACCAATTTTCGTTTTCTTCACATGTTTGTTGCAGCTCTTCATTCTTCTTATTTGATTTTTCCAGATCTTCTTTGAGAGAGATGATTTCTGCTTCAAGGCCTTCCTTTTCAAATGACAGGGGTTCTTCATTCTTCTTATTTGATGCTTCAAGATCTGTTTGTAGAAAGATGATTGCAGCTTCAAGTCCTTCATTCTTCTTGCTTGATTTTTCGAGATCTACATTTAGATCGTTGATTTCTGCTTCTAGTTCTTTAATTCGATTGGATGCATAAGTATGAAACCTTTGATACTTGTCCACCTGTCCATTCAGCATTTCTATTTGATCTTTCATTTGAGAGATCATCTCTTTGTAGATAGAATCTTTCTTATCAATATCCTTTTGTTGTTCTTCAACATTGATCTTGATAGCTTGTTCTAGATCCACAACTTTACTTTCACTTTCTACTCCATTGCTTGCACAAAGAAGATTACAAGGGCCCAAATCACTATCAGATTCATCTTCTTCAATTTTCTGAGATATCTCCTTGCTTTGAGTAGCCTTCTTCTTTTTCCTCTTTGCCATGAGCACTTGTAGAGCTTCGTCAGAATCTGTTTCATCTTCTTCAATTTTTGCTATACATGATTTCTGAGGTATCTCCTTGTTTCGAGTAGCCTTCTTCTTTTGCTTCTTAGCCATGAGCACTTTCAGATCTTGGTCAGAATCTTCTTCATCTTCACTGGACACTTCATCATCATCTTCTTTTGCATAATAACTCTTTCTCTTTTCAAATTGTTTCCCTTTTCCATGTTTTTCTTTATAAGGACATTTAGCAGCATAGTGACCAACTTTTCCACACTCAAAACATTTGAAGGGAAGCTTACCTTTGAATCTTCCAGTACCTAGTTGGAGCTTTCTCACAAAATTCACTTCTTCTTCTTCGGATATATAGCTGGATTCTTTGACAACTTCCTTTTCTTTTCCTCTTGCAGATACCTTAAAAGCAGCTTCTTTGATTTGAGATGGACCTCCTTGTCTCATTTCAAAAGCAGTCAGAATACCATGTAATTGAACAATAGTAAGAGTTTGCAGATCTTGCCTTTCTTCAATAGTTGAAACTTTAGAGTCAAATTTTGAAGTCAAGGATCTTAAGACTTTTTCCACCAGAGTAGTATCGGTTATGGTTTCACCCAAATTTCTCATCCGATTTACAATATCATCTAGACGAAGAAAGAAACTGGAAACACTCTCATCACTATGCATCTTCAAATTTTTATATTCAATTCTAAGAGTTTGGAGTTTTGCATTTTTTACCTTTGTATCTCCTTCATAGCTTAGAATGATTTTGTCCCATATCTCCTTTGCTGAATGTAGCTGCATCACTTTAGCAAATTCTGATTCAGACATGCTTCCTAATAAGACATTCACTGCTTTGGCATTGATTTCATACTTCTTCCTTTCTGCTGCATCAGTAGGAATACTTGCTGGGTATTGATAACCTTCTTCCACGATTTCCCATACATCTGCACCAAGACTTTGCAGATATGCTTTTGTTTGTACCTTCCAGAATATCAGATTGCTTCCATTGAATAGAGGTGGTTTTATAGACATTACTCCTTCTTGACTTCCCATTGCGACGGATCTCCTTTAAGCGATCAAGCTTCTGCACAAGGACTTGCTCTGATACCAATTGTTGGGAAAAATACTGAGAGGGGGGGGTGAATCAGTATTTACTGCATATTCAAAACTTTTACTTTTTCATGCTCCAAAACCCATACGCTACTTTGTTGAAGCCAACTAGCGTATACACGCGGATATCCTTCATAAAACTCGCGTATACACAGAGATCTAATTATGCCATTAATTCTTCACTTATATCATTCCATCATTCATTCATTAGATGTTCTATAAACAGTAAACATGTGTAGTAAGAATAGAATAAACCATCACACAAAGCATCACACATGAACACCAGGATTTTTAGGTGGAAACCCAAGTCGGGAGAAAACCACCGCTGCAGTTGCTCAGCCTTCAATATTTTTATTATAGAGAAAACATGTTACAACATATGTGCTGGCGCAGACTTGACCAGCACGCAGGCACCCACCTGCGCTCGTTTACCAGCCTCTCCTGGAAGGGAGCTCCAACCCCCTGACTCGTTTACCAGCCTCTCCTGGAAGGGAGCTACGACCCCCTAACTGAAGGCTACAACCCTCAGCACCTCTATGGACCACGTTTCATCAATTTTCACACTGGATCCAAATCTTCCTTTAGGACACCACTTGCGAGGAGCCACATTTCATCATATTTTCCTCTTGGACCCATTCCATACTTTTAAGCACAAACATACATCACCAAAATATACTTATCAACACGGATCGGATTGCGAGAAACACGGCGGAACGGTCAGATGCTTCATACCCCTTGCTTCGCCAGACCCTAGTTTGCATACGCGGCTCCTTTCAACGATGTCGCGTATATACGCGCTTCCGTTCACATAAACCAGCGTATACCTCTGTACATATTTCATTGCGCATACGCGCTTTCTCTTCAGCGAAGCCGTGTATATATGCACTTCTCCTTCGGCGAACTAGCGTATAGATCTTCAACCATTATATAGCAGCATATCTCTTCAGATCAGATATTCAGTTCAGATTTACCCTTTTACTTCAGACAGATGTTCGCCTCATCTTAGATCTAAGTCTTCCATAAACAGATCTAGAAGATACAAGTACAATTCAGATCTAGATCCCCTTCTTCATCATTGGTGCCTCATACACTCAGATCTATCATTCAAACCATTACCCTTTCCATACAGATATACTTCACAGAGAAGTATTCATTTAAGCTCAGACATCTTGCTCCCACACTCATAATTTGCACAATGAATTTCTTCTCCTTATATAGGTTTATCTTTTTTCAATACCACGGATCCCTTTTTCAATACCATGAATAGCTTGATACCATGAGCCAAAACAACATTACTTCCGATGGTATTCCTGGACGGGGTCAATTAGGCGGATCATTACCCAATACAATGGGTCAATACCATGGTGGTTACCCCTGGTTTTTCACTTTTAGAGCGCTTTAGCCCATACGCGACTTGGCACGTTCTTTTCCGCGTGCATACGCGACTTCCCTTAGACAGATCCGCGTATGCCTTGAGACATACTCTTTTCATCATAGATCTAGCACATGCTGAATTCCTTTCTTCATTGCCTTCTGTACAAGACATATTCTATCAAGCACAACTTCATCCAGTAAGTTGCCATTATCTTAATCAAGTGGGTTGCCTTTCAAGGACAACACTCAACATCATATTGCTAACAAACATCATTTACCAAGTCCATCAAGTCAAGAATAACTTCATCAGGTGAATTGCCATCAAGGACAACACATGTCAACAGTCGCATGTCTTCATCTTCATTCAGTGGGTTGCCATCAAGGACAACACTCTGCATCATATTGCCAACACTTCCTCATATTTATAATGATCAATATATACCACCCCAATCCAGTTTCATGCATCTGAACATGACATTTCTCTAAGACAAGTTCTATTAGCTTAACTTGACACCATTCCTCCTCAACCTGAACTTAAGTCCAATAGATTATATTGTGATTGCTTCCCCCAACTCTAGGTTGGGTTGATTTGATGTTGGATTCTTTTATTCAATGTGAGGGAAAAAATCTAAAGAGTCTATTATGGGATACTAATCCTCTTCCTATTGAGCTCATAAACCTGTATACTAGCTCTCATTCATATTCAATTAAATAATATCCTTACCAAAGGAAATTTGTAGGCTGATCTTAGTTAGTTTGTTTCCCTTTTTTAATTTGGTTGTTATTTCCTATTTTCCATAAAATCCTAATTGAATTATTCTACTTGATATAAAAACCCATATAAAATAATAAACTCTAGAACCCAAATCAATCAATTTATCTTCTCTATATAATTTCCCTTTTTTTCTTCCCCTAATAGGGTTTCTCCTTCCTCTCCCAAAAAACCAAATTCTAACTATATTCCCTCCTTCCTCCTTGTCATAGTATGGCACCTCATTCTAATAATCATGTTACTTTATGCAACAAACCTACAAAGGGAAGTTATTTTCAATAACATATTGAAGGATAAGGTTTTATATGAATCTTCATAGCCTTTGTGTTTGATTGGACCCTAAATGGGAACATCTTTCTCATCATCTATAGCCATCTACCTTTCTAAAATTTTGATTCTTTCCCATTATTGAGATAGATAACTATTAAAATAAAATATTTTTATAGCCATTGGTAGTTTGTTAACTAATTAATTATAACAGTAAATTTAGTGGTATTTTATGAGTGGTTATATGGTTGTTCTTGAATTTTCCTTCACATTGATGAGTGGGGTATATTGACATGTTTTCTAATGAGTTTTTTATTTCGATACCCTCAACCACTACCATTGTAAGCAAGTCATTTTACTTTTTTCATCAGAATTTCGTGCCCATCATTAACACTCACAAAGAAAGGTGAATTGGTGATAACATCAATTTAATTTAGATCGTATGTTCTCATTATCTCAATAAGAAAAAAAATACTACAACCAATAGAATACTTGTGCATGAAATATCACCTTTCACTTGTGACTCAAACAAGAGGAAAAAGTGGACTATAAAATAACACATTACATAGTTCTTCAGCTTTAGAATATGTGGAATGGTTGTGCAATCCACAATAACCCATAAAGGTAGTCAACCAAGAGGAAGATTAACCTTGTGAAAACTCTAGCAAGTCATCCATTTTAATGCCAAAGGAGGATCATGTGCACTAGAATCCCAATCCTCAAGAAGCTACCATAATTGATGCAAATGAGGCCAGTGATTATAGGGGGTGATACCATTAATACAAGGCTTGGACTTCCATAATAGTTCAAGGGTATCCATGGCCTCCTTACAATAAATATGTTCATCTACAATTTGATTAAGGTATATAGTGGTATATTTTGACGTTGCGTATAGCTAGGGTTAGAAACTTGCAAATTTAATTTTTAATTTTTTAGTTTGATGATGAAATAAAATGATATTTAAAATTCCATGGATATTCCACTAGAAAAAAATTTCACAACCAAATATTACAATATTAAATTATGAAACCAACTCCAAAAATAGAAGAAAATAGAGATCAACGCCTTATAAATCAACCACTTCGAGGGGGAAACCTCCTTTACATTACATAAATGAACAATTATTAGATGATTCAAATAAAAAAACCTCTTTTATATATATAGGAGTCCATGGGGTCACAATATAATCCTAGCCTACCTAACAATAATAATGTAATGGCACAAAAATAACAATAGTGGGGTTTTATGGGGCAAAATAATAACCGTATGGGGGCTATAAGGGTAGAACAATAACAATAAGGGGATACACTAGTATTATAGTGACGTAACATGAATCTCTCCTTCAAAAAGGTGTTTCCCTCAATGCTTGATTATTTATGGATGCTTCTATATAAAATTATCATCCTCCCATGTGGAATATTCAACAGGTAAGTTCTTCCACTTGTTGAGATACTCTGAAATTGATCGATTTATTAGTTGTCGATTTCTTGTTTCTACGACTGTTTCAAAACTTCTTTCACTACGATGTTGATATTCCTGTTGTTTCATTCGATTCTGCACTAAAGTTAGGTTATATTTTGAGAGTTAGAGAACTAGTTTTTGATGTTCGATGTGATCTTCCACTACTTTATCATCCATATTAGCTTTCATTTTATCCTTCAAAATGTCCAATATAGCCTCTTTTTTTTCTTTTAAACCATCTATTTCATCTTTGATTTCTCTTTGTAAGATCAAAATTTGTTGCACTTGGTATCGTAATTTTGACATATCATATTGCAATTATTCATCTTCATGCACCATAGTAGATATTTCTAAGGACTTAATGGGTGTGGAACTATTTTTGGGAGGAATTATATAACTCAATACTGATATCTATGCTTCAATATGCCCTTGGAATCACTTCAAACTATTTTTTCAAATAAATGTTACACAAACTTGTTTTAAAAAATACATACCTTTTTCTTGCTTTTGAGAAGCTCGATATTGGAACTGAATTATCTGCATGATTTCAGATCTTCAATATCTAAAATTCGGTCCTCTAGTATCCCTCTACATATTCTTTTGAATGCCACAAGTATGACCTGATTTGGATGCTTCAAGGCAAGTTATGCCCAATCTCCCACAATGACCTAAATATGGACTAGTTCAGTAGAAAAAACTTGTATGACATCCCACGTGTCACTTTTTCCTCCTTCGGCTCTAAAATTGATACACAAGAAATTACAGTCTGTTTGATTTCAACCACTTATTACGTAATTCCAATCTGATGCTCAAAGAGAGAGTTATGACGATTTTCCCAAGGTCACCTCTTTTAGATGAAATTCGGGAGCCTGGAAAAATCCTAACTTCTATAGATCATATCTCCTAAAATATTATGAATGAAGATCTAAAATTTTTATACGATGTTCCTCGGGATTTCAACTTTATGTGGTAAAAATTTCATCTTCTCACCCTTCGTAGAAAAACAATTATAGGGAAAATGCCACGATGACTTGTTAGGAGTAGCGAAACGCTAGAATCCAAAGCTATGATACCAAATGTTATGAAACCAACTCCAAAACTAGAAGAAAAGAGATATCAACACCAAACCTCCTTTACATTACATAAATGAACAATTCTTGGATGATTCAAATGGCAAAACCTCCTTTCTATATATAAGAGTCCATGGGGTCACAATATAACCCTAGCCGACCTAACAATAACTATGTAAGGGCACAACAATAACAATAGTGGGGTTTTATGGGGCACAATATTAACCATATAGGGGCTACAAGGGTAAAATAATAACAATAAAGGGGCTACACTGACAACAATAAGGTGATACACTAGTGTTATAGGGACCTAACATATTATAAAACCTTTAATTATGCAGTTTATTTCCTTAGATCTCAAATTTATTATTACTAGATTAATTCTTAAATTTTTGGAAATAACTAAAACTGAAATGAAGAAACAAGCAAATGAACACACTACCCACTCAAATTATGACCTATGAATGGATATAGGATAAAACCCAACTAAAATATAAGGGCTATGCTTTGCTCCTTTTTCCTCAATTGTGAAATGCAAATACAAAGAAAATTAGAGGAATTTTCAGCCTAAAAGTGAACTCCTAAGAAAAAATAATAAAATAATAGTTAAAATAATAAAATAATAGCTATGAATTTTGGAGGGAAAACAAAAAAACTACTTTTCTTAATTGTATTTTTGGCTTATCTCCTTATAGGTTTACTCAAATTTAAAGTTTAGACACTCATTAGATGTGAAATTAAATTCTACATCCAACGAGTACCCATTATCCATACTTTTGAGAGAACCCACATTGATAAAAATTGTAGATACATTAAAAAACGTGTTAAAACAAGGTTTCTTAATGTATCTACAAATTTTATCAAGGTGGTTCTTCTCAAAAGTATACATAATGGGTGCTTGTTGGATGTGGAATTTAATTCTGAATCTAATGAGTGTATAAACTTGAAATTTGAGTAAACATATAAGGAGATAAGCCAAAAATACAATTTAAAAAAAGTATTTTTTCTTCTTTTCCTTCCAAAATACTTACATGTACCTCTTTTTACATTTAAATCACTTTAATTGGTTTACATATTATGACACGGAAATTGCATGAAAATTTTGTAGAAATTTGAATAATTTGCTGAATTATTCACCGAGATTATCCTGGTCACATACTATTTGTGCTTCATACATAACACATAATCTCTTCTACGCATTAATCATCACATGCAGAAATAAAACAACAAGCGGTATTGAAAACATTCACATGCACACATAGAAATTCAACACATATAACACAGTATGTATACCGGGGAAAGCTTACAGCTGAAAACCCCCTACTGTCTGTATATTATAATGAAGAAGAATCATGTAACAATCTCGGTACAATACTCCTCCTGATACTCGGTACTATCTCAGGTATACACAAACTAGCTAGGTTTTGAACAAGTCACGGGTTCAAAAACTCCTCCACTATTTTTGCCTCTCTGCCGCAATCCAAGATGAGAGAATAGATTGAATGAATTCCGAATTCCCTTGGCTTTATCTATAAGCATGCAATCCTCATTGGCAATCCCCTCTCCTCCGATGATTGTGCAAATCTCATGCACACTATAGTCTGGCGATAGTAGACTCCTTTCACCACCTCTAACCTTTGGTATCCTTTGTTTGTCATGCAACTGTGATGGCCAGTGTATTATTTAGTTGATTTATGAGTTAATAATTAGTAAATTAATTAATAATAAATTCACACCACTCTCACTAATTGTATCAATCAGTTAGACTAGATACAACTAGCTCAACTAAGTTAAATTGAACACAACTCCACCAAACTACCATACATGAGTTCTAGCGAAGTCAACCATGCAATAGCTCAACTAACCCATAGGAAATTTGAATTTCCTTACGCAGTACATGTGCCACATATGTAGTTCAAGCCCAGAAGTGCTCAAGGATAAGATAATGTTTATGATCTAAATGTTATTAAGTTAATAATATTTGATTGTTATTTTTAGCCGGCGGTCTAAAAATAGAAACGCATGTGTCTAAAAATAGAGTTCCATCTATTTTTACCAACTTGACCAATCATCCAAGAATAGCATCCCGCAACTCCTGAACCATGCTCCATGTCTAAAAATAGACATAGTCTAAAAATAGACTTTTCGACAAAAATCACATGTGTGGTCCCCACCTAGTTTAGGTGATCACTTTCCAACTAGGATCAGGAAATATGTTTCAGGAGGCCTCCTTCACTGTTTCTTGTTGCCATTTTCAACACTCCCTCTCAACATGAAAGGACTGTCTTTGCATGTGACATGTAACTCCATGCATTCACCCTGCAACCTTCCCAAGCGCCATGCAACTCCATGCATGCGACATGCAACTCCATGCATTCACCCTGCAACCTTCACAAGCGCCATGCAACTCCATGCATGCGACATGCAACTCCATGCATTCTCCATGCGCCCTTTGCATGCGCCATGAAAACTCATGCATGCACCATGCAACTCCATGCATGCGCCATGCACCCTTTGCATGCAACATCTTCGAAACTGAATAGGATCCAAACAACTCAATCAGTCTGATGCATCTATCATCAAATTCTTCGACTTCTACTAGTACCAACTGCACATGTCATCAGGAACTACTGCGCTGTTGAACTCTTGCACCCATGCACTCTGCACTTGCTGTCAACTCTGGTCCATGCTCCAGTATCCGACACTGTCACTTTGATCTGCCTGCATCAATCCAACTGATCTGCTACTGCTGCGCTGTGGGCACCTCGTAGCCAAGTTAAATTCATGAGATCCACACCATCTCCATGGATCCTACCCAGAAATCTCCTCTTGGGATTATTCATGCATGTCACCCCACCTCTCACATGGTGGTAAAGCTGCATGCACTCCCTCTGCCCATCTGGCAAGAAATTTCTCTTCATGAGTGGTTTCTCCCACTCCATGATCCTCTTGTGGCTACTCCACACCCCGAGGTTCACTTTCACCTGCATGCAAAACTTGCTCCCTCTCAGGCATCAGTTGCATGTCTTTCTCCCGCTTCCCAACAGTAGGAAGCTCCATAGACATCCCTTCTACTTCAAGTCTGTAGAGATTCTTTGCTCGAATCCCAACCTTCTTGACTTGTCCCGTTGCCTTGTGCCGAAGGAAAACTTTCCCTTCTCTAAAGACAACTTCATACCCTTTATCCTCTAACATTGCGACTGAGATCAAATTCTTTGTTAAACCTGGTACATGCAATACATCTTGTAAAAGAATGATTTTACATGACTCCCTCTGAAAGGTTATGGTACCAATGCCGGTCGCATTGTATTGTCCATTGTTACCCAACTCAACATGCATCTGGAGATTTTTCTCCACCAAGTCACTGAAAAGATTCACATCTCCCGTCATGTGAAAGGAAGTGCCAATATCAATATACCACCCCGATCCCAATGCACTAGACACAATGCATGCGATCAATGAGAAGTCCAGCTCAAATTGCGAGGCAAGAGCCTCACCAGCTGTAGCTCCAGCAGCCTGCTTGGTCTTCTTCTTTTGTGGACAATTTGTGGCGTAATGTCCATGATCGTGACAGTGAAAACACTTCACTTTGGACATGTCACGCTTTTTACCATCTGCACCAGATTGAGAAGCCTTCTCCTTTCCCTTCCCCTTCCTTGCTTTGGCAGCCAAAGCGCAATCTTCTTCATCAGATACCTTTTATGAAGATTCGTCCCTGGTACTCCGCCTTATCTCCTCTTGCACAAGATCCGACCAAAGTCGCTCCCATCCTGGCAATTTCTCCCGACCATTGACAGAATCCTCATAGGAATTCCAACTCTTCAGAAGACCAAGGAGATCCAAGCTCACCAAGTCCTCATCATCCACACTAACTCCTACACTCCCAAGCTCATCCCTGCAGTGGACAAACTTTGTCAAGTATACCGGAATAGTGTCATTCTTCTCCATCTTGATTTTCCTGAGTTTATCCTTGAGCGCCAACTTCCTCTGGTCGCTCTTGCTTTGGAACAATTCTGTCAACGCTTTCCACATCAAGTATGGAGAAGCTTTTCCATGCAGGCTGGATACTATGTGATCCTTCACGCCCTCCAACAGAATCCTTCGACACCTTGCCATCTTCTTTTTCCAAGCCTCAACTTGAGCAGCATCAGTAGGCTTTGGGACTTCAGCATCTATGAAATCCTTCAGCCCGTTATCATCTAACACCGCCTCCATCCTATCTCTCCATGCAATATAATTTGAGCTGCCTTCAAGAGCATACTCCAATCGCAATCCTTGATAAGACATTTTGACTTCAACACCAAGAAAACACTGCTGCAAAATTCGAATTCCAACAGCTTAAAACTCAACCGCTTCCGATCTAAACTTGGGAACAAATTATTTCTAGCACAGAGATCGAATGTAGGGGCATTTACTAGATATATCACCTTTCAGAGAAAGGATGGATCCAGAGGCTACCTAGCCCGTTACAGACTCTCTCTACCGAAATAATTGTAATCACTGTAATAGATCCAATGATCAATTCTGCTCCGATACCATGTAGAAATTTGAATAATTTGCTGAATTATTCACCGAGATTATCCTGGTCACATACTATTTGAGCTTCATACATAACACATAATCTCTTCTACGCATTAATCATCACATGCGAAAATAAAAACAACAAGCGGTATTGAAAACATTCACATGCGCACATAGAAATTCAACACATATAACACAGTATGTATACCGGGGAAAGCTTACAGCTGAAAACCCCCTACTGTATGTATATTATAATGAAGAAGAATCATGTAACAATATTAGTAAAATACTCCTCACAAGTACTCAGTACTATCCCCAAAAGTTACACACAAACTAGCTCAGTTTTGAACAAGTCACGAGTTCAAAACTCCTCCACTGTTTGCCTGCCTCTACTGCGCAATCCAAGATGAGAGAATAGATTGAATGAATTCAAATTCCCTTGGCTTTAACTGTGCAATCCTCATTGGCAATCTCCTCCAATGATTGTGCAAATATCATGCACACTATAGTCACAACTAATAGTAGACTCCACCCTTTCACCCACCTCTAACACTGGTCTCCACTGAAATGTCCATGCACTGCTGTTAACTGATGTGTTCTTTAGTTTAATAATGAGTTAATAATTAGTGAATTAATTAATAATTAATTCACACCACTCATCACTAGTGTATTTTTCAGTTAGCCTAAATACAACTAGTTCAACTAAGTTAAACCGAACACAACTCCACCAACTGTCTCATCAACTCCACCAAACTCTGCCACATGAGTTCTAACTGAATTCAACCATGAAATAGCTCAAATAACCCATAGGAAATTCGAATTTCCTTCTGCCAGTTGCATGTGCCACATCTGTAGCTCGAACTGAAGTGCTCCAAGAGGATAAGATAATGTTTATAGTCTAAATATTATTAAGGGTTAATAATATTTGACTGTTATATTTTTAGCCCGGCAGTCTAAAAATAGAAACCGCCCAATGTCTGAAAATAGAGGTCCATCTATTTTAACCAACTTGACCAATCATCCAAGAATAGCATCCCACAACTCCTAGACCATGCTCCATATGTCTAAAAATAGACATAGTCTAAAAATAGACTTTTCGACAAAAATCACATGTGTGGTCCCCACCTAGTTTAGGTGATCACTTTCCAACTAGGATCAGGAAAGATGTTTCAGGAGGCCTCCTTCACTGTTTCTTCTTGCCATTTTCAACAAATTTTATGGACACTTTTAGGCTGAAATTTCAATTAATGAGTGTCACTCACTTTTGAGTTCTTGCTCCAAGTGGATATTGGTAACCACCCACCTAATCCACCTGAACCTCCATCTAGTTTCATCATTTTCCTTGATTATAGTGCAATTTACTATTTTTAGCATTTTTTTTGGGTATTGGACTTCCAGAGCTTTTTTGACCACCTAAAGGACGTTTTTTGAGGTTCGCAGTAGGCTCATAACCATAGGTAGGGGGATGCCACAAATGTTGTAGTACTTAGAGATACCTTTCTATAAAGGTATCATACATGCCAAATAGAGATCATATGACCAAGTTACAACCTCAGGAATTTTGTCCAACTAACCTTAATGAGGCCCACAAAATCTTGACCTTCCATCTCTTAGGGTTAGGGTTTTGGTTGTTTAGGATTTCCCTTTGTTATAAAATAATAAAAATGCCCTTAAGCCTCATTGAACCATAGTTCAAAGGCATTTAGTCGCCACATATCTTCTTAGCGATAAGTTACCATCACCCGAGATAGTTTATTTCCATTTTGTATGTAAGCATATTTTAGTTCTTTGATATTAATGAAATGAAGATTTATTGATTCTGCAACTTTATGTTTATGTTTATATTTGTATTATGTTTCTTTCCTTCATAAGTCCATATCAGTGGTATGGTAGCGGCCTTCTCTTTCTTTCTTTTTTCTTTGTATGTCCCCAACAAGGTCAAGGTATAAGGAGTTGAGACTTGAACTGGTTGATACCTTGCAAGATCGGCCCCACCGACACAAACGACCTCCCATGGCGGAAGAGTTGAAAGATGAGGGAGCAAAAGATCCTATAAAACTATTAATCAAAGAAGCCCTCGAGGAATGAAATGATGGCCAACCATTCCCAGATCCTTCTACGGATGCCAACCAATGATGCATCTTCATCCAATAGTCACTTTAGAAGTGCTTCCCTTTTCAAGGTACAAATTAAATTTCATATCCCTACATTAGAAAGTCAAATAGATGCAGATGTTGTAGATAAATGGCTAAATCTGCTGGAAGGTTATTTTGCAGTCCATAATTTCTTCGACAAGGAGAATATTAATTTTTCACTTCTTAAAGCTACCCCCCATGTCAAGGACTGGTGGGAAACTTATTGTGAGAGATAGGTCAAGGAACCCTCTTTTTTTTCAATTGTACCCTCTTGGAACTCTTTCTAAAATTTTGTTAAGGAAAAATATTACCCTATTGGGAGCTATGATGAAAAATACATACAATGTAATATACAGTAGAAGCAAAGGGATCAAGATCTGCATGAGTTGATGAATATTTTCCATTCCCTTTGCAGAAGGTTGGGTATCAAATATTTTGAGAAACATCCGGTGCTAAAGTACCACAGTGTTTTTCACAAATACATTTAGGAGGAAATGGAGTTCCTAAACATCTCCTTGCTTGGTGCAACATACCAATATGCTGCCAAGATTGAGCATAAATTAAAACAAAAGAAGCGATACTTTGCATCTGCGAATCCAAAGTAGAGAAAAGGTGCCCGCAAGCCACATAGATGTTAGACCACGAGGTAACTCCGCAAAACTGAAGATGCATTAGATGGAGATTGTGTGTGTACTTATACAAGGAGGTGAGACTATTTGGATTCACTTCTCAATGTCTGATGGCCTTCCTTATTTACTAAATTACAATAAAATACGATCTCACCCAATCCCTTAGGATTAGGTGTCAACATTCCCCCCTTTAATCTAAAGGGATGTTGGTGAGTCCAAGCATCATTTTGAACTTTTCAAACTTTTCTCTTCCAAGCGCTTTGGTAAAAATGTTTGTGGTCTGCTCATTTCTTTGTCCCCATTGTTGCGTCATAAGAAGGTATCTTTTGAACACCTAATTAGCCTACATTAATCATCAATCCGGAAGCGATTTTTTATTTCAAGAGTGTACTCTGTCTGAGGCTGCAATTAACTAAGAGTAATGCTTTGAAGATGTAGTACATAATATTAAATACAAGAGTAAATTAATGCTTGAAAAGAAATCTAATTACAGTGACATAAATTAAAATGTTCTGAAATCTTAACTACATCAATCTGCAAAACATCGATCAGGGATACAGTAGCAGTAACTCCTTCCCTTAGAAATCGATGCAAGATAACCAATCTGGGGACTTAGAAGCAATAACCAATGTCCTCTACAGTTGGTGATCTTTAAAGAAATTGAAATAAAATCAAACTAAATCTTCGTGCTAATGAAAATAACTGAAAGGGACGAATTCTGGAAAGGAACAACGGCATGTAATTCCTATGCATAAAAACTGTAACTCGTCTATTTGCTAATCGGAAGCTATGAATAAACAATGAATAGAAATGGAACAACAATATGAATTGAATAGCAATAAAAACTCTGATGCAATCAAGAAACTAGATTTCCACACTTCAATCCTGTCGACAGCCAATTACTACACAACAATAAATTATAACAAATCATAAATTAATAGAACAGCAACTCGAACCAAACATAGAACAACAAAGCTCTCTTATAACGATAGCAAGATAACTGAACATCAAATGTGCTTCTTGTAAAGGATGAAACAACAATGCAATTCGTTAATGAATATGTATTCGATCTGACAACAATCAATCAACTTTGTAGTTGGAATAAGCATTAAACACAAATTCACATAATAGTAAGCAAAGATTAAAATACAAATAGTGAAGTAATTCCACCAGAGCCGAGCCCTTAGCGCCGATGAAATATTGTTGGGCTAATTCAGAACTTAGGAGATAAAATGAAACACGTGTCTTATATTAAATGAACATAAAAAATTACAGAAAATTTTCTCTCAAAGCTGAGAGTCAATGAAACATTACAGAGGAAATGTTTAACTATAAGGATTTTCAACCAACTCACTGACCGACTGATTGATTTCCCACCTCCCTCATCACTAAAGGACATTGATTTATATATCGAATCCTGACGAACAAGACGAGGAATAAGATGATTTTTCCCTTTGTTTAGTTATCATCTTGTTTACTTTGACCGAGGCCAAGTTGTCCCCTGCCTTTTCTTGGCAATTCGTTCGGATCTCCTTGCCTTTGGCTGGATGTGGTTCATCGCTGATGGAGGAGCAGTTACATTGATCTTAGCCTCGCCTTTGGTACAGTTTTTCACTTCATCTAATTCTTGTTTTATCAACAAAAATCAACCTTTAGCCATCTTTTTACAATGAACATAAACCTTTCCAATTTTATCATAATTCTTATAATAAATTACCTTCCCAAGGTAAAAAGGAGTATGTCAATAGTAAAAGAATGAGAAGATACATAGTAATTTCATATCTTTTTCACTGCCCAACATACCCCCCTGCTTAATCTTTTTCATGTCCTCATGAAAACTATAGTTCACATGGAGAGAAGTCAAAGAATAAGCCGGATAAGGTTTGTCATCGACAGGTCTAAAACCATGTAGTGCAGCTAGTTCCTCAAAAACATGTTCTGTCTGTCCTTCGAGGAGTTTGAAAATAGCTTTGTAGTCTGAAGCAGGGTACCATGCAATAGGGCTGCAGAACCTACATCCTAACCAGAATGGTCCTTCTTTTAAAACGAGATGGCTATAGGAAATCAAGCGGTCTGCAGCTAGCCCAAAGTTTCTATAATTAAATGGTTCCCTATTTTGCACATTCTGATTGGAGATTCTCCATCGGACCTTAGCTGCTATATAAGCTTGGTTTCTAATGGATGAGAAATAATCTGTCCCATTCAAGATAATCGATTTGTGGACAGGCCCCAAATCTTGGGTAACGCCTTCCTTAGTCATCAATCTTTTCTTCCTAGCCCAAAATTGAAGTGGGTTCTGAGGTTCACTCTTGACCCATAGATCTAATTCATTTTCCTGTCTTTGAAAGGCGTTATAGGCTTTAAGCCATTTTAATTGATTTACAGCAAAGGAAATGAATCTTGAAATTGAACATCTCCAAAAAAAGGGCTAGGATTTGATTCATAATCATTTTCAAGTATTAGATTATGCAAGTAAAATTCACACAAAAGGCGTTGTACTTTGATCCCATAAAGTTTGCAGCATGATACAAAGTCATCTATAGTTTTTAGCTTTATGGATTTCCCTGCCCTAACTACCTTAATATATAGCTGTAAATATCTTTCTAGTAAAAACAAAGCATAGTTTTTGGCGGGGCATCTACAGGCTAAGACATCAGTATACAATGAGCAGAGAGTGTCCATTCGATTGTAGGCTAGTTTTAAATGGTTCATTACCTTGTCAACCTTTTCTTCTGCTTTTCGACACTTTTCGTGAGCTTCAGTTTCTGCTTCATGGATAATTTTCATTTGTTGCTGCAACTCCTGATATCTTTTTCTTGGGACGGTGTCTTCTTCCAATCTCTGCCTTTCAATTCGAGCCTGTGACGACTCCTCTTGGAGTTTGGCAAGTGTCGGATCACTAAAAGTATGCTGACTACTAGATTGCACGTTTTCACTTAAAACATGTCCCTCTGGAATAGCTTGGGGTGGAACAGCTATTTGCTGCTCCATATCCTCATAATTAGGCTCAGGCATGGCTTCTTTTGTAACTTGGGGGTTCCTATCAGCGGTCACTTTTCTCTTTTTTGAAATTCTCTTAGTAGCTATGCTTCTTCTCTTCAGGGCTCGCTTAGGCATTTGTTTCATTCTCAAAACCCTAATGGTTTTCCTGAGCTGTTCTACGAGTTTATGAAGCTTCATTCATTCCTTGCGAATATTTTCAATCTCAGTTGTTTTCCTCCTCTTTCTTAATGGAACAGCTGATCCTTTATCTGAACCTATTTGCTCAACAGGGTTTTGGTCTATATCAGCCATGCCTTCAGTTAAATTCTCTTCTTGATCTTCTTCTTGGGGTTCTTCTTCCACATTCATATGCCCTTGGCTAAATTCTTCGGGAATAATATTCTCAGTTGACTCTGCAATCTCCTGAGGGCTTCCAAGTTGAGCTATTGCTTCGGTGTTCTCTTTCTCTTGTTCACGCCTTTCAGGGGAAGCAACCCTAGCTTTGCTAGGGTTTGCTGTTTCATTCAGCATTTCTCCAGCTATTTCTTTATCGATAACAGAGTACTCTGGTAGCTAATTAATATCAATACTAATGTCCAAAGGGCTATGAGGCTGTGCATAATCATTCATATTGGCCAAAATCTGGGCCAATTGGTCTTCCTGTAAAGGGCTTACGGTAGCATTTTCGGGAGGCTTTGTTCCTTCTTTGTCACTTCTATGATTGTCTTCGTCCTCCTCACAGGTATGATAGCCTCCTTTCTCCTCATCCGAATATCAAATTTCTCCTTCAATTTCTTCTTCCTCAGTATTTCCTTCCTCTACACAGGATTTTTTTTCACCACTGGTGTGGTGACTTATTTCTTCTTCATCCAAGTAACGAATTTCTTCTTCCATTCGCTCTTCTTCATCGGTACTGTTAGCCCCCCTATGAAATTTTTGACAAGCAAATAGGGAGCTAAATCATTTTTGAGTCTTCAAGGAATGCATTTCCTCTAAAAACACAGTCTCCTTGAAGCCTCTTCGTGTCTTTTATCCTTTGACAAGTCCCCCTGCTGATTCCCCTTTTAAAGCCTCTCTGTCATGTGAAGAAATTCCCAAAGGCCTCCTTTCCCCTTTATTTTTTCCTCATTTAACCTCTTTTTCTTCCCCTTTTTCTCCCCTTCTATTTCCCCATTTACCCCTCGAATCCCCCCAAGATCCCCTTTAAATTCTTCCCCTGCCCTTTGTTTTCCCTCTTCTCCCCTTTATTCCTCTATCGTTCCCCTTTAAACCCCTTAAAACCCATTAAAATGGGAAAAAAACCCATGTTCCGACCTTATTATAAGGCCTAGCCCCTTTCTGCCAGCCCCTTTTAACCACTTCCCCACATATGACCCCGCGCCGGGACCAAGCGCTTAAGTCCCAGGCGCTAATCGCAATCGGAAGGTCGGGCGGGTGCGTATTTCCTTTGTAAACAGCGTAAAAGCCCCGCTGCGTTTTGTTTATAGCGTTAAGTCCCGCGGTGCGTTCCGCACCGTTGATCTACCCTGAAGATCCAACAGCGGGCCTCTAATCGCAGCCCTTCTCCGATCACAATCGGAGGTTTGTCGTGTGCCACCCCGATTGAGGTCTTCCGATTAAATCTCGCCCGTCCATTTCCCCGCCAATCCGACGGTCATCGCTCAATCGCAAAGCCCCCCCGATCGCCGATCGCAAGTTCTTTTCTCTGTCTTCCGATTAAATCCCCGTCGTCCGTTCCCTCCCAGATCTACGGCTCAGCGCTAATCGCTTCATTCCCTTCGCACCTCCTGTTTCTCCCTTCGATGGATTGTGAGCCGTTGATCTGGAACCGAGATCAACGGTCAGCGCTCAATCGCAAGTCCCTCTCCGATCGCAATAGCATTCCTTTCTCTCTTCCCTTCCGATTTCATCTCCGCCGTCCATTCCTTCCCCAGATCGACGGTCCTAGCTCAATCGCATCTCCAATCTCAATTGCAATTGGAAATTTTGTGTTGTGCGTTGCGATCGCTCCCCGCTCCGATCTCTGATTGCGATTGGCCCAAGTTCATCCTGTTCGTCCATTGGGTTAAGATCTAACGGTTTTGATTCAATCGCCCTCCGCCTCTGCCGGGTCCCACATCCATGCTCCGCTCCATTGTTTGCGTCCTTTTCTTTGTAATTCGCTCAAGTGAAAGCCTTTGGCCATCTACACTAGCGATCATTTCTCCGCCACTCTGCACTGTTTCCACTGTTTTCCTTAGTTTCGCCACCACTTTCCATCGTTTCTCCACTCTTCCGCCAGCGTTCCTCTGGCCTCTGAAGCAATTCCTCCACCACCACCGCCCGGTTTTACAGTCTCTTTCCACTGTGCGGATTAGCACAGAGAGGTATTTTCGGCATCGCCAGCAAGTCGGCAGAAGAGATTCAAAGGGATTAATGCACATTATTGATATAATTAACGTCTAATCCCGCATTCAAAGGATTCAAGCGCAGTTTGAAGACTTAAGCACACAAAGAGTCTTATATGTGTTTAAATATCAGCAGAACTACTCTTCTCCAGAAGGTCACCCGCCTACAAAAAAATCTCCATGCCCCCTCGAGCCCTGGAACGATTAATTGCCTTGACAGAACTTCATTAAAGACTGTTGGTCAGCAGTTATGGAGGTATGGAGAAGTTGCAGATCTTTCACCAGTTCATTTATTCAGAAGGCTAGCGCAGAGCTCCAGACACCAGAAAGGACTCCAAGGAACATATCCGAGGTCAAAGTCGACCTGACAGAGACTCCCCAGACAGATTACAGAGTACATACAGAGCTGCAGAAAGCCATTAAGCAGTATGGGCATGAACACTTCCGCCTTACTGTCTTAATGAGTTTCATTTATTGTATATCATACCACTGCTTCTTCCTCTTCTCCTATAAAAGATCCCCGAGAACATAATGTAAAGGTTGTTGTTCAGTTGCTGCGTAGTTGCTGTTAGAGGGATTCATTCTTGACTGTTAGAACAGTCGTGGGAGGAGTAGCAGAGTAGTTGTATGTAATAGGCTGGGAGGAGAAATTCTGGACTGTATTAGCCATTGAGCCATATTGTACATGACTGGTTTTGCATCAATTAATCAAAGAACATTTCACAGGATCCTGGTCTATTACTATGGGTGATGTTCTTCTTAACTCTGTTTATTTCATTTCCATATTGTTTCATGTTCTTCTGGTAGGCATCAGAATAATGGTATATGATTCACCCTTGTTAGGTGCCCTATGTTGTCTGCTCTCCCTACCTTTATGTTTTCTGCTCTATGTGTTATCTAAGAGCTGGTTTCAGTTGATTTAACCAGCGTAGCGGATGTTATTGCCTGCTGGCTGATGTATGAATTGGTTGAAGCTGTTCTTAGATGTTCTTGAGGGGTTTTAAGCTGGAAAGTTTGGGACCACTGGGGATAAGTGTTAGCCCTGTCCACTAGAATCCTTGCATGACCAGTTTACCTTTCTGAGACGCCTTGTTTATCTTATCTCTGTTTTTCCCTTGGAGTTGCTAAAGCAGACCTGGAGTTAAATGACCTCTGGTCTGATCTATAAGCTGCCCCTTTGTCTCTCTGAGAGCTGCCTTTGAGTATGTCCAAGAAGGTCTGGAGTTAAATGACCTCTGACCTGATCTATAGACAGAAAATTGGTTGCTTTCCTTCTTTCACTTTCCCCCTTAATGTTCCATCCCATCATCTATCTAAAAGATCCTTTAGTATAGATGACTTGCCCTTTGAAAGCCTTGGCTAGTGGTTGCATGTAATTTCCTTTCATGACTCCATAGCCCAATGGATGGCACGGTCTTGGCCTTTTCTCTTTGCTAAAACAGCCTGTTGTTTTGTTCCTTTTCTCCCACTGCTTTCTCAGTCCACGATCTCGTGACCAACCCAGCAACCCTTCAACCAAATCATTTAAACCCCCCTTCGTGCTTCATAACTAGCCTAACATCTCATTTTGAGCATCAAAGATAAATCATTCTTTGTTTATTGGAGAGATCCCTCTCCGGGTCCAGGAGGGCTAGATCCTAGCGCCCCAAAGTGGTTCTATGTTGTCTCATCTTTTGGTCTTGCCAATCTGGCCAAAAAATGGGAACCCCAACAGGTACAAGGGCTTGCTCCCTCCAATTGTGGAGGTTGTTCATCCTCTGAGCTGTGCAATTCCAGGGGATGGATACTACTTCTCGGAAGTCCTTCCAACATCCCCCTACTTCGCTTTGAACGGAGGGACTGTCTGTGAGTTGATGGCTCAGCTATTGAGCCAACCATTGTCTTCCGTTTTGGAGTAAGTAAAGCTAACCCTCCGTCAATGGAGAATATCAACTCTTCCCAGCTGGTCTGTTGCTGGGCGAGGCTATGACTTACTATTAATCGAATTAGACAATGGTGGCTAACCACCATATCTACATTTTGAGCTTTCCTTATGCTATGAGCAATATCATGCAACAAGGAATTTAAAAATGCAAGCAAATTGACAGTTTTTTTTTTTTTTTTAATACAGCCAGTAGCTTAAGGTGGCGAGGTCTTACCACATCTTTTCTTCTGTCACACGTTATATAAGCCTGCACAATATTGGCCAATTTCGTCCATGGTTCTCCCAATGATGCTGGTTGAACCCCTTTACCTTTGACAACTAATGTATCTCCGTCATCCTAAAAAATATTCATGGCTTCTCAAATCCTAATCTTTTTCTAAGTCCATATAGTCCCTTGCGCTGGTATGCCAGACACCTCTACAATTATTTCGTCAGATATAGCTATATGTCTTCCTCTAACCATGGAGGATCCTTCCTGCAGGTTAATAAAAATTTGATGGCCACTACTTCATGGGGTTGTTGCATCCTCATGAAATATGTAATCCACCCCAGTCTTTCCAAAATTGCTCATGCAGCATCATAAATGATCAGCACCTGCGGTTCACTGCGAATTTTCCATCCTCCCATCGTTTCTACACTCTGTTAGTTTTTCTCAACACACGATGATCATAATGGAACAACACAGCACAGTGGTTTAAAGTTTTGTTATTCCCTAAAATGCATGGATTTAGTTTGCATACAAGGTAAAGAAATATCAAAATTTAGTCTGCATGCAGACATCCACACCCCCCTAATGGATGGTAGGTCACCCTCGACTGTCAATTGAGAGAAACCGGTGTGGCACAACAATAGTACAGCAGGAAAAAGCAGGCGTAATTATGAAACATTCAATCAAATTATAGCAATTACTGAAATCAATGCATGTGATAAATCGGTAATAGATAGAAAATCATTTTGTAATGATTCAAATACGAGGAGAAGGGACAACATAAGATAAACATAAGTACAATTGCATTATTTACCACTTCAAACTAATATGATCGATTTGTAATGATTTTCATGTAAAATAGGTTCGGAAGCAAAGGTAAAGGATTCATACTTTAATTTTATATTTAAATAGAGATATAGGAAAAGGGTTGTATATAACTATTGATGTGTATAAATGTGACTCCAATACCATCAACAGAGCTCTGCGGCCCACAGGTGTCCATAACCTTGACAGAGTTGCTTTCTTACCCACGGAACCATTGTCCTTTATTTATACTGAGGAAGTGCTTTTGTTGAATGGCATGACAGAGGCCATTGTGCTGGCTTGGTGACCAGATAAACCACAATTCCATTCACTGGGAAGAAGTGAAAGGTGGGCAGGCCGGCTCGTGATGAGACCCCCTGTTCCAAAGACTTCTTGATTTTTTCAATTTTCTATTGGACCATATCCCTGGTTTGGTGGCCATGATGGGAATGCCACTTCACTGCCTTCCTTATGATCATGGTAGCTTGGCTCTTGATCAGACCCCCTATCCTCCATCTGAAAAATCATAAATTTATTAATAAAATATGTAAATTTTTTTCTTTTTCATATAGCACTTTTCCTTCGTTAGTCATAAAGGATGGCTCAACACTCCTTAAGAGTAGGGATGGTGGAAGAAGTCTGAACATCTCAATAGAAAAGAATATGCCCTTATTCCTATTCCATAAATAAAAAATCAAAGAAATTTATAGCATATGGGAAAGAACCAGTCATGATAAAGATAATCGATCAGATCAATTCAATGGTGATAAAGTAGCAAAATTATGTTATTGATCATGCCCCTTTTCCCATTTTTCTTATCATTACTAGACAATTTTCTTAAAAATGACGATTTCTTTTGATTTTCTGATTACAGTAAGCTTTAATTTGTATGATTTTATATAAATGATATTTTTTCCCTTAGAAGAGTGATAAAAAATTCTCAAAATGCTAGCTTAAAACAAAAAATAATCCACTCAAAAAGGAACAGCAGAAACAATCTGCGGAACTGTTGTTCCTTTAGAAAGGAACAACAAAAGCACTCTACGGAACTGCTATTCCTTTTGAAAGGAACAACAGAAGTGTTTTTCCTTTGGAAAGGGACAGCAAAACTCAAAACAAACAAAATAAACAGAGTTTTTTTCTCTTTAAAAAAAAAAAAAAACAGAATTCCATGAAACAAACAATGAAGAAATGAAGAAACGATATAAAGAGAAATTAAAAAAAAAACGAATTTCCTAAAACAACAATTAAGTAAATGAAAAATTCTTTATGTACAAAATTTTAAAAAAAGAATGATTTAATAAGCTAGTGCCAAGGAGGAGTTATCCCCTTTAGCGAGAATTTCCATGGTAGAATCTTCCCGTAACTGTTGGTAAAAGGATTCCCAGGTATGCGGTTTATGATACAATCGTACTCGATGACCGTTTACCTTAAAGGAATATCCAAATCTGTCAATGGTAGCTAATGTAATAGTGCCATTATCATGCACTTTTTTTATTTCATAGGGTCCAAGCCATCGTGTCTGGAGTTTCCCTGGGAAATCCTGAAACCTAGAATCATATAGGAGTGCCTAGTCTCCTTCGTGGAAGATCTTTTCTTTGAAAAGGGCGTCATGCCATTTGGCTCTCTATTGTTGGATTAATGTTGTGTGTTGAAGAGCAGAGAGCCTAATTTCATCTAACTCATTAATTTGTTGTAGTCTTTTAGCCTGGGCTTCATTCAGATCTAGACCCACCTTTTGAGTTGTTCTTAATGTTTGAATTTCAAATTCTATTGGAAAGATGGGTTCTTTTCCAAATACCAATTGATATGGTGAATATCCTGTATTAGGTATCCATGTTGTTCGATATTCCCACAATGCTTCTAGCAATCTGTAGACCCAATCTCATCTATGTGAAGCAACAGTTTTTGTTAATATCGATTCAATTACTTTGTTTGTGCTCTCTACTTGGCTATTGGCCTGTGGGTGATATGGAGTTGTAATATTGTGCTGAATTTGGTAGTTCTGTAGTGTTTCAGCTAATTTATTACCTAGAAACTATGGTCCTCCATCTGTGATTATGTCCCTTGGGAGGCCATAACGCACAAATATTTGGAAAAGAAACTATACTACAGAGTCCTCTGTAGCTTTTGAAAGTGCCTCTGCTTCGACCCACTTAGTGACATATTCGGTTGCAATTAGGATGCATGTTTTTTGGTTTGAGGGAGGGCTAATAGGGCCAAAAAAATCAAGTGCCCAGTGTTCAAATGGTTCAATCACTATTTGAGGGTTCAAAGGCATTTCATCAGACTGTCCAGGGCGACCTGCCCTTTGGCAACTATCACAGGCCTGCACGAATTGTTTGGCATCTTTAAAGATGGTAGGCCAGTAATAGCCTATTCATAAAACCTTATGGGCAGTTCTACGATCTGCAAAATGTCCGCCACATTGGCCATCATGGCATGCTTTCAAAATATCAAATACTTCGTCCTCCTAGACACATCTTATTATTTGCATATCTCCCCATGTGTGAAATAGATAACCCCCAATCCAAGAGAATCAGGTACTACGTTGTATTATTTGTTTTCGTTCATTAAGGGATAGATGTTTAGGTAATTTACCTATTGCCAAATAGTTTGCTATATCAGCATACCACGGTGTTCTGATAGTAACAGCGAAGAGATTTTCATCTGGAAAGTGGTCTTCAACTGCTTCTGTATTTCTTGGCTTTTGCATTCTTGACAGAAAGTCAACTACAGGGTTCTCTTTCCCAGGTCGATCTTTGATTGTGATATCGAATTCATGCGGTAAAATCAACCATCTTGTCACTCTTCTATTTGTAATAGGTTTATTTGCTAAAAATTTAATGACAGAGTGATAAGTATATAATACTACAGGATACTCAGTTATATAATGTCTAAACTTATTTATAGCATGAACTACAGCTAAAAATTATTTCTCAGTCAGTATAATTTAATTCAGCAAGGGACATATTTTTGCTAATATAATAGATTGCATATGGCTTCTTGTCTTCCTCCTGCCCAAGTACTGCTCCAATTTTTTGTGTCTGAGGCATCGGATGAAATTTGGAATGGAAAATTCCAATTTGGGCCCCTCAGCACTGGGGCTATTGAAACAAGCTTTTTCAGATCATTAAAGGCATTGTCACATTTATCTGTCCAAATGAAATCAAAATTTCCAGTCAGTGCATATAAAGGTGCAGCTATTTGAGAATAATGTTCTATAAATCTTATATAGTAACCAGAAAATCCAAGAAAGCTACGTACCTCTGTTTGTGTGGTGGGTGTGGGAATTAACAAGATTATTTGAATTTTCGCTGGGTCCACTTGAATTCCAGTTGTTGAAATATAATGCCCTAAGATAACTCCTTCGGTCATCATCATAAGACACTTTTCTTGGCTTAGACAAAGCCTAGTGTCAATACATCTTTGCAATACCTTTTCTCGGTTTTCCAATGTAGGCTCAAAATAATCCCCATAAGGTGTGAAATCATCCATATATACTTCGAGGCCTTCATTTATTAAGTCTGCAAAGATGCTGAGAATGGCCCTTTGAAATGTAGCAGGGGCATTGCACAGGTCAAACGGTAAGACTCGATAGGAAAATGTCCCCCATGGAAAAGTAAAAGTAGTTTTGTCCTGGTCTTCAGAGGCAATCTGGATTTTATTGTACCCATTGAAGCCATCGAGGAAAGAAAATAATTTATTTCCTACCAATGTGTCTAATACTTGGTCAATGAAAGGAAGGGGAAAGTGGTCTTTCTGTGTTGCCTTATTAAGTTCACGATAATCTACACATATTCTCCACTTTCCATTCTTTTTTTGTACCACTACTAATGGAGAGATCCACTTGTTATCAGATATTGGGTAGATGAAATTAACATCCACTAGTTTTTGTAATTCATCTTTCACAATATCTTTGAGGTGAGGGTTTAGTCTTCTTTAGGGTTGGAAAATGGGTCTTGCATATTTTTTGATATAGATGTGGTGTGTACACAATTGAGGGTCAATTCCTTTCATATCGGGTTAATCCCATGCAAAGGCTGCTTTGTATTTTCGTAGTAATTGGACCAATTTCTCTTCTTATTCACCAGTGAAATTTTTGTTAATGTTTAGAGTTTTTCTCGCCTCAATTTCTACAATATTGCTATTGTACACAGAAGTAGTAGGTATTACTTGATCAGGAATATCTTTGAAAGTATCTTCTTCTTCTTTATTATCAAATGCTTCCTTGATCATGTGACATTATAAATGAGATCTGGTTTGTGGTTTATTAATGAAACTATTAATGATATCATCCTCTTTTTGATCTTTAAAATCAAGAGCATTTTCTATAGTTAGAGGTGATCTCATATTTTCCATTAGATATGATACAAGTTTTTTTTTTGTTTTGATTATTGATAGACTTGGTTGGGCTGGGAGATATAAAGCTAAATTCTTGACATAGTTTCCCCTTGTTATTGTCATGTTGCCTTGTCGGCATCCAATATAAGCATCGGCAGTTGCCAACCAAGGTCTACCTAAGATCAATGGATGTCCTTCTAGCCGGTTCTTTGGATCATTAACCAGGAAGTCAGCAGGGTATTCCCATGAATCTACAGATACCATTACATCTTGTAATGTACCTTCTGGTTTGACTACCGATCTGTCAGCCAATTCCAATAAGGTTGTTGTTGGTTCGAGTGATGTAATGCCAAGTTTTTGACAAGCGGTGGTTGTTAGAATATTAATTGCTGCTCCCAAATCAACTAAGGAATTTGGAAACAATTGCCCGTGGATTTGGACTGTCACTATAGGATTTCCTGGGTCTTCATATTTTACAGGTGTTTCCATTCCTGATAATAAGTCAGATAAGGTACCGACTATTTGGACAGTTGGATTGGTGGTTGTTCTCCTCTTTGGCTTCTTTATGCATAATTCCTTAATGGTTTTTGCATATATAGGAATGTCTTGGATAGCTTAAAGGAGAGGGATTTTTATACACAATTTTTTAATTCTCCTAGAAGATCAAAATTAGGTTGTTCTAATGGACGTGGTATGATTAATCATTCTGGGAATGGTGGAGAGGAATTTGTTACTTTTTGTTGACTTTGTTGTTGATTTTGTTGTTGAAATTCCTTCTCATTATGTAATGTTTGTTCTAAAGGTAAGAGATCTTCAATATGAACATTATTGTTTCTCTCTGTTTCTACTATGCACCCAGACCTCAATTGAAGGTCATTGCACTCCCTCAGTTCAGTTTCTAATTCTGGGGGTTCCACTATTTGGACAGACTGAACTAGCCTATTGTTTGGGTTTGGGTTGGGCTAGGCTGGGAGTTGTGGTCTTACATTGGTCTAGGGGTTTGTATAGGGAGCTGGCAGTGTAGGTTGAGAGAGAGGAATTGATCCAACTAGCTGATTTGTAGGTTTTTAGTAGTTTGACTGCCAGGCCTGACTCTGGGAAGTAGAGGGGGGCCATTGTGTAGGATATTTATTTTTCCAAAATGGTGGGCAGAAAGTAAAGCTAGGCCAATTATTTTGGTTTGTTTTATTTGGCCAGGATGTGGGAGGAAATGGTTGTTGTGACCAATTGGGGAAAGGTGGTTGATTTTTCCACATCCCACTATATTTTTGAGCATTATATTGAGGAGGCTAAAAAAGAGAATGGATCATTTGGCATACCTGATTGTCACGGTTGCCACTGTCGGCACTGATTAAGCAGACATACCACTTCTGATTCTTCTTCTGCCTCCTTATAAACTGATTTTAGGCCAGGAAGCGAAGGACATCCCTCTGTAGGGTGGTATTTCGTGCAAATGGTGCAGAATTTAATCACATCCAATGGGCATTCTTTGTGTTTTTGTTTCTTCCTACATCTGGGACAAAATATTGCCAAATTTTGTTATGCTTCTACTTGTTTCTGTTTGGCTTGCATAATATCGAACTGTGTTGTTAGAGTCCCAAGTATTTCTGTCTTAAAATCTTCTAGTAGATTTCCAATCTCTGCATGAGTCACACCTTCATTAAAGGTCTTATTTTCTCTTGTAATCATATCACGTTCTGCTGATTTTAGCCTTGTATTTCCCCTCGAACTCCTGATACACAAATCAATGATGTTAAGATAACTTTCCTAATATATATCACCTTTTCCCATAATATTCAATGTTTCAACCCATTGATCTTTCATTCCCCTAATTAATGCGGTTTTCAAAACATTATCAGGTAAGGGTAAAGATGCATAAGGGGATCTCTGAAGATTGTATTGAAACCATTCCACATATTCTTCCAAGGTTTCATTTGGTTTTGCTGTCATTTGGAATATTTCATCTTTTAATTCCCGAGACCTGCAATAATCTTGATACTTCTTTAAAAATGAAACTTTCATCTGATCCCAATCAGTTATGACACCCCCACCTATTCCCATAAACCATCAAAGGCTGCCCCTTTTAATGTTGAAGGAAATAGTTTTAATTTTTGGGGATTGGTGTTATAATCATATCCCCTGCACAGCACATAAAATTCAAACAAAAATGCATCTGGATCTTCTAATGTTAAGCCATGAAATGTGGGAATATGTTGAAGGGGAATAGCCTTCATAGGTGCATTGAATGCAGTATCTACTATAGGATATTGCAGCATAGAGGTTTGTTGGGGTGTCTGCTGGTTCTGATTTTGATTCTGGGCCATTTGATCGAAGATATGTCAATATCCCTCTGGTATTTCCAAGGAATTTTTAGGTTGATGAGCAGGGACAGGAATGTCTTTGACAGCACACACTTTGTCTGGAATAATAAGTATCCCTTGTTGACCTACTGTTTGAGGTGATTCAAGACCTTGGTTTTGAATAAGTTTAACATCACTTCCCTTATCTGGACTACTTATTGTTTGGGCTAATTTAATAGGAGACTTTGGGTCTCTGGTTTCTCCTTTTTCCCCTTCTCCTTCTCGGATATTGTTAGAGTTCCCTTCTTGAGGGGAACTTATGCAAGGATTCTCAATTTCTTGGGAATCTTGCTCAATTCCCTCTGTTTGACTGTGTATCTCAGCAAAGGTTTCAGATGGTGATTCTGTAGCCTGAAGGGAACTAGAAGGTTGTCTAGAGATAAATTTTATAAATCCTACTAATGGCTGAGATTCAGTTCTCTTAAGGATTTCATCAATAAAATTTGTTCGCCCAAGGGTCACCAGTCCCTTAGGTTTTTCAGTTTTAGGAGGAATTTTGTTTTTCTTAGTTGGTCTATTCATTCAAGAAAACAAACCTTCATTCCTACCTAAAGAAATAATCTTACCTACTTCTGCTGTGAAGCGGGCCGCGAGCAAGTGTGTTTCTTGCCCAATGCACAGGTTCTTACCTTTCGTCTTTAATACCCAATTCTTCGCAAGCAGAAGAAAATCAGTTGTGCATCACTCCTTTGAAATGGCATACACTCTCCCCGGCAACGGCGCCAAAATGTTGGGTCATAAGAAGGTATATTTTGAACACCTAATTAGCCTACATTAATCATCAATCGAGGAGCGACTTTTTATTTCAAGATTGTACTCTATCTGAGGCTGCAATTAACTAAGAGTAATGATTTGAAGATGTAGTACAGGATATTAAATACAAGAGTAAACGAATGCTTGAAAAGAAATCTAATTACAGTGACATAAATGAAAATGATCTGAAATCTTAACTATATCAATATGCAAAACATCGATCAGGGATACAGTAGCAATAACTCCTTCCCTTAGAAATTGATGCAAGATAACCAATATGGGGACTTGGAAGCAATAACCAGTGTCCTCTACAGTTGGTGATCTTTAAAGCAATCAAAATAAAAGAAAACTCAATCTTCGTGCTAATGAAAATAACTGAAAGGAACGAATTCTGGAAAGGAACATCAGCATGTAATTCCTATGCATAACAACTGTAGCTCGTCTATTTGCTAATCGAAAGCTATGAATAAACAATGAACAAAAATGGAACAACAATATGAATGGAACAGAAATCACAACTCTGATGCAATCAAGCAACTAGATTTCCACACTTCAATCCTGTCGACAGCCAATTACTACACAACAATCAATTATAACAAATCATAAATTAATAGAACAGCAACTCGAACCAGACATAGAACAACAAAGCTCTTATAACGATAGAAAGATAACTAAACAGAAAATGTGCTTCTTGTAAAGGATGAAACAAAAATGCAATTCATTAATGAATCTGTATTCGATCTGACAACAATAAATCAACTTTGTAATTGGAATAAGCATTAAACACAACTTCACATAATAGTAAGAAAAGATTAAAATACAAACAGCGAAGTAATTCCACCAGAGTCGGGCCCTTAGCGCCAGTGAAATACTGCTAGGCTAATTCAGAACTTAGGAGATAAAAAAAAACGTGTGTCTTATATTAAATGAACACAAAACATTACAGAAACTATTCTCTCAAAGCTGAGAGTCAATGAAACATTACAAAGGAAATGTTTAACTGTAAGGATTTTCAACCAACTCACTAACCGACTGACCGACTTCCCACCTCCCTCATCACTAAAGGACATTGATTTATATATCAAATCCTGACGGACAAGATGAGGAATAAGATGAGTTTGAATAGCGATCCCTCAGGATCGAAGGATCCTGAGGGATTCGCTCCCCTTTGTTTAGTTATCATCTTGTTTACTCTGACCGAGGCCAAGTTGTCCCCTACCTTTTCTTGGAAATTCGTTTGGATCTCCTTGCCTTTGGCTAGATGTGGTTCATCGTTGATGGAGTAGCAGTTACATTTATCTCAGCCCGCCTTTGGTACAGCTATTCACTTCGTCGAATTCCTGTTTTATGAACAAAAAGCAACCTTTAGCCATATTTTTACAATGAACATAAACCTTTCCAATTTTATCATAATTCTTATCATAAATTACCTTCCCAAGGTAAAAAGGAGTATGTCAATAGTAAAAGAATGAGAAGATACATAGTAATTTCATACATTTTTCACTACCCAACACCCATCAAAGTCTGAATCAGAGTATCTAATCAAGCTGAAATCGCCTACCTGTGTATATTTGAGTCGAAAGTCTTTAATTCCATTCAAGTACTTTAGAACTCTTTTTGCAGTAGACCAATGTCCTTCACAAGGTTTTTTCATAAAAATAGAGAGGATTCCAACAACAAATTATATGTCTGGTCTGGTGGTAGTCAGGTAGATAAGACTTCCTACAAGCTGTCTATACTTCGTTGCATCCTCGAATTCCTTCCCTTCAATGGATGTGAGCTTCAAGTTTTGTTCCATTGGAGTGGTTAAGGGATTGCATTCATCCATGCCAAACTTGTTCAAAAGATCTCCAATGTACTTCTTTTGAGAAATAATCATAAATTTAGGATGTTGAGTTACTTCAATACCCAGATAGTAATGAACATAGCCCAAATCAGTCATTTCAAAACCTTTCTTCAATTCTTTCTTCATGGATGCAATATAACTCTCATTGTTACCTGTCATCAAAATATCATCTACATACACCACAATATATAAGATGTTTTTCCAAATTTCTTAACAAACAAAGTTGCATCATCAAGATCAAAATGTTTGAAGTTAAGTTTCAGAATATTCTCAGTTAATTTCTCATACCAGGCTCACAGTGCTTTCTTGAGGCCATACAAGGATTTTATAAGTTTTCATACTTTGTGTTCTTGGCCCTTGACAACAAATCCTTCCGGTTGGGACAAAAAAACTTTCTCCTTTAGATATCCATTCAAAAAGGTGGTTTTTACATCCATCTGATGGACTTTTTGTCCCTTCTGAGCTGCTAGAGCAAAGAATGTCCTGATGGTGGCCCATTTTGTTGTGGGGGAAAATTTTTCTTCATAATCGACCCCTTATTTCTGTGAAAATCCTTTTGCCACAAGCCTGGATTTGTGCTTGCCAAGTGAGCCATATGCTCTGTACTTGTTCTTATAGACCCACTTACAGCCAATTGGTTTGGTTCCCAAACGAGGATCAACCAGCTTCCAAGTGCCATTATTTATCAAGGAATAATACTCCTTTTACATCGCTTCATTCCATTCAACATGAGAAGAGGCTTCTTTGAAGGAATTTGGTTCATGATATGTAAAAAAATTTAATTCACAGTTATAAGAAATATTCATATCATCAAGTGAATTAGAGTTATCTACATCACCTTCATTTTTTCTAGTGGAAGTTCTTGTTCCTGTTTTTCCAAACTCATCGGGACAAAATTTTTCTAGTGTCTTTATCAGCCATTTTGGGGGACCTTTATAAGATGGCCCAGACTTCTCATTTGACTGAGTTGGAATTGAATCAAGATTAAATCTCTCAATTCTGTCAGTCACATCGTTCAAGGTGTCATCCGTGATTGGTTCTTCGTGTTGGGGAGAGAGTGCTTCGGAAAATGATTCCACATATTGATTCAATATAGGAATCCCCCCTTCAAGATGTGGAATATCATTATCAAATTATTGAAAAGACTTTGCATGTGTGAATATATCTAGGCGATCAAGTTTCCACTCAACAACATTTTCAATCTTGGAAGATTCAAGGAATATGACATCTCTTGCTACTACAAAATTCTTGTTGGCTTCATCATAGAGATGATATCCTTTGGAGGTATTGCAATACCAAAAGAAGATACATTTTAGACTACTAGCACCAATTTTATTCCTTTGTACCTTAGGTATCAAAGCATAACAGGTGGAACCAAAGACCCTGAAATGCTTTACCAAAGGAATGTGGCCATGCCACATTTCATAAGGAGTTTTTCTTCTGATTGAATTTCAAGGACACCTATTCTTTATGTATACATCACATAGAACTACATCATCCCAAAACATCAATTTACATTCATAAAGAACATCATGGAGTGAACCATATTTAAAATTGTCATCTTCATTCTTTCATCTACGCCGTTTTGTTGGTTATTATAGGGCACAATTGTTTGATGTTTGATCCCATGTTGACGAAGATAATTTTCAAATTCATTTGAAGTGTATTCATTTCCATTATCAGTGTGCAAAAATCCAATATGATTTTGTGCATAATTTTCAATCCATGCAAGAAAAAACTTGAATGTTTGAAAAGGATTAGATTTGTTCTTCAATAACTAAACCCAACACATTCTGGTGTAATCATCAATAAATTTCATCATATATTTATTTCCATTTTCATAAGCAATAGGCATAGGGCCACATAAATATGAATGAATAAGCTCATTTTTTCTATGTTCTCTGGAATGTGAATCATGAAATGGATGTTTGCTATGCTTTCCTAGAATACGAGCATCACATTGCTTAAGTTTCCTAGGAATTGTAGGCAATCCATTAACACCATTTTTTTTCAAAAATCAAAGGTTGTCGTAGTTTAAGTGTCCAAATCTAGCATGCCATAAAAGACTTGATGGGAATGTACCTTCATCATGATGTGAACTGAATGAAATTTTTTTTGCATGAGTAGAGGAACCTTGCAGCTTCAAGAGTCTTCCTTCTTCTATTCCCTCCATGAAAAGTGAGCAATCTGATGATTTTCTAACCTCAACCTTGCCATCAAAAATGTGAATGGAGTGTCCTTGCTGGAAGATGTGAACCAAGGACAGCAAGTTTTTCCTCAACTCAGGGAGGTATAGAACCTCATGTAGAAGATGATCTGGAAGACCAGGCAACTTAAGCCCGATTGTGTCAAGCCCTGATATCTTGAGTTTGGATTTATCTACGAAGTATACTACTCCATCAACTTTGTCATTAAATCATTCAAAAAAATATTTTCTAAATTTCATGTGACATATTTCTCCTGAATCTAGCAACCAATCACTTCTCCAAGAAGTAAATTAAACATCAAACAAGTCTTCAGCTACTCCATTGTTACAATGTGCTACAACATAATGAGCCGATTCAGGTGCTTTACCTTTGTCTCTATCATGAGTTTTACCTTTTTCTTGATTTATTTTCTGCTCAATTTTATCCCAAGACAGCTTACATGTAGATGCATCATGCCAGTATTTATTGCAGCGTATGCAATGAAGATTAGGTTTTTCAGTTTGAGTTTGTCTGCCCCCCCCCCTTCCTCTGAAATTTCTTCTTTCTCTTCCTCTTTGGTCGCCTCCTGCTCTGGAAGAATATTGAGCATGAATATTTTCTCTATGTGCAAAGCATATAGCCTCTTCAAAAAATAGAGGGGTTGTCATCTTTCCAAAAGCCTTCTCTCTCTCTGCAAAATTTTTCTTAAGGGAATCAAAGGTGATTTTCATGAGGTTTCCACTTGCTTGCAATGACTGAAGATAATGTGAGTAAGTGGGATACAATTCCTTAACATATGCTCTGAAAGGTATGTCAAATTATACACTAGTGTTATTTATGTCATGCATCATAGATCTTACTTCTAAATCTAAAGCAAGAGGGTCATCATTTTTCAATTCCAGACTGAATAGCTTAATCATTAATTGAACAATTTCAAGTTCTAAATGTGATTCATAGAGTTCTTTTAGCTTTCTCAAGGCTTCATAAGTATTTTAAAATGGTGTAATATGGCGACACACCTCTTCATTTATGGAAGCTTAAATCAAGGCATAGGCCTTAAATTTCTTGTTTTCCCAAATGGCGATCTCTTTGTCTAAAGTGGGCTTTTCTGGTGGATGGTCTCCTTCTCCTTCACAAATTCCTCTCCATAGCTCATTAAAAATGAGAGTGTGCTTGATTTTATGAGACCATTTAGGATAGTTCTACCTGCCAGAGAGAACAACTCCCATAATGGATATGAAAGAATGCATTCTTTTGAAGAAAAAAAAACTTGGTTGTCACAGTAAAAAAAAACTCAATCCTGGTTTAAATTCGGAAATATATATATATATATATATATTTGTAAAAAAAATTGGGGAAAAACAGAGGTATTATTTGAGGGAGGGATTTTTCTAGAGAAGGTATTTACCGAGGTAGGCATTTTCTGGGGGGTGGGTGGGGGGTACTTGCTGTTATAAAAAAAAAAAAACAAGGGAAAGCGGTTGAGGACTTGCATGAGATGGGGAGGGGGATGGGAAGGGAGGGCCGAGGGGCCGAGGGAGGGAAGGGTGGTGAGGGAGGGAGGGGAGGGGAGTGGTGTGTGAGAGGGGATGGGAGGGGAGCAATGTGAGGGAGGGGATGAGAGGGGAGTGGTGTGAGGGGGGGATGGGAGGGGGGATTTGAGGGAGGGGAGGGCAATGAGCATTGTGAGGGAGGGCATGAGGGAAGGCTGAGGGTCGGGGTTGGGGAATGGGGAGGGATCAGGGTGAGGGAGAGCGGTTGTGTGGGTGGAGTAGCGTGAGGCTGAGGGAGGTGAGGTGAGTGCAGGTGAGGGGGAATATGTGAGAGAAGTGTGAGGATTTTCGTGCGGGTGACTAAGTGAAGAGACGAACTATAAAAAAATGATTTTTCACAGTAAAAATTAAATGTGCAGAGAATTTGAGCTGAAATTGAATAGTTGTGTGCAGAAAAAAAAAGAGGCATAATTTGCCAAAACAAATGTAGGAATATTCTAGAATTGCAGAATGCTAGGATCAGTAAGAAATTGAATTCTAGGAGCAGTAAGAAACTGAATGCACAATGAAAGTCTACAAAAATGAAAAATGGGAGGGAGTTACACCAAAGTCAGGAATGCTAGAAAAAATGGACTAGCTCTGATACCATGTCAGACCAGGACGTAACTCCGCAAAACTGAAGATGCATTAGATGGAGATTGTGTGTGTACTTATACATGGAGGTGGGACTATTGGGATTCACTTCCCAATGTCTATTCTCCTTCCTTATTTACTAAATTACAATAAAATAAAATCTTACCCAATCCCTTAGGATTAGGTGTCAACAAGAGAAAACGGTAGAGCCAGGCTATGACCCCCCATGAAAACTCCTTGAATCAAAAATCTAATAATAACAGGAAGGCGAAGAAGGACACCGACAAGTGGTATGAGCTCCATAAAATTCCTACTCACAACACGAACAAATTTGACACAAATTAGACACTGGTTGTAACACTAAAATACTCAACATACGTATGCATGCTCTAATTCTAATTTGGAACCCAACAAGGGAAATCATATCATTGATGCAAAACCCACTACGACGATAGCCACAACCAAGCTCTAAAAGAAAAAACCTGAGGATCTAGAGGAGAGAGAGCGCCTCTTCCAGTCGCAAATATTAGTCAAGGTCATTAAGAGATTGAATTTTCATCATTGATAGTGGGAGCTATAATAGCCTAATATTAGTCAAGGTCATTAAGAGATTGAATTTTCTAACAATGTCACACCCATAGTTGTACACCATCAGGTGGCTCCACCGAGGGTGAGATATTTGTGTTAGCTAGCAGTGTCGCCTCGCTTATAACATCAAGCACTTTTTAGATGAGGTATTGTGTTATGTTTCCCCTCTATAAGTCTGTGATGTTTTATTAGTTTAGCTATACCTATGGAAGCATCATGTTTTATATGAATCCAAATCTCATTCTATTATTAGTACTTTGGGTCAAAAATTGTATAAGATACTAGGGGTATCACTGCCTACTTCCCTTTCTTTGATCTCTATTAAATAATGTAGTAGTATCATTTCCCATACTGGTAAATTTATCTTCCTTATGATTTTCCCTCAGAGAAAAAGTAATATTGTGGCCACATTCACACCCTCTAGACAAAGATCATTCGCATGACAACAATAGATGGAAAAGGTCATGGAGGAGTATAGGGGCATCTTCACCTCACCCAAAGGGTTACCCCTACACTGTTAGGTCAAGCACTCCATTGATCTGAGCCTGGGTGCACCACACAATAGACCAATATACCGACACTCTATTATAGAGAACGATGAAATCAAGAGGTAGATTCAAGAGATGTTGCAAAAGGGTACATCGGGCCAAGTTCATATGGGAGCTTGATTGTGTTGTTATAGAAGAAGGACAGAACTTGGAGGCTATGTATTGAATATTGGGGACTGAAAAATACCACTTTATAGAATAGGTATCCAATCCCACATATTGATGACCTCCTCAACCAGGCCAAAAGGGAAAAATATTTCAGCGAGATTGACTTGAATTCTGGTTATTACTAAGTACCAATCGAACCCTCTAATGTGTGGAAGACTACCGTCAAATCCAAGGAGGGCCCTTTCGAATGGTTGGTCATGCCTAATGGGTTGAAAAATTCCCTTGAAACCTTCATGAGGATGATGGATAGCATATTGTGTCACTTCAACAACTCTTTATTAGTAGTGTATTTGGACGAAATCTTGATCTTCAACCAAATTTGGGAAGAGCACCTACAACATATTCGACAAGTCCTCCAAACCCTGCTACAACACGAATTGTATACCATTTTGGAGAAGGACAAATTTTGTATGACCCAGGTTCAATATCTGGGTACATCATTGATGAGTGGGTTGTGCATGTGGACCTAGCCAAGATACAAGTTCTTTAGGTTTGGGCAATCCCAACCACTCTAACAGAGCTCCACAGCTTTCTTGGTTTTACCAATTTTTATCACAGGTTTGTGTTTGGAGTCTCTCATATCACTTATAATTTTAGTCAAGTCACTAAGGGCATAGTGAAAGAAAAATTATTTTGGTTTGAATCCCAATAAAAGGCGTTTTTTGTGTTAAATAATCACATCTTCTCTTCATCGGTGCTCACATTACCAGATCTGCAACAACCATTTGAAATTGAGTCATATGCCTCTGACTATGCTATTGGTGTAGTTATTACCCAGCAAGGACATCGAGAGGCATTATAAGACGCTTTCAGATACAGTCCAAAAGTATCCCACCTATGAAAAATAGATGCATTCAATTGTGCAAGGTTTCTGACAATGGAAGCATTACATTCTGGGGAAGGAAACGATAATCCACATAGACAACTGAGCCCTGTAGTTCATACAAACACAATGAAATTTTTTGAACTATTGAAATAAATAATGGTCCACATATATGCAACCATTCCATTTGAACATTAAGTACAAGAAGGAAAGCACCAATAATGTTGCAAACTGTCTCAATCGACCGCCTGTTATGGAAATGACCACTATGCTTGACTCTTGTGCACACGAGACTTTGGGATGGCCACATATTTACAAGAGTGATTCAGAATTCGGTACCACATACCAAATGCTCTTGGAAGGAAAGAAAGTCCTGGAATTTCACCTCCAGGATGCACTATTATGCGACCTAGGACACCTTTTTGTTCCTTGAAGCCAGCATGCAAAGATTATTTGGGAGGCACAATGCAGTCAGTTTGTTGGATATTTTTTGGTAGAAAAAATAGTGGTAGTGTTGTAGAAGTATTTTTATTAATTAAACCTTCGACAAGATGTTGGGAAGTACATCAGATTTTGCACTTCCTTCGCCATTTCCAAACCTACAATCAAGAAGAAAGGCATGTATACTCATTTTCCTACTCCTATCCGGCCTTGGGAATCCATATCCATGGATTACATGTTGGGAATTCCTTCTAAAAAGCATGGAAACAACTTTTTTTTCATGGTCGTTGAAAAATTCTCTAAGATGGACATTCTAGCGTCCTACAAAAATATTATCACAACAAATCCAAACTATTATTTGAACAAGTATGGGTACACTTTTGCATCCCACAATCCATTATATCAGATTAGGAAAACATGTTCCTAAGTACATTCTGGTCAAGCCTCAGTCATTGGTTGATACCAAGCTGACTAAGTCCATGACCTTCCACCCCCAAAATGATGGAAAAACAAAGGTCTTCAAGAGGTTGATCATGCACATATTGTGCATGTAAAAATTAAAGCATCCACACACATGGGATGAAATCCTACCCTATTTCCAACATAGCTACAAAAAAACTCTCCACAAATCAACTAGACAGAACCCCTTTCAGGTGGGTTTGGGATTCCAGCCACTGTGTCCCATTGATGTTCCCATACCACTTGCAGCTACTCAAGAAGATTCAACTCATGTCCAATCAAAAACTGACAAATCTACCAGATTCATTGAACACATTGAACACATCCTCCAGCAAGTCCATGATATATTGGAAAGAGAAAATTTTAATTAGAAACAACGTCATGATCAACATCGAGTGCCACACAAGTTCCAGGTGGGCAACAAAGTTTGGTTACATTTGCAGAAGGATTGCCTCATTGGGGCCCACAAAAAGCTTCTCTCGCTTCAATATGGGCCTTACACCATCACTAAGGTTGTAGGAGACAATGATTTCAAGCTCAACATTCCATCATTCCTTGGTCTACACTCAGTATTCAATGTGGGTCGTTGCAACCATACTTTCCCCCATTGTTGGACACATCATAGATTGTTGAGCATCTGACACCAAAAAATCTCAACCTAATTGGTATCTAACAAGACACGACTGATAGGATCACAGAAAAAAAATATAAATAACACTTCTCAGCCTAGGATCCAATGATATCGAGTTGTCAAACTAGGACAACTCCTTCACCAGTGTAAGTGGCTCACCAAGGATAGGGTTCAACAAAAATTTCCTCATCTCATGGAAGCTCTACACATAATGGGGACCATTGTTTCCTAAGGGGTAAGGATTGATCCAGGTGGATATTGGTGGCCACCCACCTAATCGACCTGGACCACCAGCGGGTTTCATTAGTTTCCGAGTATAATTTACTATTTTCGGCAGTTTTTTGGGTATTGAACTTCTAAAGTTTTTTTGACCCCCTAAACCGTGTTTTTTTGAGGTATTCAATAGGCCCATAGCTCATAGATACCTTTCTAACAAGGTATATCATATGCATCAAATGGAGATTATATGACCAAGTTATAACCCCATGAAGTTGGTTGTCCAGCTAGGCCCAGTAGGGCCCACAAAATCTTGGTGTTCCATCTCCTAAGGTTATGGTTTTGATTGTTTAGGGTTTAACTTTGTTGTTCAATAATATAAAGGCCCTTGTGCCTCATTGGAACATATTTTAGAGGCATGTAGCCACAACATCTTTTCTCAGAGATAAGCTACCATCGCCTGAGCTACTTTATTTCCATTCTGCATGTAAGCATCTTTTAGTTCTTTTATATTAATGAAATGAAGATTTATTTCTACTGCATCTTTATGTTTATGTTTATATCTATATTTTGTTTCATTCATGCATAAGTCTAGATCAGTTCTCCTAGGAACTATAGATTGAATGTGTTATCACTAAATTGATACTTATGGGCTACTTCAACTGTCAACTTAGAGTAACTATTTCAAACCTACTTTTAGCTAGAACTTAGCCTTTCCAGCCTGCGAGGGCTCTCTCAAACATAAAGATGATATTAGGTAATTGAAGATAAACATATGGCTAACTCTAAAATTGGCTTTAAAAATATTTTTGTGCAGGTGAAAGATGTAAACAAATAACTACCATTTGGCATATGGAGTCAGTATAAAAAATCAATTGACATATGAAACATCTCTCATGGAAGTTTAGGCATTTGTATTCAAATGAAACATAACATTTATAGCAGAGTAGATGTTTGAAGGAAGTTAAAGCACATTGACCATGAATTCTAAGTAATAAAACAACTAGGATACTAAAGATAGAATAATGGACAATAAAAGACAAGCACTCATAAGAATACCAATGAATCTCAGGTAAGAAAAAGAAGTATGTTGCCACTATATATCACTAATAAAAAGATTTACAATACTAGTTTGAAATATAACATCCATGAACCCTCTCTCCTTCAATAATCTGCCTATTTATAACCTTATTCATCTTTACATTGAGTCTGCTAGCAAGGCTAGACCTTCGAATACTTCTGTTGACACCTAAACTAACCAAAAGCATATTACAAGGAGATAAAATAGACATATGCCATTTTTAGGACTTAGAAACCTAATAGAGATCTAAAACTCTATGTTACATTAACAAACTTTAAAAGCTACATATTTACATTGAAAAGGTCATGTGACTTAGGTGGCACTGACCATGACTGAATCATAAATACTCCCACGAAGTTAGTAGACCTGTCTTTCGAAATGGTGTCATAATGGTTGATGTAGCCTCCATGATGAGTTGAAAATTTGAAAATCTTTGTCAATGAGTGCATCTTCGTCAAAACATTGAACTGATGACCTTTGAACTTTGTACGTGGTTGACCTATCTCAAAAATACAATCAAGACTTGAAAAATCTTCAAAATCCTCTTCACCGCAAAAACAGGGGAGTTTTAGGCTAGTCCATAGTGAGAGTTCGCAGCACCTTTAACTTTGACAATCCCTACAAAATATCTGCTCCCTTTGCTGATTTGAGGTTGTCCAGTGAGTCAAGATAATAAAATACATGACTTTACCTACCTTATTCATGAAAAAACCTGTGATATATAACCAAAAATAATCTACAATGAGTTCGTAGCGTTTTCTGGGCTTCAAGCCTAAGACACCGTACGAACTTGCCTAATTTACAATAGACTTGAAAATTCTAAATTTCTTTTTCAAATTTTTCCAATGGCTCTGTAAGTGATGAATTGAAAAGACGAAAAAAATATTTAAAAGGTCTTTTACCCCATTTTCAAGCAACAAAAGCTTCACCCTTGGTAGCAGTGGCTTCAGTCTCCATAGGTTCATCGATGACTGTCATTTTTAGACCTTTTTTCTTGAGTTATGATTGTATCATTTCCATCTGCACCTCCAAATATTTTACTTGAACTTTTAGCTTCTTTCTCCCTGCCTACAACCAAATGTTCCTTTTCCTTGTATGTTTCATTACTTTGCATAGAGGAAGGGTTGTTTTCAGCAACTTCTTAGCATTGGTTAAGGCTTCATCATAATGGTTAATTTGCTCATTCTTTTTTTCTTTGAACTCTTCCACCATTTTTCTTTCTAGCTTACCTTCTTCCAACTCTAGCATTGTTTCAATAACTTCCTCCCTAGTTTCCCTCAACTGCTCCTTTAAAAGCTACACTTCATCTTTTTAATTGACTTACTCCTTTCCTTTCCTCTGCTTAATTATTTCTTCCTTTGTTGGGGATAAGTCAATAATGTCTTCTGCCATGGGTTGTTTTCATTTTTCTATCACTTTAGTCTTTTTTCCAGCCTTGACAACTTTGGCAAGTTGTAATCTGGTGAGTGGTTTTCTTGGTTTGAATACAAAACCTACATCTTAACCTGAGAAGTCAAGTTTTTTGGCAGTGTGTAAGGCACCTATATTACTAGTGTAGTCCATTATTTTTGTTAGTGTAGCCCCCTTATTGTTATTGTTGTGCCCCTGTAACCCCCATATTGTTATTATTGTGCCCTTGCATTATTATGGTTAGGTCGGATAGGATTATATTGTGACCCCATGTACTCTTATATATAGAAAGGAGGTTTTGTCATTTGTATCATCCAAGAATTGTTCATTTATGTAATGTAAATGAGGTTTCCTCTTATATTTTTGGAGCTGGTTTAATAACATTTGGTAACAGAACTTTTGGATTCTACAATTTCGCTACTCCAGACAGGTCATCGTGGAATTTTCCATATAATTTTTTTTCTATGAAGGTTCAGAAGCTAAAATTTTTACCACGGGAATCAAAAATCCTGAGGAACCTCATGTAAAAATTTCAAATCTTGGTTTGCAATATTTTCAGAGATATGATCTATGGAAGTTAGGGTTTTTGTAGGCTCCCAAATTTCATCTAAAAGAGGAAACCTTGGGAAAATTTTCATAACTCTCTCTCTGAGCATTGGATTGGAATTCTGTAAAAAATGGGTGAAATTACACAGCCTGCAATTTCATGTGTATCAATTTCAGAGCCGAAGGAGGAAACAGTGACACGTGGCATGCCATACAATTTTTCTCTACTAAACTAGTTTATAATTAGGTCAATGTGGGAGATTGGGCATAACTTTGTGTTTAAGCGTCCAAATTAGGTCAGACCTATGGCATTAGAAAGAATATTCATAGGACTACTATAGGACTAAAAAAATATTGAAAATCCGAAATCACAGAGATAATTCGGTTTCAATATCGAGCTCCTCAAAAGAAAGAAAAAGGTGTGTATTTGTTTTTCAAATTTCATATGTCTTGTTTGAAAAATCAGTTTGAAGTGATTCCAAGGGCATATTGAAGCATAGATATTAGTATTGGGTTCTAAAATGCCCCTTAAAAGGGATTCAACACCCATTAATCCCTCATAATACTTTACTATGACTCATGAATATGAATAAGTGCAACATGATATATCAAAATTACAAGAGAAAGTGCACCAAATTTCGCTCTCGCAAAGAGAAAAAAAAAATGAAATGGATGTTTTGAAGAAAGGTGTGGAAGCTAAGATGGATGGTTCGAAGAAGGGCATGGAAGCTAATATGTATCGTTTGAAGAAAGGCATGGAAGTTAATATTGATGGTTTGAAGAAAGGCGTGGAAGCTAAGATGGATGGTTTTAAGAATGGCATGGAAGACATGGAAGCTAAGATCAATGGTATAGAAGAAGAAATGAAAGACAACATGGAAGACATGAAGAATGATATAAAAGTAGACATGAAAAGTTTGAAAAGTTTATACAAGAAATGATTCCTATTGGTGAAAAGATAGTAGAGGATACTCATGATGAGACAAAATAAATGTTAATCGTGATTTCATAAACTCTAATGTTGGATTCAAGGCCCACCATATTCCAAAGATCGATATGAGGAATTTTGATGGAAAGGGTCTCGTAACATGGATACTACAGATGGAGCAATATTTTGATCTCAATAATGTGAAAAACACAGAAAAGGTATGCATTGCAACTTTATATTTAGAAAAAAAATACATTGTTATGGTATTGATGGCTTCTCTCCCATAAAAAAATTGTCACTTGGTCAATTTTTACGGAGGAAATGATAACACATTATGAGGATAAAAAGAGAAACACCTTCTTTAGCCAATTGATAAATCTCAAATAAAAGGGCTCAGTGGTGGAGCATATTGAGGACTTCGAAAAATTAATATAAGGGTAAATGATATTCCAGAGGAACACAAGATTGATGTCTTCATAGGGAGTTTAAAGGATAACATCCAATATGAGGTTTTCCTTTGGGACCCTGATTCATTGGAGAAGGAATTCAGGTTGGCAAGAAAAATAGAATGTAAAATTATGACGACAAGGAAGCTTACCACACACATATATAAAAAATGGAAGTGTTTCTACTCCTAGACTTCCACAACCTACAAGGTTGACACCACAACAATTGGAAGAAAAAAGAGCAAAAGGCAAGGAAAATTTTAAGGACGGAAATTTATCTTAAAATTTAGAAACCTTGGCAAATATTTCTAGTCCCTGATATGCAAACTGTAAAAATTTTGGTGATATTTTTGTAGAAATATTTATCTTTCCAATGATTTTATATTATTCTATATACAATTATGGCGATTGTTAAGGTAAAATATTTTTTTATTGTAAAATTTTGGTGAATAATTTTTAGTAAAAAATGGAAATTGGTGAATCTTTTTTTTGGAAAAAGCATGGAAAATTAGCCCACTTGCGACTATTCGCCCCTAAATTTTTGCATGGAAAAAGGGCTTTGCTACAATTGTGATAGAAAATACACTAAAGGTCATAAGTGTGCTAAGAATAAATTATTTTACATAGATTTTCAAGAGGAGGAAGAAAATGAACAACAAACTTCAAAAGAAGAGGATATACACCAGGAACCAAACCTAGAGAAAGAATAAATGAGATCGACCATATCATATAATGGATTGGTAGGAATTACCACTCCTCAAAATCTCAATATAGAAGGAAATATCAAGAAGAAAAAGATAATAGTTCTGATTGATTCGGGTAGTACCCACAATTTTATTGATTGCAAGGCAATCAAAGAATTGAATTGCTTCCTATACCCAACACCAGAATGTCAAATGATGGTTGCAAATGGAGGGAGTATAAATTGATCCAGAAAATTCCATAATATCAAGCTAACCATGGGGGAATACGTAGTGAATATTCCAATGCTTTCCATTCCATTGGGAGGTGTTGATGTTGTACTAGGAGTACAATGATTATAATATATAGGGACGATAGCTTTTAATTTTCAAGAAATTTTCTTGAATTTTTTTTCGGAAGGAAAGGAAGTTGAATTACAGGGTATCACAGGGAATTTGGGAAATATAAGAAGCTCCAATGTCATGACAAAGCTTCTGAAGAAAGAACAATGAGGTGTAATTGCACAATTATGCTAACTAGAAGTTCCAACATCAAAATTATCTACTTCTCTAGATCTCCAAAAATACTTGGACAATCATTCCAAGGTGTTTGAAACTCCCAAAGTACTCCCACCTATTCGTGATCATGATCATGCTATTCATTTGATTCCAGGAAGTGTTCCTCCAAACATCAAGCCTTATAGATATCCTTATGTCCAAAAGAGTGAAATTTAACGTATGATTGCAAAAATATTAGAGGTTGGTATAATTCAACCTAATCAAAGTTCTTTCTTAGCTCCAACAGTATTGGTGCACAAGAAGGATGGATCATAGCGCATGTGTTCGGATTATAGGGAGGTTAATAAGCTCATTATTAAATATAAATTTCCCATTTCTCTAATTGATGAATTATTGGATGAATTACATGGAACAATTTATTTTACCAAGTTGGATCTTCATTCAGGATATCATCAAATTAGAATGAAGACTGAAGATATTCTGAAAACAACATTTTGAACTCATGAGGGTCATTATGAATTTTTGTTCATGCCTTTTGGCCTTACCTATGCACCTTCTACATTTCTATGGTTGATGAATTCCATTTTCAAACCCTTCCTTAGAAAATTTATGTTAGTATTTTTTGATGATATACTAATCTACAACAGGTCTTGGAAGGATCATGTTCAACATGTTGATAGGTTGCTCAAATTATTGAAAGAGAAACAAGTATATGCAAAAACCTCCAAATGTTTCTTTGGAGTGCAAGAGGTGGAAAATCTGGGTCATATTGTATCTCACGAGGGTGTTAAGGTAGACCCTAACAAAATTAAAACCATTAAGGAATGGAAAGTACCCAGAACCATAAAGAAGTTGTGAGGATTTCTGAGGTTAACAGGGTATTATCACAAGTTTTTTAAGAATTATGGGAGAATAGTAGCACCTCTAAAAACATTATTGAAGAAATATTAATTTTCATGGACTCATAAAGCAACCAAGGCCTTTGAGCATCTTAAAGAGGCAATGTGCCTAGAATCGTACTTAGCTACACCAAACAAATTTTTGCCAGGGCGCTACCCCGGACCCCAAATGTGGGGGTTGCCCCCTCCCTTGTGACCCCCCTGCTGTGCTCGGCACAACGTACAGCGCGTGGGGCTAGTCAAGGAAAGAATATAACACATACCCAACATTCTCGCACTTGTTGTTTTCTTTCCACAGGGGACCATAGGAGAGCTTAGTCATTGGGCCAATTCTTCAACACCCATTGTTTCTATACACCAAGAGAACTTCTGAGTGCTCACAGACTTTTTCAATGCATCTGCAACATTCTTCAAAGTTTCCACCTTTACCATCAACACCCTTTTAGCCTCAACCATATCTCTAACAAAGTGATATTGAACATCAATGTGCTTTGTCTTTGAATGGTAAGCAGGGTTTTTAGCCAAGAAAATTTCACTTTTGCTATCACAGTCTATCCTTATAGCTTGTTGTACCAACCCCATACTTGAACACAATATTTGCAACCAAACTGCTTCCTTGCTTGCATGAGTGGCTGCTATGTATTTTTCCTCTGTAGTTGAAAGAGCCACTACAGCCTGTCTTTTACTCATTCAACTGACTGCACCTCCAAATAGGCTAAACATATACCCACTTGTAGATCTTCTTTGGTCCAGATCTCTAGCCCAGTCTGCATCAACAAAACCATGAATGTCCAACATTTTTTCCAATCCTGGTCTTCCCTGGTAGCACAAGCCATAATCACTAGTGCCACGTAAATATCTGAAAACCCGCTTCACTGTTGTCCAATGCTCCTTCCCTGGGTTTGACATAAACCTGCTCAATACTCCCACTGCATGTGCAATGTCTGGTCTAGTAGAGACCATTGCATACATCAGGCTACCCACTGCACTTGCATATGGAACATGGGACATATACTCCTCTTCTTCTTGTGTCTTGGGACACTGTTCAGCAGACAGCTTTACACCTACAGGAATAGGAACATTCACCGGTTTACTATCCTACATATTGAACCTCTGCAATATAGTCTCGACATACTTCCTTTGGTTTAACCAGAGCTTCCTCTTTGCCCGATCTCTCTTAATTTCCATGCCCAAAATATAGTTTGCAGCACCAAGATCCTTCATGTCAAATTTGGAGAATAGCTGGGTCTTCAAATCTTGGATAATTTCTTTGTCATTTCCAATCAACAACATATCATCCACATACAAGACCAAATAAATAACATGGTCACCAGTTAATTTAAAATAAACACATTGATCCTCCTTGCTTCTGCTGAAGTCAAGTCCCCGTATATAGGTATCAAATTTATGATACCACATCCTTGGTGACTGTTTTAACCCATACAGATACTTCTTCAACCTGCACACTAGTTCTTTCTTACCCTTCACCATAAAGCCTTCAGGTTGCTTCATGTAGATCTCCTCTTCTAGATCCCTGTGAAGAAATGTTTTCTTCACATCCATCTATTCTATCTCAAAATCAAATGCAGCAGCAACAAATAAAAGTAATCTAATAGAAGTAACTTTGGAAACAGGAGAAAAAATATCACCAAAATCGTTTCCTCGCACCTGGGAATAACCTTTTTCTACCAACCGAGCTTTGTATTTCTCCACGTTTCCTTATACATTCATCTTCCTTTTAAACACCCATTTTCTCCCGATGGGCTTCCTTCCAGCTGGCAACTCCACCAGATCCCATGCCTCATTTTTGTGCAAGGATGCCATTTCATCAGCCATGGCCTCCTTCCAGATTTTTCCATCCTTTGAATCTACTGCCTCCCTGATAGTTCTGGGATCATCATCAGTTATATTTAAGGAAAAACCTGAAAAAAAAGCAGATGGACTATACCTTTCTAGTTGCCTTCTTTCCCGAGTTGATCTTCTCACAGCTGGAGTTTGTGGCTCTTCCTCTTCTGAGTCTTCTTCTGTTGTAGAGTCTGATTCATCCTCCTTTAGCTCAAACTCTATCTTCTCAGGTTCCTTTGGTAGGAGTTCATGTGTAACAACATCTTTCACCTCTCTAAACACCACATCTCGGTTGTACACAACCTTCCTTATTTCTAGGTTCCAAAGCTTGTAACCCTTTAAACCATCCTTATACCCAATAAAGATGCACCTTTCAGATTTATTATCCAACTTGGTCCTTTTCTCCTTTGGAACATGTACATATGCATCATATCCAAATACCCTTAGATGTGAAAGAGAGGGTTTCTTACCAGTCCATACCTCATGTGGAGTCTTATCCTCCAACGTTGATGAAGGTGATCTATTAACTAAGTAACATGCAGTCTCCACTGCCTCTGCCCAGAATTCTTGTCCTAACCTGGTACCACTGAGCATGCTTCTTGCCTTTTCCATCAACATTCTATTCATTCTTTCTGCAACTCCGTTTTTCTGAGGTGTGTATGGAGTATTCTTCTTCCATGCTATACCACACTTCTTACAGAACTCTTCAAATTAATTCTTGCAGAACTCCCCACCATTATCTGTCCTCAACACCTTTATCTTCTTCTCTATCTGGTTTTCCACCAGAGCCTTAAATTCTTTAAATCTGTCAAAGACTTCATATTTTTTCCTCAAGAAATATATCCATGTATTCCTTGAGAAGTCATATATGAATGAAACATAGTACACAGACTTTCCCAGTGATGGAACTGACACAGGTCCAAACACATCACTGTGCACAAGTTCTAATATCTTGTTCGCCCTCTTAGCACCAGAAGGAAAACTCACCCGATTCTACTTACCATATACACAATGTTCACAGAAATCAAAATCCAAAGAGCAATTAGACATACCTTCTACCATACCATTTCTATGCAGTATCTGAGGGCCCTTCTCTCCAATATGTTCAAGCCCTTGATGCCATAGCATGGTCTTTTCTCCAGAGACAGCTAGGATTTTCGCTCCACTTTCAGGAACCATAGAACTGTTACACCAATCAATAAAAGTGCTATCTTGTAGCTTGTACAGAGTTCCATTCCAAACTCCCCACATTAATACCAGTGCTCCCTGAACCATCTTGTAGGCATCTTTCTCGAACACTGTTTTTACACCTGCATCATCCATATTGCTTACAGAAATCAGATTTCTGGCCAATGCAGGAATATGAAAAACACAAGGAAGTGTTATAATCCTTCCACCTTGCATCTTCAGCTTGACCTTTCCACATATAACGATTCTGGCTTTCCTATCATCCCCTAGGAAGACATCACCACCATCATATTTATCATACTCGCAGAACCACTCCCGATGGGGAGTGAAGTGAAAGGATGCACCTGAGTCAATCAACCATGACTCATGATCTACATGTGTATTTGAAGAAGAAGCCAAATACACATCCCCACCTTCGTCCGAGGTGGTTTTTGCCTCTGCAGAAGGAGCATCATCAAATACCTTTCCTTTCTCAGGAGCTTTAGATCTGCAGTCCTTTTTGTAGTGCCCTTCCTTTCCGTATTTCCAGCATACCTTTACAAACTTTCCAGAAGATTTAGATCTCCCTCTAGATTTGGATCTCCCACTCGAAACCTTATTCTTGTTTCTTTTTTGGGACCTTCCTCGTACAGATAAGGCATCTCCATTCTGGCCCTCCATATTTCTCTGTCTCATTTCCTCCGATAACAAGGCTGAGACAATGTCATCAAAATTCAAGGTAGTTGTATTGCTACCTATTGCAATAACCAAACTGTCCCACGAATCTAGTATAGAATACAACAAAATGATGCAGTTATCTTCATATGATATTTGAATATCAACAGATGACAACTGACTTACCACAGTATTGAAGGCGTTCAGATGCTCTGTCACTGAGTCTCCATCCTTCATCCTCAGGTTATATAGATTTTTCCGTAGGAACAACTTATTCACCAGAGACTTAGATTGGTACAAAGTCCCAAGTTTTTCCCACAAATTCTTCGCTGTAGCTTCCCCAGATACATTCAAAAATACTAAATCTGAGACACACAACCGTATTGTGCTCTTAGCCTTCCGATCCAGTTTCTTCCAGTCTTCATCTGACATTGTCGTTGGTTTGGTACCCGGATCTACCGCGATCCACTGATCTTTATCCACCAGCAGATCCTCCATCTTGAGCTTCCATAACTCAAAACTCTAACCATTAAATTTCTCGATCTCTATCTTTCCGCCGCTCGCCATCTTCTTTCACCGCAAGAATCGATCTCGTAGATCTCCCACTGAACAGGGTCTACCTCAGGCCCGAGCAAAAAAACCTCAACAGAAAAGGCATCCCCTTGAAGCCGAAACAGCTCTGAAACCAAATGTAGGTTTTAACCCTGAATAAAAATTATCTACACACGAATCTTATAACAGAAAATAAACAATAGCGAGAGCATAAAACATAAAACAGATAAACACAGAAATTTTCCCCTGGATCCCAAATTGGGACGACCAGCCTGATTTTTCATTATATTCCTTTTATTGTTACAACACATATATATGCATGTTGAAGCATACATAAACCCCAATCCATTAACCCTGGATTAGAACATAACCGTAGTTCCCTTGACCGGATCTACAAAATAACCAAGGGCCAAAAACCATTGAACCCCAAAACCATGTGCAAAATCATGCACAAAACATGGGTGGGTCCGCCTATGAGTGGGTCCGCACACCAAAAAAAAATTCGCCGGGGCGCTGCCTCCCCCCTTGTGACCCCCCTGCTGTGCCTGGCGCAACGTATAGCGTGTGGGGCTAGTCGTGGAAATAATATAACACATACCCAACACCAGGGTCTTATACATCCTTTATCCAATCCAATTCAATGTTGGGAGGAGACTTCAATGGAGATTTCAATAATGGAATACTAGTGTAGTCCCTTATTGTTGTTAGTGTAGCCCCCTTATTGTTATTCTTGTACCCCTGTAACCCCCATATTGTTATTATTGTGCCCTTACATTATTATTTTTAGGTCGGCTAGGATTATATTGTGACCCCATGTACTCCTGTATATAGAAAGGAGGTTTTTTCATTTGTATCATCCAATAATTTTTCAGTTATGTAATGTAAAGGAGGTTTCCCCCTCGAAGTGGCTTATTTCTAAGGCATTGATCTCTATTTTCTTCTATTTTTGGAGTTGGTTTCATAACACAGTGAGGCCCTTATTTTTCTTCTTGCTTCCTTTGACATCCACAACTTTGACGACTACATTTTATTGAATATCTATGGCTTTTAGAATGTCCTCGAGATTACCTTTACCCATTGTTTGGCTCCTAGTTATTCTTCCATGACCCTTTTTGTTGGGCTTTGGATTTCTACTTGTAGGTGTGGGCTTAAATATCTCTATTTCCTGTGCATGTTCTATTTCAATCTCCATAGGCTCTACAATGTGATTCATTTCCTCTTCTTATACACCCTTTTCTTCAGCTATACATTCATCATTTTTACTTGAAGGAATGGCCTTTGATTTAGGTGTTTTCTTGGGAGTTAATGCATCCACTTCATAACCACTAGGAAACAGAAATGTGGCCCAGTCTCTATTTAACTTTTTCAATTATTCCAAAACTAGTAGCTTGATTAATCCATGATGAAAAATTGAAGTTTCACTACCCTTAGGCCTATCTTGGACTTTATCTGAGATTTTTCCTAGGCTTTTGAATAATAAAAATGAAAGGTCTAAAGGTTGCTTACGAGTTAAATGTAGCAAGAGTCTGAAGTCATACCGATAAATTGTAATATTCCCAATTAGACTCAAGCTAATTGGAATATTAAATTTTTCTTTACTTTTCTGTTCATGAATAAGTTTAAAAGGGGGGAATATAAAAAATCCTAAAAACAGTGAATAAATCAATGACCCATGTGAACAAGGCTAAATATGGGCTACTTTAATAAAACACCCTTATGTGTGAAAGGGGTTAAGACTTTTGACTGGGTCAATAGGACCAAATCAACAACACTGTCTAGATTCAATGAACCTCGTAGATGCACAATGCAGTTTTAGATGGAGGCCACACATGTGAAAGGAGCTAAATCATTGAGATGGTTTGGGGTTTTTCAAGATCTCATTCTTATAAAAGGAAGAGGAGGACAACAAGAGAGGGGTTGTTGATGACCATTATTTTTTAAGAATATGTATATTTAGACATTTCTCATTCTCTTGGCTATTTAGCAAAGAATAGTGTTGTTTAGCACAAGGATCTCCTGCTTAGGAATCCTTCTCTTTCCTTGAGTAGCTCTTGGGAGAGACTTGTATTACTTGTCCACTATCAGGCTTAAGGCCAAGCTTCTCCTTTCAACTACAACTCATATCCTGTTGAGGGCTTGGTTGTATTTGCAAGCTGCAACAAGTGTAGGCTAGATCTATTCAGATCTAGGCCAATCTAGTGCCCCTTTTCAGTGGGAGAGGCTTCAATCCCATTGGCAAGAGTGTTCTGGATCATTTGAACTTCATATATACATCTTGGCATCAGGCCAAACAATTCTCCAAGCCTACTTCGTATTCCCTCTTCCAGTACTATGTTATCTACAAAGAGGAAAGTTGCAGGGTGATTTGGAAAAGTTTGAGGAGTGATCTCTAGTGATGGGAATCTTCCTCTCACTGTGGTTATCCATGGATTTTTGTTCTTATCCATGTCATATTTATATCTGATATGAAAACTCCTGTATATGCTTCAGAAATTCTGAATATATCTGCATATTTGTTGCATAGAATCTCATATCTACTCCATGTGCTTCATGATTTGCTGAAATCCCCAAGGGGAATGTAAAGTAGAGACATTATAGTGTGTGGATCTCTCATATATCTAACTGTTCATGCATTATTTTTATCTAGATCTAAGTTATAAACTTCTTCTACAATACACGCAATAAAACAACGTTATCAAGCCTTTGCAATCAATTCTATGTGTTGCAACACCTCGTTTTGAGGGTTTCCTTCTGTATAAGTCTTCTATTTTCTGTTCTAAGACTCATGGGCTTCAATATAATTCTGATTTTCTGATTTATATGACATTATTGAGCCTCCATATTGGCTTACTTCTTCTACCTTGCTGAACTGCATTATTTTTTAAGCAGTGCTATTTAATCTTGTTGCAGTCCCATTCTGGGGCATTTTCCAAGTTGTACTAGGTGTGGGAGACTTGTTTAACCCACCTAGAAGGATTTTTTTATGATCTCCTCTTGGATTCAGGTCTTATATTGTCAAATATAAGGGATCCAAGGGTTGGTTTCCAATCTTGTCGCATACATTCCTGAAAAATGCATTTTTTAGGCATGCCTTGCTAGCAGTCCCAATTTGGGGATATTACATAAATCATATGAAACCTCCCTTCACACGTGAAATATTTATGAATTACCCGCAGGATTTTGGATTAATTTTCTTTATGACAGCTTCTTTGGATCCCTGATGTCATATCCACTCCAATGTGCTCAGGCTTCAGGAACTCATCATAGTTCTACAATTTGAATTTAGTGGTTTTAAACCACTCTTCCCCTGTCCTTGGAATCTCTGTATCTTGTGCAATCATTTCAGCAAAAACCACGAAACTCAGAACACCCTCCTTTGATGCAGTGCCTACAAAATTCACTGCAAAGTCCTTAGAAACTTGTACATGATAACCTTGCAATTTCTGGCAAAACCTCATGCAACGAGCACTGATGAAGGCTATTGCAAAACTAGGGTCTTCATTGACCAATTTTAAATCCATTGGCTCATACCTGAACATTGAGCCCCCTTTGTTAGTATTTTTTTGCATGGTCATCCATCTTAATACAGTGTTGGCCTCCTTAGAAGTATGACACCTACAAAGAATTATTTTGCACAAAAAGGAGCTTGCAGACAAAGTTGGACCTTTCTAAAGATGATAACAACAGATATACTCAAAGGACAAAGGAGAAGGTGCAAAAAAAATCTCACAAGGATAAATTTAAAAAGGTAAGTTTCTAATGTAAGATGCACGAAGAAAAATAAGGAAGGTTAAATGAAATTATGGGATGACAAATGATGATCATGCATGTTCCATGACTCTAAATAACTAATCACGTGACTTCAGATTGACCTCTAACCACTTGAAACTTGACACCTCACCTATTTATTTACCGGTGCAGAAAAACATGAGTTCGCATCATTTTCCATTATAAGTTTGGGAAATTCACTATGGACTTGCCATGTGAGTTCGTAGAGAAAACAACGTGTTTTCCATAGATTTTTCGATGGACCCAAGAAAAAGTAGATAGGTGGCTAAAACCGAATTTTGAACCAATGCATGTAGTTTTTAATGGATTTTATTGACTTGACCATGATGACATGACACGTGGGACTCTAAAAAAATTAGGATAATGACTAATTCAAAAAAATTTATCAATTTCATGAATTAATTCACTAAGACAATAAAACCTATGCCAAATAACCTTCCTAACCAAAATGAAATTTTATTTGTGATAACAGAATGATTTCTGTTTAATATTATACCTCCTTTGTTATGCTCTAATGTCCCACTCCTAGATGATCTATTCAACTATGTAACAATAATAATACCAAAAGAATGAAACCCATTCTCTTTTGAGTCGTTGAGTATTTAACATAGACTTATAACCAACTAAGGTTAACGTTAGAATTTTTTTTATGCCTCAACCCCAAATTAGTGTTAGGGTTTTAAACCCTTTATAATATTATTGAAAGTACACAAGTGACTAGCCCCACATGTGTAAGAAATAAGGCATGGCATGACATCCATTTTATAACATGGTGGTCAACAAAGTAGGTCAAATTGAAACGGGAATAAATTTCATTTTTAAATTTTTATTGAGGTGATATTTGCACCATCTGAAATATTTCAGTATGTAGAACAACAATGAGGGGATAGAGGTATATTTATAGATTTCTGACCCCAAAAAGTGTTGTTGTATGCCTCAAAATATATCTATAATGTTCTAGTCCCCAAATCATCAAAGTAGGGTTGACCCATAAAATGGGAGCTACAAACTAATTCCTCTAATTTTTCCGCTTGCAAATTACCAAAATAGATAAAAAAAATATTTAATGACCTACTATAGATATTAAATTTTGTATTATTTTAAGATAACCTAATTTCTTTAAGAAAATTTTTACTAATCTTCCTTTGTCGGGGTTGGATTCAATAGGTTGATAGTGAATACACCTTTGTATGTCTTTGCATTTGTCTTTCATTGTGTTGTTATTTTCAGTTTTGTAGTTAGAATAATTATGTTCTTATGATCATCCTTTCACTATCATACCATAAACATGTAGTTTCGTAGATGGAATATTTTTTTCTCCAAGCACGTTATATAGTAGGTACATTTCCAAATTATTGAATTTACTCTCCAGTACTTAGTTTAATTTCCATAGCATTAAGTTTTGAGTAATTATTTCACTTTCAACACCATCTAAAGAGTTTGAGGGTATTGTAGAACTATTTGATGAGCCAAAGGTATTTTTATGCTTGGATGACCTTTGCTGTCAAACATTAGAACACCCATTGTAGGAAATATGGATATAGAACACATTTAGTTTATATTGTTTGAATGGAAGTATTATAGAATCAATTCTATGGCCTTTTAATTTGAAGGTATAATGTCCCCAATTTTAGCCTCAAGCTAAAATGGAACATTATAGTTGCACATTTTATTTTTGTTTAATAAAATGGGGAAGGAGACATCTTAGCCCCTTTTAGATGAAGAAATAACACTCCTAATGTGAAAGGGAGGTGAATAAAGCAGCTGAAATAAACACCTAAGGGTATGAATGGAACCCAGCTCACTTGGATTAGTCATCTTTGACTAAAGTCAATAGCGCTGCCCAAGGAGGAGAGGCCTCCTAGAGAAGCTGCGCAGTTTTGGAGGCAAGACACTCATGTGAGGGTGGAAACCCTAATTGGTGGGACCTTGGTGGAGAAGAGTTCCTTTTGTTTATAAGGAGGAGATGTCAGCCCATTTGAATACATGTTATAGAGTTTTAGACTTGGGTCTGCAAAGGCTTGCATCCCTGGGCTATTTAGCAGGGTGATGGTGCCCTCGGGCACTACGGTGTTCCCCGTCGTGAATCCCTTTCTCTTACTCAATGAAGGATGAGTATTGAGCTACATTTCCTCAATCCAGAATTGGCTATAGCTACTACCATCAGCTACAGCGTTATTTCTTTAGCAAAGAGGACATTGTATTGCTGGGAGCAGCAAAGGAGGAACTCATGGAGTAATATTATCTTGTTTTCGCCAGTGGAGGAGTGATCTATTCATTGGAGGGGCTACAAGGAGGATTCCTGAGCTTCATATCAGATCTGTTAGCATGGGCCAAAATTCCATCATCTCCCACTGTGCAGTCCATGGAGGAAACTGTGTTATTTCAGAGGAGGCAGTGAGAGAAGGTTTCATGAGATCATGAGGAGGATGTTTTTGAGACAAAGGGATCAGCCCTTTGTATTGAAGACATTATCAGAGGAGGGCATCTACATTTCAGACCTGCCATGGCCTCATTCATATTTTGTATCAGTTGCAGTGACAACTCTGTTGTCACATTTTTGTATGTTCCGGCATTTCTAGCAATCTTTCCTAGATTGGATAGAAATCTAGTATTTCAGCCCATTTCCTTGTTATTGGGCTATTTCTTGTATTCCTTCAGCCACATATGTATTTTATTCATTTTCAACAGCTTATACCTTCATATACACTGCGTAGTCACTACTCTCCGGCATTTTATGGAGTTGGAGCAACTCATGTATTTCATTGTTCATGTATTGGAGGTTGGTTCTTAAGGATTGAATGGCTTGTCCCTCAACTATTTCTTGTATTTATTTGCTGATATATCATAATATCATGATGGCTATAGCATTTCCCTCTTATGATGTATTCGTAGATGCATATTTCATGTTTATGTTCATATATTGTTGTAAGCTCTCTCATTGAGCATTGTTTTAGAGACCTAGATTTGGGAGATCTGAATAACCCATCTAGAGTTATTTATTTGCGCTCACTTTCTGCAGAGGATTTTTTATTAGAGATTTTATAGGGCATCCCAGCAGTGTTTTTCCTTATTTATGTAGCAGCTTCCTTATACAACGTCCTCAAGGACCCTGTAGCAGAAATTCCTAAGGTGGAATATTGTATATCCATAGACAGAGTCTGTGAAGGGCCAGCTAGCCTCAGGATCTCTCCCTTATTTTGAAGGAGACATATCACGTAAATTCGCCAACATTCAATCTCTGAAATGGACTTGTGATGTCTCACTGAAGAAGGAAATTGGAACATCTCAAGATATTCCCGATGGAGCAGCAAGTTCCAGATTTGGAATATTACAGTGGTATCAGAGCATGATCTTGGCTTAGCCTGTGCCCAAGATCTATTGCCATCAGCAAGAGGAGCTTCTCTCCAAGGAGAGGATACTGACAGAGGAAATAAGAAAAGAGGAATGAAGGAAGAGGAGGTTTCCCTTCTTCTTTTCCAGACCATTGAGCACATCATTGAAGATTTGATGAAAGGGAAAATTTGAAGGAATTTTTTGAAATGAATTTTTGGATGGAGCAAGCCCTAGCTATTCTCATGAAGGGTGTGAGAATTCAGCCACACATGCAGATCCACAGCGCAGTACACTACCCATAGCTACTACAAAAAGGATGGAGGGAAAGAGTTGAGACCTTTGGAGGAGCAACGCTGCAAACTCAAAGGTATGATTCATGATAATTGATTTCAGAGTTCTATTTCATGTACTCATGAAAATGAGAGATCATATGTTGCAGTCACAAAGAGTTTTGTAAAGGGGATTAATGAAAACCAATGTGAAACATGGTGTGACAAAACTTCAAACACTTTTCATGCATGGAGGGGGACCATGAAACAAAGATCATTCCATCCTCTAGAGGGGGAGTAAATAAGGAGAATGGCCTACTAGAGGCAACACCTGCATTGTATGAAGGGCACTCTTCCATTTGTAAGGGTGTGGAGATGTTTCTCTCAAAAGGAAGGCCAAGATCCAAGGCCTCTCATTAAGGAGGAGACACACTCACATGGTGGTAGATGGGAGGTGCATAGAAGAATCTACAATGCTACACCATTGGATGAAGAAGAAGAGCAGAGGATTAGAATGAAGGGATGATGTAAATTCACCCTTATTTATTTTAGATATTCTCTTCACATGGGATAAGGACTGCACTGTGCAGTAGAGGGAGAGGGACTTTCCATTCCTCACATATACACAGTCCACTTCCTATTTTGATGTCTCACTTTTGGAGGCTTTCCACTTGGGAGGCCATTTGATCTAGATATGATGAGAAGCATCATGCTTTGAGGTTCACCAATCTTGGATTCCGGAGGGGTGGAGACAATTGAGGAGTCCATTACAGCACAGAGAGTTTGGGGACAAGCTCATGGAGGAGGGATGCACTCTCTCATTTCCAGTACCACCCATTCTCATCAGTTTCAATGAGTAGATAGAGTTGCTGTATGGATGGAGGATAGCATCTTCATGATGCAGGATGGCTGCTCCATTTATTTGGTGAGAGAGAGGATGCTTCCTTTGAGGGAGGACTCTTTCATGCATTAGAGTAGATGGACGCCACTCATGCTTACATTGCCCAGGATCGGGAGATTCTTTGGAGGTGATAGTCTCTCATGGGAGGCTCATTTTCAGAGAGCATCATTTCTATTCGAGCATGAGTAGCTGCATGATGGCATGGTAGCAACTTGGAGGATGACTTTGGCATGAGGGGATGTCAAGGTGGCAGGCAACAGCGTGATGGAGCACCATATTGCAGAACACCAGCACTGTCTATGTCGAGGATTGATCCAGGATGGATGACTCGGCTTTGGTTGAGTATTCCCCAGGATTTTGGTGCATGCATGATTCTTGGATGGCCTTGATGGAGATGGAAGATACTTAGTGGACGATATGATCATCTATCATCATGGCAGACTCTTCTTGACAAGGGCTTCTAGTCTCAAGGAGACACTATTGCATGCATCATATGAGGACTTCCTAGCTGCGCATTTGGATGCATACTTTTCCTTGATAGAAGAGTTCACTTGGAAGGGCATTCAGCATGATCTACATCAGCATATGGATAGATGCAGAGCCCAATTATTTTTGGAGAGGTTGGCACAACCATTCCCTTACTCATTAGAGGAGAGGGAGAGCATTCAATTGAGCCATTTCAGCTCAAGAGCTCTAGTGCATGATGGAGGAGGTATAATTTCATATTTGGTATTGTACTTCTTTTCATTAAGTAAGGAGCATGATGTATCAAGGAGGCTTGTTCCTTCTTGCATTTTTTTATGAGGATGTACTTGCAGCTACTTGTAGCCTTGATTTTGGCTAATTTTGTGATGGTTGTGGGGGTAGCCACATGCTTCTTAGTGTGCACCATTGGCACCAAATTGTTATTTCATGTTTCATCTTATGAGGAGATGTTGTGGAAGAAAACAAGTGGCTAGTACAACACTTGTTACCTTTTATTTTGAGGCAGGCCAAGGAGGCACTGTGCAGGTTCCACGAGTGGGATTGGAACCACTCTCTGGTTGTCATTTGGAAACTTGCTTCTATTGTATATTGCTCCTTGCATTTCTAATGTTTGTACACTCATGAGGAGAATTATTTGGAGAGCATTGTATGTACATCCCATTGGGAATGTGATTCTCCCCATTGTATATGTTTTATCTTGCAGGAGATACCATGGGCAAACTATGATTTCCACATTGCTACTTGTACCTTCTTATAGGAGGGACCACTTGGAGAATTTGCAGAGGAATTTCATGGCTGATTTTTCTTGATGGGGTAGCTTGGGCCATTCTTGGAGGCCATACTTCTCCAGCCCAAAGACAAAGGCAGCCCCATATGTGTAGAAAATGGAGAGAGGGCTATCATGAGAAGCACAAAAACAACTCTCCATTCAGCCCCAACACATTGCAGAAACCAGGGGTTGAGATTTCGATGATTGCATGGATGAGAAGATCATCATTGGGAGACAAATTTTCCCATGCATATCACCACTCCTACCTTAAGGAGGCCTTAGCACAGCAAGAAGGATTCCACTACACCTTCTATCTTTCCATGAGGAGCATTGTTTCCAGCTTGCATACTTGGGAGAGAGCATTGGCGGACAGATTTATTGCAACATATTTGAGCAGTCATGGGACCATTGATGAGGAGGCCACCAGAGAAGAATGAGGAGAAAATTTTGTTCTCTCTATGCAGTTTCTTGAGGGCAAGCAACATGTGGGAGGGGAGGACTGTAATGTTCCCAATTTTAGCCTCAAGCTAAAATGGAACATTATAGTTGCACATTTTATTTTATTTTAATAAAATGGGGAAGGAGACACCTTAGCCCCTTTTAGATGAAGAAATGACACTCCTAATGTGAAAGGGAGGTGAATAAAGTAGCTGAAATAAACACCTAAGGGTGTGAATGGAACCCAAATCACTTGGATTAGTCATCTTTGACTAAATTCAACAGCGCTGCCCAAGGAGGAGAGGATTCCAAGAGAAGTTGCATAGTTTTGGAGGGAAGACACTCATGTGAGGGTGGGAACCCTAATTGGTGGGACCTTGGTGGAGAAGAGTTCCTTTTTTTTATAAGGAGGAGATGGCAACCCATTTGGATATATGTTGTAGAGTTTCAGACTTGGTTCTGCAAAGGCTTGCATCCCCGGGTTGTTTAGCAGGGTGATGGTGCCCTTAGGCACTAGGGTGTTCCCGGTCAGGAATCCCTTCCTCTTCCTTAAGGAAGGATGAGGATTGAGCTACATTTCCTCAATATAGCATTGGCCACAGCTACTACCATTAGCTACAACGTTATTTCTGCAACTGAGAGGACGTTGTGTTGCTGGGGGTAGCAAAGGAGGAACTCATGGAGTCATCTTAGCTTGTTTTCTTCAATGGAGGAGTGATCTATTCATTGGAGAGGCTGGAAGGAGGATTATCGAGCTTCATATCAGATCTTTTGGCATGGTCCAACATTCCATCATCTCCCACTGTGCATTCCATGGAGGAAACTGCGTTATTTCAAAGGAGGCAGTGAGAGAAGGTTTCATGAGCTCATCGGGAGGATGTTTTTGAGACAAAGGGATCAGCCCTTTGTATTGAAGAAAATATCAGAGGAGGGCATATACATTTCGGATCTGTCATGGCCTCATTCATATTTTGTATCATTTGCAGTGACAACTCTATTGTCACATCTTTGTAAGTTTTGACATTTCTAGCAATCTTTCCTAGATTGGCTAGAAATCTAGTATTTCAGCCCGTTTCCTTGTTATTGGGTTATTTCTTGTATTCCTTCAGCCACATATGTATTTTATTCATGTTCAGCAGCTTATACCTTCATATACACTTCGCAGTCACTACTCTCCAGCATTTTGTGGAGTTGCAGCAACTCATGTATTTCATTGTTCATGTATTGGAGGTTGGTTCTTAAGGCTTGAGTGGCTTTTCCCTCAACTATTTCTTGTATTTATTTGCTGATATGTCATAATATCATGATGGATTTATAATTTCCCTCTTATGATGTATTCAGAGATGCATATTTCATGTTTATGCTCATATATTTCTATAAGCTCTTTCATTGAGCATTGTTTTAGAGACCTAGATTGGGGAGATCTGAATAACCCATCTAGAGTTATTTCTTTGAGCTCATTTTATGCAGGGGAGTTGTATTAGAGATTTTCTAGGGCATCCCAACAGTGTTTTTCCTTATTTATGCAGCAACCTCCTTATACAGTGTCCTCAAGGACCCTATAGCAGAAATTCCCAAGGTGGAATATTGCATATCCATAGACAGAGTCTGTGAAGGGCCAGCTAGCCTCAGGATCTCTCCCTTCTTTTGAAGGAGACATATACTGTAAATTTCCCAACAGTAAATCTCTGAAATGGACTTGTGATGTCTCACTGAAGAAGGAAATTGGAATATCTCAAGATATTCTCGATGGTGCAGCAAGTTCCAGATTTGGAACATTACATAAGGTTTCATAAATCTTGGGCAAAAATTCATGAGAATATGATTCCCTTGGTTCATAATTAAAGTGTGCTTCTTTATGATTCAATAGCCTTTATTGTTCCAATTTTTAAACTCATTAGTTTTCATATGGGAGATCATGGAATTTACTGAATGCGTGAGAGACACTATTCTAAGATGTAAAAAAAAAAATGGAGTGGAAAATGAAATAGCTAATTTGAACAATTATTTATTATGGTTAATAAAAGAACAAATGGCATGATAAAGATATTTGCAATTACCATATGTAAAATATATAAAAGCCAACAAACTAGAAACTAGGCATGTATATTTTGCTTGTCATTCCAAGTAGACTATAGGATTCAATATTAATGGGATTTTATTGAGGTTTATTGACCAATAGTAGGGGTAATAAATATATTATGGTAGTTATGTATGGATTTAACAAATTTGGTCATTATGATAATTTGAAACAAGATGGGCTTAATAAAGCAAACATCATAATGGTTCTTTAAGAAGGTGTATGTGCACTTTGGTTTTCCATTATCAATCAATTTTGGTCACAAAAATAGATTTCTCGGCTAATTTTTGAAATCATTCTAACATTTATGGATGCTAAAATAAAGAGTACTTAAGTTACATCCACAATAATATGGGTACATAAAGGTAGTAGACTACACCACAACTCAAGGTTTTTGTATTTTCAACTTTAAACATCCAAAAACATGGATGCATACATTTATGAATATTTGCAATGCGATTATAATCATGTGGTTACAACATGAAACATGTACCCTAGATTCATGCCTATGTATCCATTAGTTATTATGGCCCCCATTCCCAAGTTATTGACAATGAAGGAAATAGTTTCACTTGGGAAAGTTATAAAATTTAGCGTTCACATATGAAATATTTATGTTCAAGTGCAATAAGCCATGTAAAAAAATGATTGCTATAAGCACAAAGGAAGGCATGATCAACATTGAAAAAATAATAAAATTTTCATAAGATATATACGTCGTGTTATATTTAGAAATATTATTTAATGGAAAAGACATAAAGCTGAAGTCATTCAAATATGTAGCTTACACCATCATTATATATATGTGAGAGAACATGTTCAAATTTTATTCTGACTTTGTATAGGAATTCATCCAATATTCAAGGTAAAACATTTGAGGCTATGTAAACCATATACATTAGATGATGATGATGAAGAATAATGCATTGCATCAATTCCTAAAATACTTATCTTTTAAGTTGCATGAATATTTAAAAACTTATAATTACATAATGAAAATAGTTCACAATTGGACATGAAGCCATGAAATTTTATGAAAGCGATCTTACATAATAATTAAGCTATACACACAAGCGGTACACCATAGAGGAAATTCAACTTATGAAAACTTAATTCCTGAGATTGAATCATACAATTAGTCATTTCCTTTAATGCGTGATTTATTCTTTCAACAATACCATTTTGTTGTGGTGTATATGGAACAATACATTGTATTCAAATTCCCTATGCAGGGTAGTAAGTCATAGATTTATTATTGAAATATTAACCTCCATTATCTATTCTTAACCTTTGTAGTTAATGTCCAGATTATTTTTCTACAAGGGCCTTTTAGGCTAAGAACAAGTCAAAAACTTCAATCTTAAGTTTTAAGAAATAAGCCCAAGTTTGTTTAAAGGAGTCATCAATGAAATTTAAGAAGTACTTGAACCCAAAGAAGGAAGGAGAAAAAATTGGATGACACAAATAACTCTCGACAAGCTTCAAAGGGGTTGAAGCTTTCCAAGAGGCATGTTTTTCAAAACTATCCCAGTGATTTTTCCAAGAACACAATCGAAACAAACACCATCTCTACAAGAAACATAAGAAAGAACACTCACCATATTTTGATTACATAGCTATTTTAATGAGTAATAGTTAGATGGATAAATCACTCATGCTACAATTTTCTCATGTTATCACTATAAGAAAAACAAAAAGAGGGAAAATGTGATGACCCAAAGTTGTCAAACTTGTAGAACTTATTAATATCATAAACTATTCTAGTGGGAAGGACACACTCAGGATCTTTTAAATCTTTAATTACAACTCGGTGAGGTGAAAACTCTATTGTTTTACCCTAACGTAATGAGTGATTTGATATACTAATAGAAGGTTGTAGGAAATATTGGGAACACATAGTACATTATTAAAATGATCATTATTTTAAACCCTACAACACTAAGACATCTATAATCAACAACAAGTATTTATTTCTTGTTTGCAAGTTTTTATGGTGCTCAGAATTTGAAGAAATTTCTTCTGGAGTTTTATCCATAGCGATCATTTTCAATTGATGTTTCAACTCCATACCATGACCCATCATCAAGATTTAAATTACTGAGAGGACGAGAGGGAAAAGGGAATAAATAAATAAATAATAAATAATAAATAAGGAAGAAAATAAGCCAATAGAAAAATGTCTTACAATCATTAAGAGAAGAAAAATTGTCTTTATTCTTAGCCATATGATAAGATGCTCCAGAATGAATAATCCACTCATCAAAAGAAGAAGTAGATTTTCCATTGAAGGAGAAACCAAAGTAAGAAATTGTTTTTCCATGAGACAAAGTGCTAGAAGAAGAATTAAGATTGATGATGTGCATCTTCATTATAACTTCCAAGGGCTCCATCTTTGTAAAACATTTAAACTCTGTTACATAGTATTTTGTCACCCTGCTCACTTCCTGTCCCTGATCCTGAAGTGCCTTGTGACATATCTTGTGCAATATATCCACCTGGGAAAAATACATAAAGACATCCTCTAAAGACTCAAAGAAAGCTTCCTTGAAATATCACAGGAGAAAATTAGTCAAAACCCTAATTTTTTGGGTCAGCGCGCTTCTCTAGTGGCTTGCCCATGCTGATGATAGGTTGAAATTTCTGGGCTAGCACTATTAGTGCTCTTTTCCCTTGGAAAACCACGTTGAACCCTTTCTGTTATTATTTCCTCAAATGGAGGAGAAGCTTTGACCTCTAGAATCTCTAGGGTGGCAAGCCAACTGTTATTCGGTGGTGATAAGGTCGAGCTATATGATTTTAGAGCTTTGATCTTATCAATGGGGGTCTATCCTTAGAAAATGGGCCTTCTTCCTTATTTCATGGGATCCCAACCTCTTCTCCCTTCCTATAAATTGATCCCAGTCCTTCCACTACTGGTTGGTCATTATTGGGTTGGTTTGATCATTTATTCCCTTTACACTCCTGTATTTTTATAACGCTTAAGCTATTCGGGAGAAGGAATGATTTATAGCTTCAGTGAAGGACTCAAACATCACCAAAGGGACGCCTCCGACATCAAGACCTCGGTTGTAAGATCTCCCTTTCATATTCATTAATCAAATATCTGATGTTTTCTTTTTGTATTTTTCTAATCATTTGCACAAATAGTTTAATGTTCCTTGATTTCTTAGATAGATTATGTTCATGAATATTATGTATTGGATTACATTTTTTGTTACTTCTTGATCTCTTGCAGGTAATTGTATGCCACTAGTAGCAAGGAATGAGCCTGAGGGATCTTGGATTAAGGCCACCATCAAAGTGTCCAAGCATAGCATCAGGAAAAGGTAACCCTATCTCCTTTCTTGTCTCATTTTGAATATTAGCTAAGGAAGCCTGCATTAGAAAGTCTCACAATTTTCTAGGCCCACTCTAGGGCTAGAGAGATCACCTATGTCCATAGAGGGGATTTATCTTCACAACAGAATTGGCGACTCCACTAGGGAGCTTTAGCCTCTTAGCCTTCCCTTTCCCAAGTTGATATTTGATCATTTTGACCAATAATTGAGATCTGAGCTTGCTTAGGTCTTTATAGGTATGCATATTGCTTTATTTTTTTATTTATAGTATTAGTTATAGGTTCCTACTTCGGTTTGGATTTCTTTTCCTAAGCATTTCTCGACCAACACGTCTTTTTCCAGACACAGTCGTGCTTCTAGCACAGTTATTTATAAGTATAGTCTCATTGAAAACCCTATTTTCCACTGTATCCTCACTCTAGTACAGTTTTGTAGACCAACACTATTTTTTCTATGAAAATTAGCGCTACCAGTGCGAGTTTGTCGATCTAAATTATCGTTGAAGACCCTGTCAGAACAGTTGTTTCTATGTAAAGTAGCGTTGGCCCTTAAATTTGAGAATTTTTTGGGATTTTCTAAAATTCCTAGTGCATCCCGATATCAAAATTCATCCTCCTGCTATGTGTGCATCAAGTTTTTTCTTTTTCATGTTAGTTTGTTTGTGGTGTGCAAAAATCCATCCCATACTTGAAGTGGTAAAAGTGAATTTTGGTTGAGTCTTTGATTCTTTGAGTCAATTAAAATTATTGTTTGTTGCTCGTGTGTTTGGAAGTAACATTGATTTTCTATTTATTAAGTATTATTAGTTATTTTTATACCATAAAATAAATTTATTTTTCATTCATTTAGTTTTCATCTCAAAGTTTACTTTTCGTTAAAGTGCATTAGATCAGATTGCATTGAAAAGTCATTTTCTAGATCTATCATTGAACTCAGATTACATTGTATAACTATTGAAAGCTAAAAGGTCCATTGAGTGCATTCTCATTCATTGGAATGTGCATTAAGTAGATTCTCATTTCTTTGAAAAGTGCACTGAATGCATTCTCATTCATCAAAAATAAAAAAGGAAATTGTGCATAAATTACGGTTGCATAGTTTTCAAAAAAGGAATTGTGCATAGATTACATTGCATAATTTGCATCTTGGAATGTTACGACTTGAATTTGGATAGTGAAAGAGATCTGGTTAGGAAGATATTTTTTTGTTGCATTTTTGTTTGTTGTGTCATTGTTTGAAATTTTTCTCTAAACTAGATATCATTCATTGAATTGAAAGGATCTTTTTCTCATGATACTTGCATTATAGGTATTGAGGTGACATAATTTTAAGCCTTGAAATTGAAAATTTAATCAAGATGAACCTTAAAGATATTTTTAAATTAATGCAAATGTAAGATCCCAAAATGGGGAAATTCTACAACAATGAGAATATCTTAAGATATTCTAAAGTTGGAGCTACAACAATACATGAGCACAAATAAAGTACTGCAGAAATTTATCTCATAAAAATGTGTCTTAAACACCCTTTCATCATATTATGAACATATCAGCAAAATTATGCCTTTATACACTATCTCCAAGTGGGGAAAAGCAGCAAAATAGACCCCAAAAACGTTATTCCCAGGTAACTGTGTGATAACAAGGGAAAATAACTATTTGATCCCTTAGAATATAGATTAAGGACCTTACATACAAAATAAGATCAGAAATAAATCCCTATTGATATGTTAAACAGGTCTCCTGGCCTTACAATGGCTTAGAAACACCCAAATCCCATGATTTTGATTATGTAAAAAATACTGAAGCATGTACAACATTATTTTATGAGGGTTTCTGCAACATTACAATAGAAAAACATATATCTGGAGATTTATGGCACAATGTGCTAAGAAAACAGAGATCTGGCCTCCTTATTTCATTATAGAGATAACCCGACAAGGGTTTCTAGAGACACATGTACAAAAAGAGCAGATCAGATATATTTAGCTCAAAAATAATGTAGTCTCACTGAAAAATTATATGGACATGGCTGAATAATGTATAAGAGGGATAAGAATCCCTTGTTCTATCTTTCTGGGAGAAGGGATGGCCCTTTCCCTAGGAAACTAGCTCAGAAACAAGGCCTATAACCTTGTTGCAGCAACTCTCTGGAAAAGGACGCAGTTCTTGCAAGGGACTAAACTATAGGAGATCATAGGTGCTTTTGCAAAGTGAAAAGATATGAAATAAGCTCATAAATCTCCTTTTCTGATCTCTTAAGAGAAGGAAGGCACCCTCTACTGAGAAACAGACCTGGGAGTGGAATGATCAATCTTCCACTACAACACCCTGCAAGACAACATTACACTACTACAGAAATAATGCTATGACTGAATATTGCTTCTTGGCCTAAAGCCTGGATGTGGAACAAATCAGTACAATACTCTCCCAAGAGGCCCCTCAAGGGAAGAGGTGGGATTCCCGCTCGGGAACACCTGGTGCTCAACAGCACTGCAACCCTGCTAAACAGCAAGAGGAAGCCAAGTATAAGGAGACAAATAATAATATAAAACATGAATGGAAAATGCTTCCATCCTTTCCATATATAGCAAGTGCACCTCTTCACATTGGGTCCCATCCACATTTTCCTCCAAGCTCATGCAAGTTGTCCTCCACCAAATTTGCGCAGTTTATCAAGGAGATGCAATGTATCTAGACAGTGTCTGTTGATTTGGTCAAAGATGATTGAATCAACATGATATCCTCCTTGTTCACACATAAATGTGCTGCTTCCAGCTGTTTATTCTTCCTCTTTTCACATGAGGAATGTTATTATTTCTGTTAATGGGCCTCCCTACCCATTTATTCATTTATCTAAAGACAAAATTAACTATAATATTCCATTTAGATGAGGTCTAAATTTTGGGAATATTACAGTCCTCCCCCTCCAAAATGTTGCTTGTCCTCAAGAAACTGCAAAGGTAGAGAAAAATTTCTCCCTCCCTCTTCTTGTGGCCTTCTCATCAATAGATCCCACTGTTATAGCATCATTTCTCACCTTGACATGATTCATGATTGCTTTATGGCTTTATGGGCACCCATTCCTACAGACTTGGACAAATTCACTTAAAAACAGTGTAAAATCCCTCATACGTTTACTCAGCGCCCGTGTTTTTTCTTTTATTGTGTGTATAGTCAAAGGAAAGAGCGCCTAGACTTTTCCCCGTATGCCATTAAAATGATTAAAAAATATATAAAATCCGTAATTTTCACGGTTGATGGTTTCTGGGTAGTTCAAATCTCACCCCACTGTACAACTAAGCTTCAACTGTTGAAAATCCACTGGAGGGACTATAAAAAGCCCTCATATGTATGGCCTAAGGGAGAGAGAGAATTATTATTATTATACTCTGTTGGTTCCCTATCCAAGTCTGATTCCCCGTGCCTCCTGCACTTTCCCAGTTCATTTCAGGGAACCCTTGTTTCCTTGAGATACACATCCCTTTATATGTTATCTCGTATGCACTCATTTGGAAGGAGTCTTAGCGAGGCAAGGGCTGGACGGATCCGGACGACGTTCTGCGAAGGCCTTGGAAGGATCAGGTGATCTCTCCACTTACTTTTGTACGTACTATTTTTATAATACAGAAGTATCATGCTGTTCCCGAAATAAACGTGTTAGTGTATGCTTTAATGTATGAAGAATATTTATTATACAAGCATTCATGATGATTTATTTAATGTTTTATATGAATCTCACTAACATATAGAGTAGAAATATACTGTACAACTTGTCCTTTGTGCTGGTTTCTTCTCGTATTTCAAAGAGGGAAGGACGTTGGCTGGGCTTGAAACCCCGTTGATCTTCTAACCGTAGGACCTACTTCGGTAACCTTCTCATTCGCATGGTGGCAGCTTTTCGAACGTGCATAGGACAAAGGGTCTCTCGTTAAATAGTATGCCCCCTGCTCTTGGAGGTTGTATCCCAACCAACCCGGGTGATATTTCCCCGAAACAGGTCCCATGACTATGGGGATCACATTCTTTGTGATTCTCCGTTGGGTTGTTTTAGTCGTTTGGTAGGTTGCCGAGCGCTGTCTCGTCATTTGCGTCCAGCTTTATTATCTTACACAATTAAAGTCCCGGTGTCTTTCCTGTGCTTGTCTTTTTTTTTTCTTTTTCATTTATTTTCCTTGTATACGGCTTTTTTCTGCACACACAACATGTATAGGCGTTGTGTTTGTCTGAAGAACTCGTTGACAGTTTCCTTAGCAATGCATGTGCGTATACACGTCAATGCATAACCGTTGTGTCGCGTATACCTAGGCAGATTTTGAATTTTTGGGATTCTTGACTTTTTGGTCCTTTCTGGCTGTGGAGGCCTGTTTCTACAGTGTCTCTGTACTTACTGGAGTGTGAAGGAAGTGGTTTCATGTCTTTTATCTCTTTCGTTTGAGTGAAAACTAGTCGTTTTGGCAAAGTGTTGTTTCTGGTGCTGGCACTTCTGGATTGAGTTCCAAGATCGCTTTCTGAGCATTCTTGGTTGTTCTGCTTTATCAGAACAGAGAGCTTTTGCTCAATGACTCGCTCCTATCTTTGTGTTGTGTTTTGCATTGCGATTTTTGCTTCGTTTTTTATTGGTTTTCTTGAGTTCCATAGACTAGGGTTTTGTTGCAACTTTTGAAGGGCTTTTCTTGCTTCTTTGAAGTTTTGTTTGCGACAAGTTTTGCACTATTTGTCTAGGCTGGGTGGCTGAGTTTTTGGTCTTCTTTTGCTCTTATTGATCTTGCTACGAGTTAGCTTTATAAGGTTTGGGAGCATTGTTGAAGTTTGTGCTTGAAATTCGGTCCCGTTTTGGTTTGGATTTTGATAGTTGTGCTTGGTCTTTTCGAGCTCTTTCTCTATAAAACAAAAAAGCTCAAAAAACATTTGCTTTGCTTTTTGTTTTTGCATTTCAAAGGCTTAAAAAACATTTTTACTTGTTATTTGCTTTTGTTGTTGCATTTTCATTTTCGTTTGCTACAACTTTTGAAGCTTTTGTGAAGTTTCTTGCTTTAGTTTTAGGCTTGATTTTGAGGAGGAGTTGTCATTTGATTTCTTCTTCTTATTGTTAAGTGTTTTGGTGTCCTTATTTTAAGAGTTCTTGATTTCAAGAATTAGCTTATTGGACAACAAAAGAAGAGTTAAAACTGAAGGAGCTTTTTGGGAAATTTCACTCTGTTTTAAGAGAAATTTGCATCTTAGGATTTACATGCTTGTAGTGATTTGCATTAGGTGCATATAATCATTTAGTTAGCTTCTTAGTTTTTGTGAGTGTGGGTTTTCTTTTTGAAAAGAAAAATACAAATTTTAGTCTCGTAGAACCTGTATAGAGATTACTTTTCATCGAAAGACAAAGAACTGCATGTGCATGTAGTTAAGTTTTTATTAATTTCTTTTGCGTCAAAAACACCATACGTTTCATCTCCATATCCTTGTGACTTAATATAACAGCCCTTAAAATAAGCGATTTAATCTAAAATCAAACTAGCAAGTTTTACTAAGTGTCAATCACCAACTAGCTAGGTTTTAGGGCCTTGGAATAGGTGAGTGGAGAGTTAACTCTCCAAGGCCGCTCAAACAAACATAGAAGTTGATTAATTGAGTGAAATCCAACTCCGTGAGGTGGACTGGGAAAGCTCTCATCCGAGAGTCAAGCGCGAGGGGAAGTGAAGGTTAAGAAGAGGGATACCCCCCCTCCGATTAGCTGAATCTAACCTCAAGACTGTTCCGCCCAGCTTCTGATACGGATTGGTGTCCATAGTTGCTGTTCCTAGGTTCCACACAGGTGACTGCGGGGGGGAATACCCGTGGTACCCGAGGCAGACGTCGCATCACTTCCAGCAGTACTTCTGGGGGGTGCCCTTGCGAAGCTTGGGTGCTTGAGCCGACAAAGGCTGTTGTTAGGAGGTCGGCGTAACTGTTTCTGATACCTTCGCTAGTTGTTCTGGGCCCTAATCATCCCAGACTGCTTTCGGAAGGTCCTATACTTCGCTTTCCTGTATTTTGGTGTCCGGTCCTCATCACCCGGAGCGGAAATACTTGGAGGTTGTTTGCTTGCTGTTTCTCAGGGATTTTTATTTTAGTGAGTGCTCTTTGCTCCTAGCTTGCCTAGCTTTTCACTTTTTTGAGTCTAATTTAATAAATCTATAAAAGTGGCTGATCAAGCGCCTCGACGTTCAAGGAGAATCCGGGGGTTATCTCCCGAGAGTGCAGAGCCTTCTTCGAGAAGGCGTAGGAGCGATTTAGCAGGTGGTTACCACCCTGTGGAGTCTGACGCTGTGGAGAGAGATCCTCCACCAAGGTCTGAAGGTTTCGTACCTGATTCTGGTGTCGGTCCCGAGAGGAGCGTTCCGCTCACCTCGCGAGTTTTGTTTCCTCAGGAAGGAGATTTTCAAATTGAAGACGTACCTGAGCCTCCTGCTACAGGTCCATCTCCTCTTCCTCCGGATCATCCGTTTGTTCTTCAGTACATCGGACCGGAGTCGGAGAGACCGCCGGATCTTCCGTATCATTCTTATCTTTCGATGGCCACGACTGAGAACGCGGCTTCTACCGTGAGTGCTGCAGGCATTCAGACTCCTGTTTCTGTTGAAGCAGGGAGCACTATTGGTTCGTCTTCGATTGCTTCTAGTGCTGCTGTGTTTGGCTCTGGGTTCACCCAAGCACATGCTTCCCATTCTGGTCCCTTTTTCTCAGGGATGTCCATTAGTGGAAGTCCCTATTTTACCTTTTCTGCTGCTTCAGCTGGATCTACGCCCATGTCTAACATGGCTAGTGGATCAGCTTCGTTTCAGGGTTTCCCCTTTGGGACTCGGCACATTCCCAGTTCCAATCCTTCTTTAGGGTCGTTTCCGTTTACGTCCCAAACCCATAGTTTCAACCCTTAGTCTGGGGGGCAGAGTTCGACTACTTTTACGGGATGGAATCCTGTGTTTACTACGGCTGGGGAAGGGAACCAGTTATTTGCAGGTCATCAAGGGAATGCTTCTTTCCCTTCGTCGAGTGCATATCAGTCCTTTTCTCCTTTGTCTAATGCTTGGAACCCCTATCAGGGGCTCTCCTCTTCAATCAATACTTCAGCGGGGGGAACTGGTCTGGGCTTTGGTAACTCGGCGTGGGGAGGAGGTTCTTCTCCGTTTTCTACGAGTCCTTTCTGGAAGCCTGGTGCCTCATCAAATCCAGGCTATTCTTTTCAGAATGTTGGGAATCCATCCCCTCAAGGATGGAATTCTCAGGCTCCGCCTCGCTTACCGTTTCTGGCAACGTTAAACTTGCCAGATTTGTCGAAGTTGACTAATGACCCGATCCGTTATAGTCCGGGGTGGCCTCCGGTCCCAACCAAACTTCCTTCAGACATTCCTAAGTTTGAAGGCAAGAGTGGAGAGGATCCGGCGGACCACATTACCACTTTCCACTTATGGTGCTCTTCGAACTCCCTGATCGATGACTCGATTAGGTTGAGATTATTTCAATGCACCCTAACTGGGAATGCTGCCAAATGGTATATCGAGCTCACTGGGGGCAGTTTCGCCACATTTGGAGAACTGGCCGTCACATTTCTAAACCATTTTCAGTTGCCTGTCAGATATGAGGCTGGGACCGAACTCCTGGCTAATTTTAAGCAGGATGAGGCAACTCACATTTCTGATCACATTCAGGAATGAAGGAGAAGGAAGAGGCTTATCAAAGCTCATATTCCAGGTGAATTCCTTCTCGAGTGGTTTTTGAAATCTCTGCAGTCAGATATTTCAAAGGATGTATCCCTATCGGGGGTGTTTTCTGAGGAGCAGGCCATTTTTAGGGCCCAGCAGTTAGAACTGATCTATTCTCAGTCTGGGGTACTTTATAAGTATTTTCCCAATGCTCCTCGCTCCAAATTGGATCTGTCGAAACCTAAACCTGGTCCGCATGGTGACGGACTTGTCGGATCGGTCAATAGTAGTGCAGCCAGCCTGCTTAATCAACTGCAGCAGTTGTCTTTACAATCTGCTCCTTCTGGTCAGGCTGTGCCTGCTGATTCATCACCTTCCCAGTCTTTGTCCATAAATGTTGTACAAGCTTCAGATCCCAAAGGAAATCAACAATCCGAAGAAGAAAGGACGAAATAACAAGAAGAAGGGCAAGAATGGGAAGGGCAATGCAAATAAAACCAATGAGCGTGTTGGTGAGGGTCAAAAGGAGAAAAAGAAAGTGAAGTTTCCATGTAAGCTCTGTACTGGAGACCATCTCATGCACCTTTGCCCTAAAATTCAGGATGCTCAGCACCTGTTATCCCAGCAGGGTTCTTCTAGTTCCTAGGCTGTGTTAACAAACCTTTTCCCCAAGGGCAGCAATTAGTTGTTGGCGCAAACCAAAATCCTGGGGCTTCCTCTGGAGGTACCCAGGAAGGGGAAATTCCATCGAACATCTTTATGATGAGTGCTCACGCGGATATCGCTACGAGATCCCGTGATTATGGCGGAGAGGAATCTTCAAAAGCTAAGGAAGTTCCTGATGCTACTGAGCCACTTCACATTACGAAGCCAACTGTTGAGTCTATGCCTCGGATGCCAAAAGCATCTTCTAAGCGGTCAACGATTAATCCGAACGCGAGGGCTGCCCAGAACTACTCGATTGTAGAAGATCTGGCGCAGAGTCCTTGTGCTATGTCAGCTTTAGAGGTACTCCAGTCTTGTCCAGCTCAGTGCAGTGCTTTGCTCGCTGCCATTGGGGCTATTGATCCGAAAAATTCTCTTCTGATTACTTTTGATATGAATAATTTTAAGAAGAGACTTCCTCATCACATGGAATTTCATATTAAATCATCGTATCGAAAGACCAATATCTTTCGAACGGTGGTCGATGAGGGTGCTTCTACTTGTGTGATGTCTCTCGCATGCTAGAAGACACTTGGATCTCCCAAAGCTGCTCCATCTAGCACTGTTCTTACTGCATTCGATGGTCATTCTCACAGACCCCATGGTATTGTCCCGGCTTTGCCCATCTGTGTTGGGGGCAAAACCGTTAACATAGAAGTTGAGGTAGTGGATGCAGCCTTGGACTACAACCTTCTGTTGGGGAGGAACTGGATATATGATATGGATGCTATTGCATCCTCACTATTTCGAATAGTATGTTTCCCCCACGAAGGGAGGATCGTTACAGTGGATCAACTGGACTGTCCTCCTGTAGACCTGGATGCGCCTTCTGACTCATCTGTTCCTAAGTTGGATAATACTAAGGCTCCTGTTGAGAATCTAGGAGTTGGAATGTATTCTTCCCTGATGGGTACTTTCGATCTTCCTCCTCCTAAGGTTCATATTAATGCTATTTCATCCTCCAAGGCTCCCCTTCGAAGAGAGTTCTTTCGAACTCATTATTTTTCGGACCCTTGGACCTTACCTTCCCCAACTGCCACATTGGAGGAAGGTCAAGTGGGTGGTATGGCATTTCCGATTTCTGCAGCTGAGATTGCATATCAGTCTGTTGTTGACACTGCAGAGTCTGATCCAGCTCCTCTTTCGCCGGAAGAGTTGGATGGTGATGTGGCTTCGGCTTGGACGCTTACTTCTTCTTCTGCCCAGGATTGTCTAGATACCACTCTTCCATCTGAAGAGTCCATCCTGGAAGCGATGACAGGTATAGAGAGACCGTGGGATGACTTGCATCATCGGTCTTACTTCCTACCTGACTTGACCGAAGTCGAAGCTAGTTTTCCAAGTCCTCAGTCTCCTGGACCTGTTCACCCAGTCTTGAGCCCCTTAGCACCAGCACAGGTTTATGCTGAAGGGAACATGGCTGTGATCTCTCCTACTATCCCGGTGAACATCTCCAGGAATCCCAATATTGTCAAGAATGTCTTCATTGGAGCTGAATGTTCCAGTGACGAGATTCAAATCTATACCGAGCTCTTCAAAGAGTATAGGGATGTTTTTGCTTGGTCTTATGAGGAAATGCCTGGCATAGACCCATCTATCGTCCAGCATGAGATCAAGACGTATGAAAACGCTAAGCCGGTCAGGCAAAAACGTCGTCCGGTTAATCCTAGGAAGGCAGCAGCTATCAAGGCTGAAGTTGAAAAGCTGCTTAAGGCGGGATTCATTTTCCCAGTTCCTCTGACTGAATGGGTTTCAAACCCCGTTCCCGTTGATAAAAAGCAAGGAAAAATTCGAGTGTGCATCGATTTCAGAGACCTGAATAAGGCGTGTCCTAAAGATAATTACCCCACACCCTTCATTGATCATATTATTGATGAGTGTGCCGGTAACGAGATTTTCTCCTTCATGGACGGTTTCTCTGGTTATAATCAAATTACTATCCGTCCAGAAGATCAACATAAGACCGCATTTATTTGTCCCTGGGGTACGTTTGCATATAAGAAAATGCCTTTTGGTCTTAAAAATGCTGGAGCTACCTTTCAGCGGGCCATGTCTTACGCCTTCCATGACATCAAGAAGATTATTGAGGCATACTTAGATGATCTAGCTGCTCATTCTCGAAAGAGGATGGATCATCCTGGTCACCTCCGACAAATATTTGAAAGATGTCGTTTTTATAAAATTCGATTGAATCTGAACAAGTGCATTTTTGCGGTTACATCCGGTCGGCTGTTGGGATTTATCGTGTCTAGGGAAGGGATAAGGGTAGATCCCTTCAAGGTTGAGGCAATACTTCGGTTGCCTCCCCCGTCTTCAATCCGTCAGCTTCAAAGTCTCCAAGGGAAGTCTAATTTTTTTCGGAGGTTTATCGTTAACTATGCTGAGATAATAAAGGGATATATGCGACTATTGAAGAAAGGAGTTCCTTTTCTTTGGGACGACTACGCTCAACGCTCGTTCGATGCCTTGAAAAAGGCATTGACCTCTGCTCCTTTACTGAGTCCACCCGATTATAGCAGAGATTTTCTTTTGTATCTGGCTACAGCAGAATCTACCATTGGTATGGTTCTGGTTCAGGAGGATGATGCTCTTGTTGAGCATGTTATTTACTACCTTAGTCGAGGACTAGTAGGACCTGAACTGCGATACACCCCGATAGAAAAGTTAGCCTTAGCAGCAGTTCATGTTGTGCAGCGACTCCGGCATTACATTATTCTTCGCAAAACTTATGTCTTGGCAGCTGCCAATCCATTTCAGTTTGTCCTCAGCAGGCGAGTCATTGGGGGAAAATATAATAGATGGATTGTGATTTTACAGGAATTTGATCTCGAGTTCATATTTGCCAAATCCAAGAAGTCATTAGTCTTTGCGGAATTGATCTCCGAGTTGCCTTGTGGAGAAGAGATGATCTATGATGAGCCCTTTCCGGACGAACACTTGTTTCTAATCTCTCCACAAGATCCTTGGTATGGGGATATCATTGTGTATCTCCAGACTGCGAAGTTTCCCTCTTCTTTTTCGAAAGATGAGCGTCGTAAGCTGCATCACTTAGCCAAGAATTATCTGATTATTGGTGATGCTTTGTACCGTCGAGGGGTTGATTCAATCCTAAGACGTTTCTTAACTTTCGAAGAAGCTGAGGCTGTGCTCAATGATTCTCACAGTGGAGCTTGTGGGGGTCATTTATCTGGGCTTGCTACAGCCCAAAAGATTTTGCGTGCTGGATACTTTTGGCCCTCGATTTTCAAGGATTGTATTGAATCGGTCAAAAAGTGTCATCCTTGTCAGGTTTATACTCGAAAAATGCGTGCTCGTCCAGCTCCGCTTTTTCCAGTCGTTACTGTCGGACCCTTTACAAAGTGGGGTATGGATTATACTACTTGTAACCCGCCTTCGAAAAAAGGTCACAAGTACATTATCGTAGCAGTAGACTACTTCACGAAGTGGGTCGAGGCTATGCCTACTTTTGGGAACGATGGTGAGACTGCAGCTTTGTTCCTTTTCAACCAAGTTATTTCTCGTTTCGGTATACCTAGAGAGATTGTCACTGACCATGGCAAGCCATTTTCTAATAGGACACAATGAGTTGCCTCTGTCTGTATTTCCAGGAGCATTCATCTCCATATTATCCTCAGCACATGGGCAAGTGGAAGTCAGTGAATAAATCCTTGAAGACAATTCTTCAAAGGACAATTGATAAACATAGATCCAACTCGATATCATGCTATATCCCGTACTTTGGGCAGGCATACAGGACGGCTGGCATGAAAACTAAGAACGGCTTTTACTCCGTTTCAGTTTAGTGCACTAGGGTGGAATCCGTATTTCCCATTGAATGCGAGATTCTCTCTCAAATTAATTGCTGAGCTTCTTCCCGACACTTCCACTGCGTAACGGCTTCTTCATCCGGGAACATCCGGCGCGAGCATGGCCGAGATGCCGCCACGATATAAATGAAGCGCACGTCTGAAGTAAAAGATTCGTACGATAAATACATTGCTTCTAGGTCTTTTCCGAAGGTGACCTTGTTTTGGTCTATGCCCAAGAAAAAGATGCCTTGGGGGTAGGAAAGTTTAAGTCGATGTGGTATGGCCCCTATATCATTAAAAAAGTCCCTAAAAAAGGAGCGTATACCTTGGTTGACTTCGAAGGGAACGAGTTGCTGGAGCCCCGAAATGGGCTCTATTTGAAAAAGTATTATGCCTAGGCTTTGGCCTGGCATTTTTCTTTGTATATAGTAGTTTTTTTCTTTGTACATATCTGTTTTATTTTCGATTTTTGATGAGGTGGTGATGTTTTTTGATCTGCTTTGGTAGGTTGTGTTGATATTATGAGTCATTTTGGTTTCGCCGATGGTGCTAGTAGACACACCCGGAACTTAGCTTCCGCGGCTTGGGTGCTTCATTATCCTTCTGGTCAGCTGTTGGTATCAAGAGGGGTCTCAGATGGTCCCCGGCTTCCAATAATGTGTGTAATACATCGTTACTCCCATCTACTTCCTGAGGCAATTGGAGAGCTTCTTGATTCGTTGGTAGTGTTCTTGGACTCCCAGCTGGTGGTGTCGTAGTTGAACAACACTTATCGGGTACGAGATCCTTTTTTATTACGATTGTTCTTGAGGGTACGTTTGTTACAATGGTCATTTCAATTTTTAACATTCATTCATATTCTTCGAGCTGAAAATTGGTTTGCTGACTCATTAGCTAATCAAGCATTAGATTGGCACATTAATCATTCCATACAATAAATTTTTTATCATCAAAAACATCATACATTTGATACATTTATCACATCACATCAAATATCACTGTATATATATCATTGGAGTGTCAAAAAACTTTACAAAATTTAGATCCATAACTTTTACTTGCCAAACTTGGGCTTATGCCCCACTGCACCTGGGCCTCAAAAATAATATACGCTCATCTAATATGTAAAATTCGTCTACTCAAGGTCTCCTCGTCCAAATAGCTTCTGCCCCGCAGAACTGAATCGTTGGCCACATCATGCACAATCTAACCGCCCTAGGGTACCAACTACCTGGCTTCGGATGGCTTCGTGAAAGTCCTCAGTCCTCCACGGCAGCCAGGGGGATTTGAGGTCATCCCTCCTCCAAGTTTCTCTGCACGGCTTGGAGTGTCCTGTCTAAGTCCACTATCTCTGCCTCGCCCCTGCGACGCTTATGGCGTGGGAGACCCTCAGGATGAACTGGTCCAACATCTAAAACATGATCATTTTTAATTGTCGATCATTATGAATCCAATCAAAAAACATCTTTGTTTTTCATTTTTCATACATATTTGAAAAATCCAAAAAAAATCATATAAGTCAAAAAAAATTTTTGCAAAACTTACCGACTGCTCCCCGTGCTGTGCCAGGTGGAAGTACTAGATCTGGATCTCCTCGGAAATCCATCCCGGCATAGGGATAGTCGTCCACTGCGATGATCTGTTCTCCCCACCACAGGAAGAACTCATCGTCCCATGTGGTCCGGGGTACCTCGTCGCCCCGCCCCTTCACTGCGTCCGCCCAACGGCGATTCTCTTGGGTCCCCATGGGGTCAGACACGAGATGACTCTAGGTCTCAGAGCTGGAATTCTCTCAAAGAAGAATGTTGTCAAAATGGTCCCATAGCCAAAGTGTTTAGTCTTTGTCTGGCGGATCGAGGTCAATTGTTGTTTCATATTCAGTAACAGGGCTGTGCACCAATCGTACACATGAACTAAGCACTCTACAGCTATGCTCATTTGCGTCCTGGACGCCTGATGTAGTGAGGCAGATCCTGCCACTCTGCCGATGGTAAACAGGAGGATCTTCATGTGAAAATCCCTGATATCTCTAATTGCAATCTGTGTTCCAACCTTTTTGGAATTATCTACGCAATATATGTGGACATAATCTTCCACGGTCAACCCTCCCAGGGGCTTTCCGTGCAAGTCCACTGGATCTCCCCTTCTGGAGAGTCTAGTGATGAAATATATATCCTCCACTTCTATGCGTAGTGGCATCTGATCAATTATGAAGCAATCCTGATCTGGTTCCCAGTAATTTACAAGCATTTCAAGCAATTGCACATTACTTTTCATATTGGGCATTTTAAAGAATTTCAACAATCCGTAATTTCGGAGGATGTTTTGCGATGCGCGGTCCTGCATGACCTCTTGGTCTACTGCGCTATGCTCACGTTCCCTCCAGGAGATGGCCATCCTGAGAAATTTCATCAAAATTTGCATTAGCCACGCTTTTTTACTATCGGACCTGCGCATACGCGACTTTCCCTGTGCACAGTCGCGTGTATACGCGACTTGCCTTCATTAAACCCGCGTATGCGCAGATACGCAATTTTTAGCAAGGGTTTCTAAGAAAAAAATTACTTAATTTTAATTTCCAAACGGACAAAATGAATAAACAGGATGATTAAGGAGCCTACCTGAAGTTTCGCTGAATTCCGACGGTCAGTTGTTCCTGATTTGACGAAAGAAGTTTTTAGCTCCAGAGCACTTTTTCCAAATCAGCTATGCAATAATGAACCAAATGAGAGGTAATTTGTCTATTTATGGCTAAAGTTGAAAATTTTCGCAAAAATTCCTTATGCTTATTTTTTCGATCTATCTTATGTTGTATAACTCGATTGCTTGGAAGTGCCCAGTTTGGTATGTTTTCAGGTACATTTTGACGATTTTGAGATTTTTCTCGATTTTTTATCCATGATTTCCGACTCGTCACGGCAGGTATATGATCTTCACTGGCATATAGGTTAGGGAATCACTTTCCATTGCATCTTGCATACTAGCCTCCATACTGATCACTTGCCTAGGGTCGATCCCATCAGGTCATGAGTATTACACCCATTTCACTCGCCGATTTTTTAATCATGACTTGATGGTAGAGCCTTCCTTTACATGGGCTTCCTAGTTAGTTCCTCGCTATCACTTGTTGCCCATGCTGCTTTTTATGTAGGCTCGGGAGTCCTCTTTAGCCCCGCCATGTCTTATGTGCTGAAGCTTCATTCTTCTTCTTCATCACTTATCATTTTTCTGGCTTTTACCCTAGAGGCTCCCTGGTGTCGTTTAAGTTGTATTTCTGCATTCAATATTGGCTACTTGTTTATCCTGGCCTTTAGCCGGCTTCATTTGGACTCGATGTTTAAGCCAACTTTTGACCTTGAATTTCTGTACAAGTTAAACCATTGCATGCACTTAGCTATCATGACTTGACACCTTTGTACCCATGGATGGAATGTTCCTCTGAGTATCACTGACCATGCCATCACAGATTGTTCCAATCCTGTGAACCTGTACTTCGTTTTCTCACTGCCTATCCATTCTACCATGTTATCTTTTTCTTCTTTCTCGTGTTTATTATTAATGCACAAAAATCAAATATAACAAAAAGAGCGGGAACGGGATGGACTTTTAAGTATTTGATGGTGATGAGTCGCTTTTACGTCTTGAACAAAGCACATATACTTATATATATTTCCTTCATTTGGGATGGTTCTAGTTTGACCTAGGTTCAGTCTTTACCATGTTTCACTTGTCAGTTCTCCCCCGGTTGGTTATCTCTTCCAATCATATGGAGAGTTTGTTTTGCCTCCTGCAAGACAGACTTATACAGTGTCACTTTTTACTGCCATGGTCATCACAGAGTCGTGCTTTTGTTCAAGGGAAGTCTAGCTTGAGTCGGCCATTCTGCGGTGTCTCTTGACTCATTATTCAGTCGGCCTTCCCGGTCTTGTCAGTATCATGTTCTATCACATCAGATGTTTTGATCTTCTGCTCGTGCTGGTTTGAGAGGGTCCCCATTGACTTCTTGCCGGCGGGTTTGTCTCTTATCGACTACGACACATTGCTCTGAGAGCAAGCCTAGAGCCGCACCTTGGGCCTATTTCCATCATTGATAGGTGACCTCGTGCTCCGCATTTGATCATCATCATGGGTCTTTGACTGAGTGGTTTCCCCTGTGTTCGACGTCAGCACACATTATCACACTTGGGATTCGTGCAGTACCTTGATTTCCATTTGACCCTATCGGTGGATTTCTTGCCTCTGTGTCAGCTTTCATTATTGGTTGGTTCAGAGGGTTTCTTCTGTGCGCTAGCTTCATCTTGTGCATGTCGGAAACGTACTTAGGTTTTGGTTCCATCACTCTACTTCGTCCGATTCCTTCCAAATCTTGGCCTGCGGGTTACACTCGCGCTGGACTGATGTGGGATGCCTTAATGCCTTCCTTCCAGCAGATCTTTCCCCATCGACTCCGACTCATTGCTCTGGGAACAAGATCTAGAGTCTTTTGTCAGTACCTTAGGGTTTGCAGTCATCAGTGGCAGACTCTTCGCTATCGACAGTGGGGATTCATCATTGCCTCTGGATTGGTAGATTCTTTCAAGTGTTCGACTTCAACTCATTCATTCGCACTTGTTAGATTGTACTGGGGCACCTTGACACTCATTATCATTATCGGTGGGTTGTCTCACGTTGGTTAACGGGATACATCATTGCCCGGTAATCCAACGATTTCTCACATGGTCGACTTCAGCTCATTTATTCCCATTGTGTAGAATTGTGCCCTAGTGATCGGTGAAGACCTCGGGTTGCATCAGCATTCTTCGGTTCACTTTTGACAGTCCATTCAGTATCTGCCAGTGATGCCGTCCACCCTTATATGTTGTAGTTCAGTACAGCAGCATCCTATATGTTGGCTCCCGAGTTGCGTGATTGTACCGTTTGATCCACCTCTTATGATCCGGTACTTGGAGATTCAGTTACTTATTTGATCAGACATCCAGTTGCACCATTTTTTATCAGCTTTCTATATGTGATACTTGGACATTGATACAGACTTGTATTTCCGGGCCATGCTCAGATGATTCATTGTGTACTTTCAGTTCAACTATACTTGTATACATATTGGATCTATTCAGTACTTTCTATATATGATGTATTTTTGACTGAGCATGGGTATGCCCGCCTCAGCATGAGTTGACTCTCTGTTTCTTTCATTGGTTTTTGGCAGGCTGAAATCTGGTGAAGTCCTCTCTTGTCCTTGCGAAGTTCTTTCTATGTGCATAATACATTTCGGCCATCATGTACCCCTTCTGACCTCATATATTAGGGGGCATATGTTATAGCATCATTTCTCACCTCGACATGATTCATGATTGCTTTATGGCTTTTGGGCACCCATTCCTACAGACTTGGACAAATTCACTTAAAAACAGTGTAAAATCCCCCATACGCGACTATGCCCGTACTTTTCCGCGTGTATACGCGAGTCCAGCTAGACTTTTCCGTGTATGCCATTAAAATGATTAAAAAATATATAATTATTCCCTATTTTCGGGCTGGGTTGATGGTTACTCAGGTAGTTCAACCACCCCAGCACGTGGCCAACTGTTTCCAACTGTTGAAACCACTTGGAGGGACTATAAAAAGCCCTCATATGTATGGCCTAAGGGAGAGAGAGAATTTATTGATATTATACTCTGTTGGTATTCCCTATCCAAGTCTGATTCCCCGTGCCTCCTGCACTTTCCCAGTTCATTGTAGGAAACCCTTGTTTCCTTGAGATACACATCCCTTTATATGCTATCTCGTATGCACCAGTTTGGAAGGAGTCTTAGCGAGGCAAGGGCTGGACGGATCCGGACGACGGTCTGCGAAGGCCTTGGAAGGATCAGGTGATCTCTCCATTCATACTTTTGTACATGCTATTTATAATACAGAAGTACCATGCTGTTCCCGAAATAAACGTGTTAGTGTATGCTTATATGTATGAGAATATTTGTTATACAAGCATTCATTATGATTTATTTAATGCTTTATATGAATCTCACTAACATTTATAGTAGATATATGCTGTACAACCTGTCCTTTGTGCTCGTTTCTTCTTGTATTTCAGGTTAAGAAGGAAGGACGGTTGTTGGGGGTTTGAACCCTGCGGGATCTTCTTCAACCGTAGGACCTACGGGTAACCTTCTCATTCTGCTCTATTTAGTTTTTCTGAACGTGCATGGTTGTGTGAGTCTCTGTTAAGTAGCATGCCCCTGCTCTGTGGAGGTTGTATCCCAACCAACCTCTAGGGTGATATTTCCCCGAAACACCCACCATAGCTCAGCAATAAATTTTTCCTCCAATGATTCCTCCCAAGTGTGTAAAACATGAGAAAGTGCAAGGTGAAAGTGGAATTATCCTTGTTTTCCAATGGCCTCCTAAAGGTAGGAGTGATGAAAAACATGGGGAATCTTATTCCCAATGAGCGATTCCATCACCCATGCTATCATCCAAATTAAATGAGCCATTCTAGGTGGCTCATCAAAATAATCATCAACCCCCTTTTTTTGCAATGTAGTGGGGCTGCATGGAGAAATTAGTTTTCCCCTCTTCATTTGTTCCTCTCTCCATTTAAGATAAGTGTGGGGTTGTTTATGTCTTTGGGCTGAAGAAATATTTCCTCCAATAATGGCCCAAGATACCCCATCAAACAATTCAACCATGAAGTGCCTCCTCCAAGCACTCAAGTTCTTCAAATGGCTCACTCCATATGAAGAAAAGAGTTGAGATGTGGCAATCATGTTTTTCCCATTGCTCCTCCTAAAACATACAACATGAATAGTAGGGAGAATCATACTCCTAATGGGAATCTCCATCTCATAACCCACTATCCAAACAAACCTTCCCATGAACATATAAATATCAGCAATACATGGAAGCAAAAACAAATGAAAACAAGCTGTCACATGACAACCGGAAAGTGGATCATAGTTCCACACATGGAACCAGCGCAGTGCATCCTTTGCCTGCATTAATAAAAAAATGTAAAGTGATTTTCCATCCACTTTTTTTTTTCCACAATCATTTTACAATATAGCAACATGAAAGTACAAAGTTGTGTCAATGGTGCACACCAAAAATCATGTGGCTTCCCCCACAAACCACCAATGAGATAGCCAATCTCAGTGCTACAAATGGCTTCAAGTACATCATTATACAATATGAAAGAAGGAATAATCCTCCATGGTACAATATGCAGCTCATATAAAGAAAATAATTACAAAAAATAAAGTGAAATTGTACATCATTCATCATGTACTTGAGATCTTGAGCTGAAATGGCTCAACCGGAAATTTTTCCTCACCTCCAAAGATTAGGAAAGTGGCTATGACATCCTCTCTATCACCATCTGGACTATGCATCTCTCCATATGCTGATATATATCCTACTGAATGCCCTCCCAAATTAACTCCTCCGCAAGGAAAGATATGCATCAAAATGCATGGAAAGGAAGTCCTCATGTGCTGCATGTAGCAGCTTCTCCTTGAGCTTAGAAGCTCTAGTCAAGAAGACTCTGCCATAAGAATAGATGACCATATCATCCACCATATATATATAATCTCCATCTGGGTCATCAAGAATCATGCAAGCACCAAGATCCTTGGAGTACTCTACCAAGAGTTGAGACCTCCAATATGGATCAATCCTCCCAAGAGACAGCGCTGGTGATCTGGCATGTGAAGCTATCCTAATGCTGCTACCTACTACTTTGACATCCCCCATGCCAAAGTATTCCTCCAAACTTTTCACCTCTCTAAAATCCAAGAGTGTTAAATCCAAAGACAAGATGTCTTTCATCAATCCTAGATCGGGTGGCCTCCCAGGTGGAATGCCTCCATGTAGTGAGACATCAATGTCAAGAGTAGACTGTACATATGGTTGGGTAACCTTGCCCTTGCCTTCACAATGCAGAACAATCTACCTCCCCTTTGCATTAGCTCTCTAAAATAGATAAGGGTGTGTGCCTCTCATCAATTGATGTTTATCTTCCTTCCTACCTTCTCCTTCCATCTGCAATGCTTCACAACCATGCTGCTCACTGATTGTGCTTTGACCTCCATGTATGAGATCCTGGGGAACTTCTTGCAAGGATACAAGAATCCCTCCTATTGGAGCATGTGCTCCTCCTTCCTCTTCATGAGGTACTGGATGTGCTCTAGATGTGACAGCGATGTTTCCCTCATCTTCATCAATGTGTATGGGAAACCCTCCAATAATTGGATACTCTTGTGAAAAAGGGATCCCCATTCCCTCTTGTTTAGGAATATCATATAGAGGTCTTGCTTCTAACAATGTATGATGAAAGATGTCAGCTTCTCCCATGGTTTTCTGAAGTGGAGTGAAGTCTATAGTTTCCTCCATTACATGCCAGGGTTTTGTTTTCTTAAGTTTTTCTTTCTTCAACACGTGTTTTAGGAAGTTTCCCATCAAACCTTCACAACAATGATTTAATGAATCTTGCATAAGAGGAAGTATTTGAATTTTTCAAAGAGAAAGATTCAAAAATCCACCATGCATAAGCCTTACCTCCAAAATGAAATGCTGTTACTCTAATAGCTTCACTTTCAGAAATTTGATGCTGCTACAAAAAAGTGTCTAGCTCTTCCACCCAAGCCCAGGCTGAACATGTAGATGAACCCTCAAAGGTAGAAAAAAGGAATCTATCCATATTCTAATGCCTCCCAAGTGCAGCGCTGCTACTCTGATGGCTTCATCTTTAGAAATTTGATGCTGCTACAAAAAGGTGTCTAGCTCTTATATCCAAGCCCTGGCTGAGCAAGTAGGGGAACCACCAAAGATAGATAGAAGAAATATATCCTCATTATGCTGCTTGTTCCTCCTCACCATGATCTTGTAAAATTTCAGAAAATTAATATGATCTCTAAACTTCTGAGTTTGAGATTCATACTCATGCAAAAAACCTCTAAGAGTTCCTTTCTTCAGAATTTCTTCTTCTTCTTCTTCTCTCATGGAAAAAATAGCTATGTGAATGCGCTGTATATCATAGGGTGTAGCTTCATTTTCACATCCCTTATAAGAAAATCTAGAGTTTCACTCAGTTTCAAACCCTCTTGGAGATCCTGTACAAATCTCCCTCCTTATCTCCTCAAATTTGTCATGAATGCTCTGTACAGATTTTGAAAGAAGCTTTGTAAGCTCTTCTTCCCTCTTTTCTCCATATAATGGATTCTTCATCTTCTCTCTTCTTGATAGCATGATGGCTGAGATCCAATGGTTGGGCCAGAGATCATGCTTAGATACCACTGTAATATTCCTCTTTGAGGAAATTGCTACAACAATGAGAATATCTCAAGATATTCTAAAGTTGGAGCTACAGCAATAAGCAAGAAAAATAATGGTGCAACAGCAACACCCAACTCATATAAACATGGGAGAAATCCATAGCCATTTAATTAAATAATAGTAGCAAAAAATGAATACAAGACCTTGAGGAAAAA
>JAXQQM020066672.1:0-228244 GCA_034641835.2 Pinus albicaulis
CTTAACTTAACCTTAACCTTAACCTTATCCTTCACCTTAACCTTACCCCCTTAACCTTAACATTAACCTTAACCTTGACTTTACCTTAACCTTACCTTAACCCCTTAACATTAACCTTAACTTTACACTTAACCTTAAACCTTAACCTTAACCTTAACCAAACCATTAAAATTAAACTTAACTTAACCTTAACCTTAACCTAACCTTAACCTTAACCTTCACTATAACCTAATGCTAACCTTGACCAAACCTTAACCTTAAAGTTTAAGGCTGAGATTAAGGTTAGGTTAAGGTTATGGTTATGGGAAGGTTAAGATTAAGGTTAAGGTCAAGTTAAGGGTTTGGTCAAGGTTAGGGTTAGGTTATAGTGAAATTCAAGGTTAAGTTAAGGGTAAAGTCAAGGTGTAACCCTTAACCTTAACCTTTCCCTTAACCTTTCCCTTAACCTTCACCTTAAACTTAACCTTGACTTTACCCTGAACCTAAGATTAACCTTAACTATAACGAGACCCTAACCTTGACCTTAACTTTACCCTTAACCTTGACCTCAACCTTAACCTTAACCTTGACCTTAACCTTGACCTTAACCTAACCTTAACCTTAACCTTAACCTTATCTTAAGCTTAACCTTAACCTTCCTAAACCGTTAAGCTTAACCTTAAACTTAACCTTAACCTGACTAAACTCGTAACCTTAACCTTATCTTAACCTTTACCTTAACCTTAACCTTAACCTTAACTTTGGTTAGGTAATGTCAAGGTTAAGGTTAAGTTACGGGTAAAGTCAAGGTTAAAGTTAGGGTTAGGTTATAGTTAAGGTCAAGGTTAAAGTTAAGGTTAAGGTTACAGGTTTAGTTTAGGTTAAGGTTAAGGTTAAGGGTAAATTCAAGGTTAAGGTTAAGGTTAAGATTAGGGTTAAGGTTCACGTTAAGGTTAAGGTTAAGGGTTTGGTTAAGGTTAAGGGTAGGTTAAGGGTAAAGTTAAGGTTAAGGTTAAGGTTAAGGGTTTGGTCAAGCTTACGGTTAGGTTATAGTCAAAGTCAAGGTTAAGGTTATGGTTAAGGTAAGGTTAAGATAAGGTTAAGGGTAAGGTTATTGTTAACGTTAGGTTAAGGTTATGGTTGATGTTAGGTTAAGGTTAAGGTTAGGTTAAGGGTAAATTTAAGGTTAGGGTTAGGGTTAAGGTTAGGGTCAGGTTAAGGTTAAGTTTAGGTAAAGGTTAAGGTTAAGGGTTTGGTCAAGGTTAGGGTTAGCTTATAGTTAAGGTCAAGGTTAACGTTAGGTTATGGTTAAGGTTATGGAAAGGTTAAGGTTAAGGTTAATGTTAAGTTAAGGTTAAGGTTAAGGTTTCGTCAAGGTTAGGGTTAGGTTATAGTTAAGGTCAAGGTTAAGGTTAGGTTAAGGTTAAGGTTATGGTTTTAGTCATGTTAAGGTTAAGGTTAAGGTTAAATTTAGGCTAAGGGTAAAGTCAAGGTCAAGGTTAGGGTTAGGTTAAGGGTAAGATAAGGTTAAGGTTAAGGTTAAGGTTAAGGTTAAGGTCAAGGTCAAGGTTTAGGTTAGGGTTAAGTTCAAGGTTAAGGGTAAGGTTAGGGTTATGGTTAGGGTAAGGTTACGGTTAAGGTTAATGTTAATGTTAAGGTTAAGGTTAAGGTTAATGGTTTAGTTAAGGTTAAGGTTATGTTAAGGTTAAGTTTAATGTTAAGGGTTTTGTAAAGGTTAGTGTTAGGTTATAGTTAAGGTCAAGGTTAAGGTTATGGTTAAGGTAAGGTTAAGATAAGGTTAAGAGTAAGGATAAGGTTAAGGTTAGGTTAAGTTTATGGTTAAGCTAAGGTTAAGGGTAAATTTAACGTTAAGGTTAGGTTACGTTAAGGTTAAGCTTAAGGTTAAGATAAGGTTAAGTTTAAGGTTAGGTTAAGGTTAAGGTTTAAGGTTACGTGTCTTAACATTAACCTTCAATATAACCTACCCTTAACATTAACCTTTACCTAACCTTAACCTTAACCTTAACCATAACCTTAACCTTAAACTTGACCTTAAATATAACCTTAACCTTAACCAAACCCTTAATGTTAACCTTAACTTAACTTTAACCTAACCTTAACCTTGACCTTAACTATAACATAACCCTAACCTTGACCATAAACTTAACGTAACCTTAACCTTGACTTTACCCTTAACCCTAACCCTAATCATAACCTTTACCTTAACATAATCTTAACCTTAACCTTTAAATTAACATAACCTTAACCTGACTAAACCCGTAACTTGAACCTTAAACTAACCTTAACTTTGATTTTACCCTTAACCCTAACCTTAACCATAACATTTACCTTAACGTAACCTTAACCTTACCCTTACCTTAACCTTAACCTTTACCTTAACCTTGACTTTACCCTTAACCTAACCTTAAACTTAACCCTATCTTAACATTACATTAACCTTAACCTAACCATAACCTTACCTTAACCTAACTTAACCTTAACCTTGACGTTGACCTTAACCTTAACTTTAACTTTACCTAACCTTAAGGGTTTAGTCAGGTTAAGGTTAAGGTTAAGGTTAGGTTAAGGGTGAAGTCAAGGTTAAGGTAAAGTTAAGGTTAGGGTTTTGTTATGGTTAAACTTAAGGTTAGGTTAAGGTTAAGGTTAAGGTTAGATTAAGGGTAAGATAAGGTGAAGGTTAAGGTTAAGGTTAAGGTTAAGGTTAGGTTAAGTTCAAGGTAAGGGTTAATGTTAAGGATAAGGTAAAGTTTAACGGTAAAGTTAAGGTCGAGGTTAGGGTTAGGTTTGTTAGCCACCTATAATATTTTTTTATACAAAAAGGTGGCTAAGATCTTTTTTGAGCCTCCAAGGAACAAATTTTATCACTAAAAATTGTTGGCTCTTGAAGACTCCTTGTAGGCCTCATGCCTCTGTCCAAAATCCTCATTTGCTGTCCCATTTTTTATACTCAGGAATTTCTGTTGATTCCAACTGAAAGACTGCTGAAAGATCTTCATTTCTCCTCTTCTCAAAACCTTTCATCTGCTCCCCTTTTTCTCCATCAAAACTACCTTGTTTTCATAAGTCATCTTCTTTCCATTTATGAAAATTTCCCCTTTCATAGTGAAAAACTCACTTTTTAACTATTTCGGAACCCCCAAATCCATTAAAATCCTTGAAAATTTCTCATAAAAAATCAATTTTTTATTGCTATGGACCTAAGCCCCTTGGGCTAAGTCCTAAAACACTTCCCCCCACATGCCCATGTGTTAAAACCAAACTCCAAAGCTTTTCGGCACTAATCACATCGCAAATACCCAAGGGTGCATAACTTTGAACCATTACAAAGCTCCGATTGCGATTAGCCTTTCATATAAACCCCCCCCCCCCGATCATATTATTTCCTCATATAACCATAGAGCCCGCAATCGGGCGATAAACCATTGAAAAATCCCACTCCGATCAATATTTCCTTTGTAAACCCAAAAACCCACTTTCCGAAAGTTTTGAGTTAAAAACCTAAAACCACATGATAAACAAAAATGGGTTGATTGAAAAGAGCCGATCGCACAATCGCAATCGGAAACAACACAAATGGGTTGATCAGAAAGACCAGGCTCAATGGCCCGATTGCAATTGGCCCTTGTCTTTATACTCCCGGGCATATTACATTCCGTGAAAACCACCGGCCCCGCAATGGGGCGCCTATTTCCTTTACTCATGTATATTTTCCGCACGATCCATTATAACTTGTTTTATTTGCAAAAACTTTAGTTTTCATATGTTTAAGGGTTTTTCCGCCGGTGCGTAGGTCGAAGCAATCCTGACCGTTGATCTAGTACCTTGATCCAATGGCCTGCGCTCAATCGCATCGCAAAGTTTCAATCGCATGTTGTTGTGTGACCCCCCCCGATTGCCGATCCCCGATTCAATCCTGACCGTTGATCTAGTCCTCAGATCGATGGCCTGCGCTCAATCACAAAGTTCCCTCCAATCGCAATCGCAGACCTTCCCGTCTCACCCCCGATTGCCGATCCCCGATTCAATCCTAACCATCCATCTGTTTCGCAATCCGATGGCCATCGCACACCCTTGCGATCCCTCCGATTACATCCTATCCATTCATTTCCCACCGATCCAACGGTCATCGCTTGATCACTGGTCACCCGAACGCTAATCGCAAGCCCTTTCCACCGTCCTCCGATTTAATCTGAGCCGTCCATCCTCCCGAAGATCCAACGGTCCTTATTTCCTCCGATCACAAGTCTTGCCCCCATTTCGAAAACCCTCCGATTCATTTTCTGCCGTTGATCTGATCTGCAGATCAACGGCCAGCGCTTAATCGCATCGCATCCCCTTTTCTGCCACCCCCGATTGAGATCCTCTGATTAGATCTGGACCATCCACGTGTCCAGATCGGACGGTCCAAAACCACCCCGCCTTATTTCTTCTCCCCACTCTCATTTTTCTGTTTTGCGCCGATCTCCACCGTTAGATGTTTTTATCCGATGGCTACGCTCCTCCCCCACCATCTGAAGCAGTTTAAACCTATTTTCTGCAGAATTTCTTAATTTTTTTGTGTTTGATGCAGGTGTTCTAAATGGTTTTCCATTGTATAACGAAGAAATTCCAAGGGCTGGGAATGACGATTCTCATGCCCTTATTTCATTACAGAGAAGCCATTCATGGGGCTCTATTCCATGTTTCGTCAGTACTCTATGAGTATTGATGCCGTAAAGCCCAGTGCGGGTCTGCACATCGACAAGACACTGTTTTAATTCAAACACAGTTAAAGAGTATCAGTTTTGAAGACAGAGCACAGCAGATGAAGATTGAAGACGGTTTTTATGGGGATTACGGCTAAAACAGTTATTAAAAGCCTAATCCCCAATCTAAAACACAGTTTAAAAGAAAACCTAAAGTGTTTTATCAGACAGATAGCCTCCACTGCCACATCTGAGGCAAATTGATTCCTCAGCTACCACCGAGCCACCTGTTGCCTCAAAGCATTCAAATAGAGGCCGAAGTTATTGAAGAAAATCTGATATTCGCCTCCAGCACAGCCAAGAAATTACTCCACACAGCGTACAGAGCATCAAAGTCAAATAAATCTCCCACCGAGCTTTGATATTTATTGTAAACAGTTAATACAGTGTTCCACCTATGAATTTCTTCATCGAGCCCCTCAAAAGGCCACGAAGTCTTGAAACTGTATTAATTATCCTGAGAGATCTTTTCTCAGATCACCTCCTCATCCTTCTATAAATACCTCAGAAGAAAATGAGAAATCGTTGGTTGCAGAACTTTGAAATACACTTGAGCTCGAGACTTCTATTTGTACATAGTGTTCACTGGCCCTTGAAGCTCTGTTTGTGCTAGAGTAGTTTCACTGGCCCTTGAAGCTCTGTTTGTGCTAGAGTAGTTAGGTTTAATAGTGAAGATGATTGCTGAACTGAAACATTGGACTTGAAGATTGTAACTGGTTTGAAATCAATATAAAAGCTATTTCTTGGGATCCTGGTCTTTATCACTGGTGAAGTGCTTCTTTCTTTGTTAATCGTTTTCCTTCTATGTATGCCATATTGTTCATTTTCCCTCTGTAAAGAACAGTTTAAACATGGTTAGGATTTTCTGTATAGCAGTAACCTTCTCTGGCTGAGAAATCTTTATCTTAATGTTTTCTTCAGATTTGTTTATTTAAGAATGATTCAATACAGCTTAAACAGTTAGGAATGTTGGCGTTCCCTCGTCCTTCTGTTTGCTCAAACATTGTTCTCGAATGTTATTTCCATTATTTGCTATTAAAGTTAGACTAGAGAAGATATGTTTTGCCCTGATTCCTAGATTCTTTTCTCCAAAGGCAGATTCTGAAAGTTTCCCTTGGTGTTGACTGAAAGCAGACTAGGTTTAAAAGTACTTTATCTGATCTTAAGTTACACTCTGTTTTTCTTATGTGTTTTCATACTTTCTGAAGGTAATTATGTGGATTACTGGATTGTTTGTCAATTAAGCTTCTTTAATAAGAACTTGCCCAAGAAGTCTATGGTTAGCCCTGTCCTTGGTTGGTTTTAAAACAATTACTTAAAAGGCTTTTCTTGTTTGGACTGACTATAAATCCTCTGAGAAATTATTATCAGTTTCCACCCCTCCAACATTTTAATGTTTCCATTTCATCATTTTAATCTCAATAATCTTGTGGCATAGATAACTTTCCCCTTGGATCACACTTGATGTTGTTGTTCAATTAAAGCCCAGATATGACTCCATAGCCCAATGGACTAAAAACCAACGTTATATCTATCTATCTGCCAAAACTGTTCTATTTTCTTGCAACTTCTCACTTTTGAAACTTTTGCACTTAGGGCTTCCCCTTCAAGTAACATTTCATGCTCAACCATCCAAAACAAAACAAAACCCTTGGCCTTCATAACTAGCCTAATATCATTACCTTAAGCTTTTCAAAGACAATATCCATCTTTGTACATATTGGAGAGATCCCTCTCCGGATTCATGAGGGCTAGATCCTAGAATCCCAAAGTTGGTTGAAATGATGTTAACTCTATGATCGGACTTTGCCAATCTTGCTTGTTACAGAGACCTAACATTTCTGGCGACTCCACTGGGGAACTGAGTGTTTTTAATACCTTTTAGAGGCCTCAGAAAACCCTTTATTCGAGAACATTTTGAGAGTAAAAAGCAGCCTTTTCAAGCACTGCCTAATATAGGTAATCATGATGGAACTTGTTTGAATCAGTGACAAACTAGGTCAACCCTAGGATTCTTTTAAGTTTTTATCTAACCTTGGAAAATCAGCTAGCTTAGCCATAAGGATAGACTGTCTTTGTTTCATAACCGTAGCTAAGTTTTGAGGCAAAGTTAGGACATTATTCTAAACCATAAATAAAACAATTCAAAAAATACCAAAAAATATTTCAGATTGGAATTAAATAAACATGGTGGTGGACCATAAGACCTTTTACCTCTGAAAGGAGCTAAAAATTTCCACTTGGCGACTCCACAATCCTAGCAGACCTTAAGACTCCACCGGGAAGAACCCTTATCATTAATAAAACCATTCAAACTCACTTAGAGAACTGTGGGATTTAAAATTGTAAAAACAGATTGGTTAACCTCTCCAAGATTGTCATATCCGGTTGAAATTTTCTTGTTTCAGGTCTAAACAACATAGCATAGTGGCTTCTAAAAAGATTCACACTAGAGCCCACCCAGACCCTAACCCACCTGAGATAGTTGATAATCCAGAAAGTATCCTTTGGAAGTCTCCTAAGGTTAAATTATTAACTGTTTTCAAATCACCCTTGAGAGCTAATTCAGTCCCTGAAAATCTTTCAGCTCTGCAACAATCACAAACTGACTTAGTGAACCCATTTAGGACTAGGTCATTTGATGATATAATCTAGTTAGACTCTGAATCTTCACTTTCATCTCCTGAAACAAGTGAACATCCTGGTAGCAGGGAAACAACACCTCCTGATTTACATTTCCTTCACAATTTAGGTGTCTCTCATCCAAGATCTTCTCAACAGTCTACTCCTGGTCCATCCACTTCTACTCACCCTACATCCACTGTTCAAACCACTTCACCTCAGCCCACTTTCCCTTCTGTAAATCCACCTCCACCTCCTACCATGGCAACATGGTATGCTCCCTTGGTCCTTCCTGTACCATTATCCAATCTTCCACAGGACTATCAGTCCAAAATTCCATTATATGATGCTAGTAATACTATAACAACATCTCAACATGTGGACAAGATGAATGACTACTTTGACAGAAACAAAATTGATGATGATTCTGTCAAGTTGAGACTATTTGCTCAAATTTTGGGGGCAGAAGCAAGAAAATGGTTTAAAGGTTTAACCCCCCATAGTATTAACGATCTCCAAGCCTTCCATCAAACATTCTTAAACAAATGGGAAGTGAGAAAGAATCCTCTCCAAGTCCTTGCTGACTATAACAATCTCCATAGGAACCCCGGGGAAAGTGTACAATCTTATTGTACCAGATTTAACAACGTCTATAATGCACTTTCCCCTGAACTAAAACCTCCTCAGGGCTCAGCTTTAAACAAATTTCCTGAAGGGTTTGATCCAGACATGACATATTCACTCAGAGAAAGAGTTTTTGTGACCCTTGAAGATATGCAAAGAGGTGCTCTTTCTGTGGAAGTTAACCTTATGGAGAAGAGAGCGAGGATGAAAGTGGAAAAGAGAGTATCTTTTAGAGAGGAATCCACACCTTCTACTTCCAACTCAAAAATGGAGAGAATGATGGAAGAAATGATGAAAGAGATGAGCATAATTAAGAGAGCACAAGCAAATCAAAATCAAACTGCTCCTCAAAATAGGAACCAGAATCAGAATGTTAGAAGAAACCAACCTCCAAACAGACCCAGGGAAGATGATCAACAGATCACCCCTCCCTTTCATCAAAACTATGTAAGTGAGGTTGAAGAAACATAAGACATAATAGAGGAAGAGGATATCAACATGTTTGGGGAAGAGGATGATGACTTTGAGGTTCATTATGATAATAAACAAGGTCTTTACACACCTTACGACGACAAAAGAGATGATAATGAAAATTATTATCAGGACATGGAAAATGTCGTCATAGAGCCTCAAAGATAATATGACCTTAGAAGCAAGACCAGTCAACAAGCCCCCAACACCAAAACCTCTGACAAATCCTCTCAAAGCAGCACCGCAGCTAAACCCAAAACAACCAAACAAAAAGACAAAACAATGGCTCTTAATTCTGATAAGGATAAGGAGAAAAACACTCAAAATTCTGAAAAACAGAGTGAAGACATCAGCAGTACTAACACTTCAGCTAGTACTCCTTCTACAACAGTTGTGTCAAGTAAAACAAATCAGCATGCTATAATTGTTGATAGAGTGACAGCTAATAAGGTTGAAACAAGTGCTTCGAAGAATCAAACCCCTTTTAGCCTTGAACAGGAAATCTTAAAGATCAAAATCTCTGTTCCATTAACTGAGTTAGCTGCCCAACATGTATATAGGAACCAAATTTTGAAGGCTTTAAATATAGAGGAAAATGGAGACACAGTTAATCTTAGTGACGACCTACCAGAGTTGATTTTTGGCCCTAAGATTGAAGGGAAGTTTCAAGAAGGACCAGTTCCTCCCTTTTATGTGAGTTTGAACATTCATGACAAAATTCTACACAACGCTATGCATGATTCCGAGGCTTCTCATAATTTAATGCCTAAAGCTGTGATGGAGAGCCTTGGTTTAGAAATTACCAGACCCTACAAAGACCTATACTCTTTTGACTCAAATAGAGTAAAATGTCTAGGATTGATCAAAGACCGTTGTGTTAACCTAGCCCAAATTCCAGCCAAATGTTTACTCATGGACATTGTTGTGGCTGATGTCCCCCCAAAGTATGGAATGCTATTATCAAGATCCTGGGGAGCTAAGTTACAGGGGACTATGCAGATGGACATGACATATGCGACCATCTCGGTTTTCAATCAGACCAGAAGACTTTACAGGGAGTCTCATATGCAATACACGGTTACAAGTCAAGACAGACCACGAAACTCTCCTATATATTCCGTCAATACAGGCCTTGATTCTTTTATCATGTTTAACAATGAAACTCCTAGTGAGCAAGTCACTTTAACAGAATTAAAGGCCGACAGGGAAGAAGAGTATAATAACGCAGAAGTGTCCAAACAGTTTTCCACATGTGAAAACATTAGTAAACAAAGAATAGGTCTTGATTTACCGGTTATGAGTCCATTGTTTTTAGGACTTAACAACCCAGAAAATACCCCTAACATTTCTGACATCATCCCTCAATCTATTGAAGAATTTGAGGAGTCAAAACAAATTCAATTGGGTGCTGCTAATCATGAACAGTGAGAGGGCACCATAGTTAAAAAGGACAATCGCCAAACAGACGAAACCGAAGACAGTCCTTTCTGGAGTATGTATTTTGATGGGTCATGCACTAGAAATAATGCTGGTGCAGGGGTTTGGATCATTAACACTGAAAACAACCGCACAGAATGCATCTCATGCAAATTAAACTTTCAGTGTTCCAACAACATAGCAGAATATGAATCCCTTCTCTTAGGCTTGCATCTCTTGAAGAAATTAGGAGCCAGAAGAATTAATGTGTACGGAGATTCTGAGTTAATCATTAGGCAAGTCAATGGGGAGTATAATGCGAATCATCCCAGACTTAGAGCCTATCGGAATGATGTCATGGATCTGTTGACAACATTTGAGGAGTCAAACCTGAGTTTCATCCCAAGGAAAAAGAACATTATGGCCCACAATTTAGCTTTTGCGGCCAGGACATGTCTAACACCATATGAGACCGGAGACAACACAACTCCGATAAAATTTAGACCGGCAGTGCCTGATAATGAAAAATATTGGCAAGTTTTTGACAATGACAAACAAATAGAAGACTTCATGCAATTCAAAAATGAGTTCGAACTGCACAGTTCAGATTCATATTATGATACAGACTGCAGTGAAGAAAACTTTCTTGGTGAAGAAGAATCGTCTCCTCAACCTGCCAATATTAACCTATTGTCTAGCGAACTTAGGAACAAAACAGAATTAAGTGCAGAGTTAGAAACGGAAGAATTACAAACTCTGCATTCTAAAGATGAAAATTTGCCGAGTGGTCTAACTCCTTTAGAGGAGTTGTTCGATTTTAACGATGTGGCCAATAAACCAAAACTGGAACCTGTAGAGACTGAAGTACAGGAGTGCAATATAGGCAGTGAGGAAAAACCGAAAATGATCAAATCGTCCAAAACTTTGCCAGCTCACATTAAACTCAAATACATAGAGCTGTTCAAAGAATTTTCTGATGTTTTTGCTTGGAGTTACGAAGATCTCAAATCCTATGACACTGAAATAATACAGCACAAAATCCCTCTTAAAGAAAACCAAAAACCATTTAAACAGAAACTGCGCAGAATAAACCCTGTCCAGTTGCCATTGGTTCAGAAGGAGATCATGAAAATGTATGATGCTAGCATTATTGTCCCTATTAGATATTCTGAGTGGGTATCTAATCTGGTGTCCGTTAGGAAGAAGACTAGAGAAATTAGGCTTTGTATAGACTTTAGAGACTTAAACAAAGCTTCGTTAAAAGACAACTACCCTTTACCAAAAATGGATCACATTTTACAAAGGGTGGTGGGGTCTAAAAGGATTTCGTTGCTTGATGGCTATTCATGGTATAATCAGATTTTAGTTCACCCTGCTGATCAATTAAAGACAACTTTCACTACTCCATGGGGCACTTTCATGTATGTGAAGATGCCTTTTGGTCTAATGAACGCTGGAGCAACCTTTCAGAGAGCCATGGACATAGCATTCTCGGAAGAATTGGGCTTCTTCATCATTATCTATCTAGATGATGTCACCGTGTTTTCAAAAACAGATGAAGAACATTTAGAACATTTGAGAAAAGTTTTCGAGAAGTGCAAAAGGTTTGGAATATCTTTAAACCCTAAGAAGACACTATTTGGTCTCCAAGAAGGTAAGCTTCTTGGACACATTATTTCAGAGGAGGGTATAAAGATAGATCCAAAGAGGATTGAGGCTATATTGCAAATCTCTCATCCTCGAAATATCAAAGAGTTGCAGTCTTTCATTGGAAAAATAATCGTTTGGAGAAGGTTCATCCCTAACCTAGCTGAGCTCCTTAGAAATATCACAAACATGCTGAAGAAGGAGCAAGGGATAAAATGGACCTTGGAAGCAAAGACATCCTTTGAGCTGGTGAAACAAGCATTAACCAAAACACCGGTTCTCATAAGCCCTGATTTTTCAAAAGATTTTTATATCTTCTCATTTGCATCGGAACATACCATTGCTGCTGTCCTTTTACAGAAAAATCCACAAGGACAAGAGCAGCCTATTGCATTCTTTAGCAAGGCATTGAGGGATGCCCCTTTGAAGTATAATATTATGGAAAAGCAAGCTTTTGCTTTGGTTAAAGCATTGAAAGACTTCAGAGTATACATCCTTCACTCACACATCATTTCCTTTGTCCCAAATTCAGTTGTAAAAGACATTCTAACACAAGATTCAGATGGTAAGAGAGGTAAGTGGATTGCTGTTATTCTTGAATATGATTTAGAGATAAAACCCACTAAACTCATCAAAGGCCAAGGTCTAGCTAGATTAATGGCTGAATCCAATTTTGAAGTTCTTGATATCAATATGATTAATGCTTTGGACAGCCAAGAAGAATTCTCAACTCCTATTATTGAAAACCATTTTATGAATTCTCCTTGGTATGCTGATATCGTTTATGTTTTGCTTAATTTAAATACACCTCCTGGTTTGTCGAAAACAAAGGCAAGGTTCTTAAAACTGAAAGCAGTAAACTATTGCATTGTAGATAGGTGTCTTTATTGGAAAAATGTTAGTGGTATATTGCTTAAATGTTTGCCTGAGTTTGATGCAGAGAAGGTTAAGCAGGAATTTCATGAAGGAGAGTGTGGAGGCCATTTGTACTGGAAGTCAACAACCAACAAAATTTTGAGGGCTGGTTTCTATTGGCCCACCCTTTTTCCTGATGTTCACAAAATGACAACTACTTGCCATAAATGCCAATTGTTTGAGGGCAATAGAAAATTATTACCCCTTCCTCTGCATCCAATCACTGTTGAAGCTCCTTTTCAACAGTGGGGACTTGACTTCATAGGTGAAATCCATCCCTCATCTTCTGCCCAGCATAGATGGATCCTTACTGCCACAAACTATTTCACTAAATGGATAGAAGCCATTCCTTGTAAGCAAGCCAATGATTCAGTTATTATAAAGTTCATAGAAACCAATATCCTTTCCAGATTTGGCTGCCCTACCAAGATCATCACGGATAATGCAGCAGCATTTAGAAGCAAGAAAATGGTTGACTTCTGTCATAAATACCAGATAACACTAGGGCATTCCACAGCCTATTACCCTCAAGGTAATGGACTTGCAGAATCTTCCAATAAAATCTTAGTGAACATAATCAAGAAACTGTTGGAGGACAATAAAAAGTCTTGGCACACAAAGCTAGTCCATGCACTTTGGGCTGACAGATTAACTTTGAAGAAATCTATTGGTATGTCACCTTTTCAGCTTGTGTATGGTACAGATGCAATCTTTCCTAATAGCCTTGGTGTACCAAATATGAAGTTTATCCAAGAATTGCAGACTGAAGATAATGACATGATCAGAAGAATAAATCAGACTATTCATCTTCAGCAAATCAGAGAGGAAGTGTACAACAAAACATTGCAGAAACAGGACAGCATTAAGAAGCTTTTTGACAGAAGAACAAAGGCCAGCAATTTCAAGATTGGGGAAAAAGTTTTAAAGTGGGACTCAAAGAGAGAAGACAAGGGAAAGCATGGTAAATTTGACAATCTATGGCTTGGCCCTTACTCTATTCATTCAGTTGCTGGAAACAATGCATTCTTCTTACAAGAGCTGGATGGAACAGATTTGTTTGGGGGTCCTGTCAATGGCAGGATGCTCAAGCATTACTTCTCTTGATTCATGATATATTTTTAAGCCTTTTTTTTTTTTTTATTTTTTTTTTTTTTTCATTATAAATATTTCATCCACCATTGCATTCAAAGTTATGAAAAATCAAAAAATACAAAAACAAAGAAAGAAAGAAAAGAGGGAAGAAATGAAAAACAAGAAAGGCACAGCCCCATGCCAAAAAGAGAAATAAATCTGAAAGTGTGCAAGCTTAAATGCCACTCTTGCAAAACACACTTCTAGTTAGTCAAACTGTTTAATCTTGACTAATTAGCTTTCAATTTTTTGTTGATAGGGTAGTGAATTTGATTTGCCAAACTGTTTAATCTTGGCTTATCAGTAGATAGATTAGGATAGAAATTAAAGGTTCAAACATGTTCAAAATCTGAACCAAAGTTTCCAAAGAGAGATGACTCAAAACTGTTCTATTTTTCTGAGTCATAAAAGAGAAAAACTGGTTCTAATTTGCCCAAAATCTGAATCAAATATCAAGAAAGAGACAGCTCAAAACAAAATTAAAAACAGAGTTGTAAAGAAAAAGAAGGCCATAATGAGAAACTTTCAGATCTTAAGCCTTCCATTTTGATTTAATTTTTCTGCAAATAATAATCTATGTGCAGCTTGTTCTTATGCCATAGATCATAGCAAGTCAAACAGCTCAATCTTGACTTGACTATTTTTAAATTTCTGTTGTAGAATTTAGAGAATGAAAGTTTGTTGGATTGTTTAATCCCAACAGACAGTAGACTAGGTAGAGAAATATCTGAGCTCAACTGTTTAATCTGAGTTCAGGGAGAAATAAGGAGTAGAAGTAGATTATATTTCCTGCTTTCAAAAGAATAAAATGTTGTGAATAGAGTTTGCCAATCCAAGTGCACTCTGATGAATAAAAAATGCTAGATCTGTAGGATTGGGTAGGTAGCAAGCTGGTTGATAAAGGTCCATTGTTTTCATGGCTGCCAAATATGTTTTTAGAAAAAGATCATTCAATCACAGAAGGACAACCCAATGGATGAGGAAACTAATCAGCCTCCCAGAAATCAAGTCTGAATTCTTGATGCCTTCAAGAAGGCACCATCCCCAAGTGGAGCCATTGTTAGCCACCTATAATATTTTGTTATACCAAAAGGTGGCTAAGATCTTTTTTGAGCCTCCAAGGAGCAAATTTTATCACTAAAAAATTGTTGGCTCTTGAAGTCTCTTTAAGGCCTCATGCCTCTGTCCAAAATCCTCATTTTCTGTCCCATTTTTTATACTCAGGAATTTCTGCTGACTCCAATTGAAAGACTGCTGAAAGATCGCCATTTCTCCTCTTCTCAAAACCTTTCATCTGCTCCCCTTTTTCTCCATCAAAACTACCTTGTTTTCATAAGTCCTCTTCTTTCCATTTATGAAAATTTCCCCTTTCATAGTTAAAAACTCACGTTTTAACTATTTCAGAACCCCCAAATCCATTAAAATCCTTGAAAATTTCTCATAAAAATCAAAGTTTTATTACTATGGACCTAAGCCCCTTGGGCTAAGTCCTAAACCACTTCCCCCCACATGCCCATGTGTTAAAACCAAACGCCAAAGCTTTCGGCGCTAATCGCATCGCAAATATCCAAAGAGTGCATGACTTTGAACCATTACAAAGCTCATTTTCCTTTGTAAACCCAAAAACCCACTTTCTGAAAGTTCTAAGTTAAAACTTAAAACCATGTGCTGAATATAAATGGGTTGATTGAAAAGAGTCGATCGCGCAATCGCAATCGGAAACAATACAAATGGGTTGATCGGAAAGACCAGGCTCAATGGCCCGATTGCGATTAGCCCTTGTCTTTATAACTCCTGGGCATATTACATTCCATGAAAACCCCCGGCCCCGCAATCGGGCGCCTTTTTCCTTTACCTATATATTTTCCGCCCAATCCGTTAAACTTGTTTTATTCGCAAAAAACTTTGGTTTTCATGTGTTTAAGGTTTTTTTCCGCCGGTGCGTAGGTCGTAGCAATCCTGACCATTGATCTAGTCCTTTGATCCAATGGCCTACGCTCAATCGCATCGCAAACTCTCAATCGCAATGCTTCAAGTGTGCCCTCCGATCAATCGTAGTCCATACCTCCGATCTTCCGATCCTGCTCTCCCTCCGATTTATTCTTGACCGTTGATCTAATCCTTGATCCAACGGTCCGCGCAAAATCGCATCGCAATGTTTCACCCCCTTGCAATTACCTCTGATTCATTCCCCGCCATCGATCTGGTCCTCAGATCAACGACCAGCGCTCAATCGCAAAGTTTCAATCGCATGTTGTTTTGTGACCTCCCCGATTGCGATCCTCCGATTAAATCTGGGCCGTCCATTTCCCGCCTATCCAACGGTCCTTATTCCCTCCGATCGCAAGTCTTACCGCCATTTAAAAACCCGCTGATTCGTTTTCCACCGTCGATCTGATCTGTAGATCAACGGCCAGCGCTTAATCGCACTGGAATTTTCAATCGCATCCCCTTTTCTGCCACCCCCGATTGAGACCCTCCGATTAGATCTGGACCGTCCACGTGTCCAGATCGGACGGTCCAAAACTGCTCCTCCTTATTCTTCTCCCGCTATCCTTTTTTCCTTTCTATGCAAATCTCCACCGTTGGTTGCCTTCATCCGACGGCTACGCTCCTCTCCTGCCTTCTGAAGCAGTCTAACCCATTTCGCAGGATTTCTTAATTGTTTTTTGTTTTATGCAGGTGTTTTCAATGGTTTTCCGTTGTATCACAAAGAAAGCCGAGGGTTGGGAAAGACGTTTCCTGCGCCTTCGAAGCTACTAAAAGGAACCATTCACACGGTTGGATTCAATGATTTTTCAATGTTTCATGAGCATTGATGCCGAAAAGCCCAGCGCGGCCCTGCACATCGACAAGACACTGTTTTATTCGAAAGAACAGTTAAAGAGTATCAGTTTTGAGAATAAAGCACAGCAGAAGAAGATTGAAGACAGTATTATGGGGATTACGGCTAAGACAGTTATCAAAAGCCTAATCCCCGACTCAAAACACAGTTTAAAGAAAACCTAAAGTGTTTTATCAGACAGAAAGCCTCCACCGCCACAACTTGAGGCAAATTGATTCCTCAGCTACCAAAGAGCCACCTGTCGCCTCAAAACATTCAGAACAGAGGCCGAAGTTATTGCTCGAAGAAATATCTGCCTCCAGCATTGCCAAGAAGTTATTTCTGCAAGGAAACCAATGAATAAATATCTGCAGAGTTACTCCAAAACATACACAGAGCCTCAAAGTCAAACAAAGCTTCCACCGAGCTTTGATATTTATTGTGAAATAGTTAATGTAGTGATCCACCTGTAAATTTTTCCCTCGAGCCTCTCAAAGGGCCGAGAAGTCTTCACTCTACATTAACTGTCCTTGAGATATTTTGTTAAAATCTCAACTCCTCATCTTCCTATAAGTACTTCTATAGAAGATGAGGAGTGGTTGGTTGCAGAACTTTGAAACACACTTGAGCTCGAGACTTCTATTTGTACATAGTGTTCATTGGCCCTTGAAGCTCTGTTTGTGCTAGAGTAGTTAGGTTGAATAGTGAAGATGATTGTCGAAATGAAATATTGGACTTGAAGATTGTAAATCGGTTTGGATATCAATATAAAAGTGGTTTTCAATGTTTTCTTCAGATTTGTTTATTTAAGAACGATTCAATACAGTTTAAACAGTTAGGAATGTTGGCGTTCCCTCGTCCTTCTGTTTGCTCAAACATTGTTCTCGAATGTTATTTCCATTATTTGCTATTAAAGTTAGACCAGAGAAGATATGGTTTGCCCTGATTCCTAGATTCTTTTCTCCAAAGGCAGATTCTGAAAGTTTCCCTTGGTGTTGACTGAAAGCAGACTAGGTTTAAAAGTACTTTATCTGATCTTAAGTTACACTCCGTTTTTCTTATGTGTTTTCATACTTTCTGAAGGTAATTATGTGGATTACTGGATTGTTTGTCAATTAAGTTGCTTTAATAAGAACTTGCCCAAGAAGTCTATGGTTAGCCCTGTCCTTGGTTGGTTTTAAAACACTTACTTAAGAGGCTTTTCTTGTTTGGACTGACTATAAATCCTCTGAGAAATTATTATCAGTTTCCACCCCTCCAACATTTTAATGTTTCCATTTCATCATTTTAATCTCAATAATCTTGTGGTATAGATAACTTGCCCCTTGGATCACACTTGATGTTGTTGTTCAATTAAAGCCCAGATATGACTCCATAGCCTAATGGACTAAAAACCAGCGTTATATCTATCTATCTGCCAAAACTATTCTATTTGCTTGCAACTTCTCACTTTTGAAACTTTTTGCACTTAGGACTTTCCCCTCAAGTAACATTTCATGCTCAACCATCCAAAAACAAAACAAAAACCTTGGCCTTGTAACTGGTTTGACATCAATATAAAAGCTGTTTCTTAATGTTTTCTTCAGATTTGTTTATTTAAGAATGATTCAATACGGTTTAAATAGTTAGGAATGTTGGTGTTCCCTCGTCCTTCTGTTTGCTCAAACATTGTTCTCGAATATTATTTCCATTATTTTCTATTAAAGTTAGACTAGAGAAGATATGGTTTGCCCTGATTCCTAGATTCTTTTCTCCAAAGGCAGATTTTGAAAGTTTCCCTTGGTCTTGACTGAAAGCAGACTAGGTTTAAAAGTACTTTATCTGATCTTAAGTTACACTCTGTTTTTCTTATGTGTTTTCATACTTTCTGAAGGTAATTGTGTGAATTACTGGATTGTTTGTCAATTAAGCTGCTTTAATAAGAACTTGCCCAAGAAGTCTATGGTTAGCCCTGTCCTTGGTTGGTTTTAAAACAGTTACTTAAGAGACTTTTCTTGTTTGGACTGACTATAAATCCTCTGAGAAATTATTATCAGTTTCCACCCCTCCAACATTTTAATGTTTCCATTTCATCATTTTAATCTCAATAATCTTGTGGTATAGATAACTTGCCCCTTGGATCACACTTGATGTTGTTTTTCAATTAAAGCCCAGATATGACTCCATAGCCCAATGGACTAAAAACCAGCGTTATATCTATCTATCTGCCAAAACTGTTCTATTTGCTTGCAACTTCTCACTTTTGAAACTTTTGCACATTAGGACTTTCCCCTCAAGTAACATTTCATGCTCAACCATCCAAAACAAAACCTTGGCCTTCATAACTAGCCTAATATCATTACCCTAAGCTTTTCAAAGACAATATCCATCTTTGTACATATTGGAGAGATCCCTCTCCAGATTCAGGAGGGCTAGATCCTAGAATCCCAAAGTTGGTTGAAATGATGTTAACTCTGTGATTGGACTCTCCCAATCTTGCTAATAAATTACAGAGACCTAACAGGGTGAAGGTTAAGGATACGGGTCTTAAACTTAACCTTACCCTTAACCTTCACCCTTAACCTTAACCTTAACCTTAACCTTAACCTTAACCTTCACCATAGTCTAACCTTAACCTGGACCTTAAATTTAACCTAACCTTAACCTTAACCTTAACTTTAGTCTTAACCTTACCCTTAATCTTGACCTTAACCTTGACCTTCACCTTACCCTTAATATAATCTTAACATTAACCTTGACCTTAACCTAACGTTAACCTTAATTTTAACATTACCCTTAGGTTAACCTAACCTTAACCTAAGGGTAAGGTCAATGTAAAGGTTAAGGCTAAGGTTAAGGGTAAGGTTAAGCTAAGGGTAAGGTTAACCTTAACCTAAACTTAACATTAAACTTGACCTTAACTATAACCTTAACCTCAACCTAACTAAACCCGTAACCTTAACCTTACGCTTACCATAACCTTAACTTTAAGGTAAATATTGAAATTAAGGTTAAGGTGAAGGTTAAGGGTAAGGTTAAAGTTAAGGTTAAGGTTAGGTTAAGGTTAAAGTCAAGGTTAATGTTAAGGTTAGGTGAAGGTTAAGGTTAAGGTTAGGGGAAGGTTAAGGTTAAAGTCAAGGGTAAGGGTAAAGCTAAGGTTAAGGTTATGTTAAGGTTAAGGTTAAGGGTTATGTCAAGGTTAGGGTTATGTTAACATTAGGGTTAAGTTAATGTTAAGGTTAAGGTTAGGTTAAGGTTAAAGGTTAAGGTTAAGTTTAAGGTTAAGGTTAAGTTAAGTGTAAAGTTAAGGTTAAGGTTAAGCGTAAGATATGGTTAAGGGTTAAGGTTAACCTTAACCTGACCTTAACCTTAACTTTACCCTTATCCTAACCTTAACCTTAAAGTAACCTTCACCTTAACCTTGAATTTAACCTTAGCCTTCCCCTAACCTTAACCCTGACCTTAAATTTAACCTTAACCTTCCCATAACCATAACCTTAACCTTGACTTTACCCTTAACCTAACCTTAAGGGTTTGGTCAAGGTTATGGTTAAGGTTAAGGTTACAGGTTTAGTGAGGTTAAGGTTATAGTTAAGGTGAAGGTTCAGGTTAAGGTTAGGTTAAGGTTAACCTTACCCTTACCTTAACCTTACCCTTAACCTTGACCTTGACCTTGACCTTAACCTTACCCTTAACCTTATCTTAACCTTAACCTAACCTTAACCTAAACTTTACCCTTAACCTTACCTTAACTATAACCTTAACCTAACCTTAACGTTAACCTTACCCTTTACCTTATCTTAACCTTACCTTAACACTAACCTTAACCTTGACCTTAACTATAACCTAACCCTAACCTTGACCAAACCCTAAACTTTAACATCGAACTTAACTTACCATTAACCTTAACTTTAACCTTAACTATAACCTAACCCTAACCTTAACCCTAACCTTAACCTTAACCCTAACTTAACCTTAAACTTTACCTTAGCCTTCCCATAACCTTAACCTTTACCTAACGTTAACCTTAACCTGAACCTGACTAGACCCTTAACCTTAACCTTAACCTTAACATTAAGTTTAATCTTAACCTTCCACTAACCTTAAACCTAACCTAAACCTTAACCTTAACCTAAACCTAACCTTAGAGTTAAATTTACCCTTAACCTAACCTTAAAATTACCCTAACGATACTAAACCCATAACCTTAACCTTAACCTTAACTTTACCCTTAACCTAAACTTACCCTTAACCTTAACCTTAACCTAACTAAACCCACAACCTTAACCTTATCCTTAATGTTACCTTTACCTTAAATATAACCTAACCGTAACCTTTACCAAACCCTTAACCTTAACCTTAACGTGAACCTTTACCCTAACCTTAACCTTAACCTAACCTTAACCTTAACTTTACCTTAACCTTGACTTTACCCTTAACCTAACCTTAACCTTATCTTAACCTTAACCTTATCCTAACCTTTACCGTTAACCTAACCTTAACCTTATCTTTAACCTTAACCTCACCCTAAACTTGACTAAACCTGTAACCTTAACCTTAACCTTTAACATTACCCTAACCTTAACCATAACGTTAACCTTAACCTTAACTTTACCCTTAAGCTAACCTAACTATAACCTAACCTTAAACTTAACTTTACCCTTAACCTAACCTTAACCTTAACTTTAACCTTAAATTAACCTTAAATGAATCATCAAAAGAAGTTGAGTGGTTTGGCTCTGGATCTCCATGTATAGAAAGTGGTTTTCCACCTCTCATGGAACCTTCCTAAGAGATAGGACCTATCCCATGATTATAGGGATCCCAACTTCCCTTCCTCCATTTATAAAAGCTTTCCCTCTCCATTAGCAAGCTAGCTGAACTTGTAGGAAGGAAACTATAGCTGGGAAAGTACTGAGAGCTAACTTGAAGAGAACCTCGTAAGAGAGAGAGCTTCATCTAGATTCCTGACAGGCTTTGCTGAGACATGCTCCGCTGCAAGCCCTGCCCAAGGAAGATCATAGCGTTAAAGCATTTGGTTGTAATCTCCTTTTTGTCATTTATAATATAAGCGACTCTGATTTTGGTTCCATTCTTGTGTTTACTCTTTTATGTAATGAAACGAATTATATCTTCTCTGACTGATATATAGTTACATGCTTTAAGTATTACGTTGTATGCGTGGTTTCTCTATGTGTGTACCGGTTTCCGGATGTGATGAACGGAAGGATTGTGATCTGTCAAGCTAGGGACGAGGAGCACTGCTTCTTCATCAACAACAGCAGTGTGGGATTTGAGGTAGGATACTTATTGCAGTGTTTGTCTTTCTTGTAACTAGGAACCAATGCCATTGTGTGATTTGATCGTTTCTAGACCCAATCTAGGGTTAGTGGGACCGCCTCTGTCCACAGAGGGGATTTACCTCCTCAAAAAATTGGCGACTCCATTGGGGAGTTTCCTTTGATTTTGTCACTATTTTAGGTCTTAGTCATTTGATAGATTTATTCGAACGAACATTTCCCTGTTTGTTTCTATGTTTTTCATCAATTACGATCTTTTAGTTTTTGCTTGATGTGGCGAGTCTAGTCTTGGTTGGGAGAAATTTTTTGTTTTTTCCTATTCAAGAATTGGCGCTTTTATTTTTCTAACAGTCACACCAATTGGTGCAAGTTGTCAGTTAGCAACCTGTGCCAATTGGCCATTGGTGCTGGTTTCAGGGTGTATGAAAAATTGAGGTTTTTTGCCTAAATCCTTCAGCAGTGTGTCTTTCCCTTCTGGTCCTTTTCTCTGTATGATTTACACGTTCTCCCCTCTACTTTTTCGCTTGTGAGCATAGATTACATTGGTCATTTTTCAGCTCAAAATTCTTATTTCTATGATTGATTGATGTAAAAGGGAATGAATGCCTTGTTTTGAGCTCATGCTTTGGAAGTCCTTTTTGTGCTTGAATTGATATGTCTTGTAGCCTTTTGAGGAATTTCGTTACAAAGTGTTTAAAACAACGATTGCATTCTTAGTGTTTGTTTGCATGTTTTTTGCATTCATACTTCATTAAGAAAATTTTCATTCATTTAGTTTTCGTCTCAAATTTTTCTTTTCAATGCATTAGATCACATTGCATTGAAAAGTATTTTTTGAGATTTATCATTGAACTTAGATCACATTGTTTAATGATTGAAAGCTAAAAATCGCATTGAGTACATTCTCTTTCATTAAAATCATGCATTAAGTAGATTCTCATTTCATCTAAAAATGCATTGAGTGCATTCTTATTCTTTCAAATGAAAAACAAAATTGTGCATAGATTACAATTGCATAGTTTTCAAAAAAGAGGATTTTGCATAGATTATGTTGCATTATTCACATCGTTGAATGTTTTAGATTAGTTTTGGATAGTGAAAGTCATCTAGTTTTGAAAAGTTTCGTTTTCAGTGTTGTTTTTTGTCGCATCATTTTTTGAAGCTCTTCCCTTAACTAGATAACATTCATCAAATTGAAAGATTTATTTTCTCATATAGTTTGTATTTAGAGGTTTTATGAGATCCAAAATTCGATAGGGCCTTGAAATTGAAATGTAAATTGAAGATAAAATTTAAAATTTACTGAATTAACCTAAGGCAACATTGAAACATTAACGGAACATCTAGTAGTCTAAGGTAGAGACGTGTTCCGACATCTTTAAGCCTAGCAGTTGTCGCTCGCCATCTGGCTGCAGATAGCGCTAGTATGGACTTGTGCTCCCCGTACCATTGCGTATATAAAGGGAGACCCCATTAGGTTGCAATCCTTTATCTGTAGGAAGCCAAGTCTACCGCATTTTACCCTTGATACACTAGACACAGCATTCGGGGAGATACCTGCACGTACGTTAAGTCCTTGGTCGATTTATTTTTCATTTTTACCAAGGTGTATATGGAAATTCATGGATATATAGTACCCCCATTTACGTAGATTACCAGAGTAATCACTTTGATCTTTACTAAAACTTTTAACTGAAAATATCATCAAGCTCTTATCCTTTCAAGCTCGTGTCCAACCTGAAAGCGATAGAGTCACCTTTTTCTTGTTAATCGACTCTTAAAATATGAAACAGTGGAGTTTGGTTTCTGTGTCTTAAAAATTAATCGCCCACGAAATATTCCTGGTTAGAATTTTTATCCTTAGTGTTTTATTTCAAGGTTGTTTCTAATGGCAACTTTTCCAAAGTTTTCCAATCAAGGAATCCCCTCTGAAGGGAGTCCTAGACCTTTTCCTACTTTAGGAAATATTGGTGCTCCTTATATGGCCATGTTATCCCTCCCTGGGTTAACTGTTGGGTTACCTGTTTGGTTGTTTTCTTCCTCTCTAGTCTCAAGTGTTCTGGCTACTGTACCATCCAATCCTCCACCTGAGCAATGCCATATTGATTCAAAGGTGGACCTCTCCCCTTCTTCGCCTGTTTAGTTTTCCTCATCTTCTACTTCGCCTGGTGAAAGTTTGGATTCTAGTGCCTAGGTGGCTAAGAAGAAGAAGAAGAAGAATAAGAAGAAGAAGAATTCAGATAAGCGAGAAGCTAAGTCTGCAACTATTGCTTCTAAAACACTTGCTCTCGATGAACCTTCCAACCCTCTGTGGAAAGTTAAGTTCCCTTGCATGTTGTGCCAGGGAAACCATTTACTTCGAGATTGCCCTGGCATCCCCAAGGTGCTCGAAGTATGCTCCAACGATTTTCCGTCGTTGCCTTTGGCTTCCAGGGGTCAGGTTGTGGCATGCCTTCATCTAGTGCTGGTAAAGCTCCTAAGAAGCAGGGTAAGTTTGCCAATCCCTGTAAGTTGTGTGAAAGGCACCATGCCATTCACCTTTGTCCATATATGGATGAAGCCAAGAGATTTTTGGACAAATCGACTCTTTCTGCACCTTGCCTTCTGGCTGTTTACAAATAGCTTTCTTTGAGTCCTTCACCAGTTGATTCAACGATCAGTCAAGATTCATCCTTGCTTGATCCCGCTCCCCCAGAAATTCACCATCATGAATCCATCCGTGACCAACCATTGGTCGTGGGATCGATTGAGCTGGCCCCGTTTGTGGTGCACTAGGTCTTTTCCATTGAGAGTGGATCTCACACCCCTCATTTTCTTCTGTTTTCTTTAGATTCCTCGGACTTGGAGAAATATTCTCATGTCCCTATACCTCAAGAAGCTGCTCCTCTGCCTCCCATGATGGAGGTCCCGGAGGATACCACTCCTGCCTCCCTAATGGAGGTCGTGGAGGATGCTACTTCTTCTCCCGTAACACCAGGGGAAGACCATCTCAGTTTGATGATAGACCCTCCAAGTAGTTTGGTCACTTCCTTCTATTGGGGTCGATTTGCAGGATACCGCCTTTCATCTTATGTACCTTTTGAGATAACGGTACAGACCTTTGATCTAGTCATACCCAACACCATTATAGATGGAGGCATGTCTCTTAGTATTTTATCCTCAACTACTTGGAAAGCTTTCAGTTCGCTACCGCTTGTGCCTGTTACATAGAATTTGTTGGCGTTTAACAGAGGAACTAGTCAACCGTCAGGGATCCTTCTGAATTTTCTTGTTACTTTGGGAGGGAAAATTTTCCAGATGGACATGATGGTTGTTCCTGGCCCCTTGGACTTTAATTTACTATTGGGCCATGATTATACTTATGCCATGGGAGCATGTGTCTCCTCCCTCTTTCATGTGATGTGTTTTCCGCACCAAATTCAGATCGTGACCATCGATCAGCTTGTGTTCTTTGGTCCTAATATGGCAGCTAGCCCACCATCATCCCTGTCAGATTTTTATCCGCTAGTTGTGTCATCCCCACCGCATGTAAATTATGCGGCTACTTGTTCTGTGCTTGTATTCAGTGATAGTGTCGTTTTACATCGTGTGCTGGGGGCATTAGGTCCAGACTTCCAAGATGTTTTCCTTCCATTAGATGGGAAACCATTGGAAGTTATGAATTCTTATTCATTATGATGAGGTTTATCAGAGAAGAGTTTGTTTTCTTGTGTCAAGCTCCTTAAAAAATGAAACAATCTCTTATGAGGATAGTTATTTTAATGTGTCAACCTCATTAGAAAAATGAAACACGTTCCTGTTCAATTCGATTCTTTGATATGATCTCATAAAATCCCAGTTGAGTCTTTCACTTGATCTAGTAATTTGAACCTTCAATCCATCTGCCTTTCATATGGACTGAAGCTTGGGGGGCATGTACCTAAAATTGAGTCACCATGCTGGGGGCATGCTAAATTTTTCAAGCATAGTTTGTTTTCGTTTCAAACTTGTGTAAAAATGAAACTGGTTTCAAGCATAGTTTATCTTTGTTTCAAGCTTGTGTAAAAATGAAACCAGCTTCAAGCAGAGTTTCCTGATTTCAAGCTTGTGTAAAAATGAAACCATTCCAATTTTACCTCTCATGATTGCCATTTTATCATCCTTTTTTGCCAGATGAGCCTTGGTTCTCTCATTCTATCGTCCCCATCTGCTCGGCCGATCATAGCCTTCACTTGATTGTGTTACTGGTTCCTGAGGAACCGCTACAATTAGTGGTCTTGTTAGCCAACCTCTTGACTTTTATCATGTTCTGAGTAGTTTCACCATTACCGGAACTAGAAGCTACCCTTAATACCACTTGTTCCTCCAGGAGGAGTCACCTTTCAGCTCTTTTCTGACTCCCTAAAACTAAAAAGATCGCCGAGTGGCTTGTCGTTTTGAGCTTGTTAAATTGGCTACAAAATGACATCTACCCAGTATACGTTTACCCCTTTTTCGGGCTGGGATATATTATTTATGAAAAAGGAATACCCTAGCCTATCGCAACTAGGAGGTTCTCTCAGACATAGTTTTCTACCTTTTCAAATATGTGGGACTATTTATGAAAAGGGACTACTGGAGTTTTATTTTCCACTGTCTTTTCAAACTCTCTAAACATGAAAATTTTCTGAGTTCTTCCTTTGTCAGACTCGTTAAAAACTGATGACATTGGACTCCGTCGTAATGACGTTACTTGAGTTCCTCCTTCCTAGGGCTCGTTAAATGTAGTAGGTCAGATTTGTATGAAGGAAAAACTTATATCCCAAGCATATGTTATCCCCTTCAATCTTGTTTCCAAAAATAATTGGGGTACTCGCCATAAATGGTGGGGGAAAATGGAACCAGTATCACCATCGTGTTGGCAGTATGTCACTCTTGAACATGGCACTTGTCTGCGTTCGTGTCAGGTTGGGGCATCTCATATCGTTATCTACTTGCCTCCATGGGTTTGGGTAATCTATTTTGACCGCTCATCTACTCTTTGCCACGTCATCATGACCTTAGATCCTTTGATGTCAAATACTACCAAATCCAGTGTCATGCCGCCAATATGTTCAAGAGAAGTTGGCCTCTGCAGTTTTCAGCCTCCCTGTGATTCTCTATTGATCTTGATTCACAAACATCATGTTCCTCTGTCTTGTGTCGATGATGTGGGAAACACTATGGCCCACCTTCGATCAAGGTCACTTCCTGTTGAATTCAGCTCATTATCTAGGAGGGTGTTCTAGAGACTCCCTTCAGGTACCTTGGAGCCAGCATGCCTCAATGGCAGGTTCTTCACATTTGACGCAAGGTTTTCATTATTGACCTTCGATCAAATGATTCTACGGGTGTTCGACGCTAGCTCACTGTTCACATTCCATGGATTGTACCTCTTGTATGTTGACAGCCATTGTCATTATTGGTGGTTCCTCTCGCATCTGTTAATAGCTTTCATTATTGGATGGTAATCAGGCGATGTTCTTGCATGTTCAACTTCAGCTCACTTATTCACATGCTCAGACTTGTACTTTGTTCAGGTCGAGATGGAGCGCAAGACCCTGGATCTTGTCTGATAAAATCCAGGCTGCGGATTCTTTGTGGATTCTCCTGATTGATTACATGACTCATTTGATTGGATGGCTGTGACAATACCTGAGTGTACTTGTTGATCCTTCTTTGTTGGATGGCTATGTCCATACCTTGGATCTCGGTTATTGTACACTCTATTATGGATGGCTGCGCCCATACCACATATCACGTATCAGAGATATTAGTTGTATTTGTATATGTAGGTCTTCCAACGGTAGTGTTTTCAGTTGGGTGCATTCTCATAAAGCATTTCATCCCTCCCTCTCTCTCGGACCTCATGCTTTAGGGGCATTTGTTACACAACATTTTGTCACCGTCCCTGCAATCCCTCATCCCGTACATTGGAGAACTATTTTCATGGCCTGTGTGTAGTAAAATGTCCTGAAAACACCTTCATGCCATCCTCTTGCATAAGGATAAACATTCTCTTGAAGAACATTTCCTCTGAAAAATCCTAAAAAACAGATGTTTTAGCCTTGGCGCGACTAGACAGTTCATCCCTCGTGCTAATGGAGGAAATCCACACTAGAGTGTGCACCAATTGGCACTCTGTCCCTGTGTTTCACTCGTGCCAAGCTTATTGAGGGATGTTTTTTAAAAATAAATTGAAGAATTTTGATTCTAACAAACTCTAGAATGAATCATCAATAGAAGTTGAGTGGTTTGGCTCTGGATCTCCATGTATAAGAAGTGGTTTTCCACCTCTCATGGAACCTTCCTAAGAGATAGGACCTATCCCGTGATTATAGGGATCCCAAATTCCCTTCCTCCATCTATAAAAGCTTCCCCTCTCCATTAGCAAGCTAGTTGAACTTGTAGGAAGGAAACTATAGCTGGGCAACTATTGAGAGCTAAGCCAGAGAGAACCCCATATGAGAGAGAGCTTCGTCCAAATTCTCGACAGGCTTTGTTGAGACATGCTCCACTGCAAGCCCTACCAAAGGAAGATCATAGCGTCAGAGAATTTGGTTGTAATCTTCTTTTGTCATTTATAATATAAGCGACTCTGATTTTGGTTCCATTCTTGTGTTTACTTTTTTATGTAATGCAACGAATTATATCTTCTCTGACTGATATATATTTACATGCTTTAAGTATTATGTTGTATGTCGTCATTTCTCTATGTGTGTATAGGTGTCCGGACATGATAAATGGAAGGATTGTGATCTGTCAGGCTAGGGATGAGGAGCACCACTTCTTCATCGACAACAACAGCGTGGGATTTGAGGTAGGCTACTTATCGCAGTCTTTGTCTTTCTTGTAACTAGGAACCAACATCATTGCGTGATTTGATTATTTCTAGACCCAATCTAGGGCTAGTGGGATCGCCTCTATCCACAGAGGGGATTTACCTCCTCAACATAGGGTTAGGTTATAGTTAAGGTCAAGGTTAAGGTTAGGTTAAGGTTAAGGTTATGGGTTTAGTCAGGTTAAGGTTAAGGTTACGGTTAAGGTTAAAGTCAAGGTGAAGGGTTTGGTCAAGGTTAGAGTTAGGTTAAGGTTAAGGTTATGGTTAGGTTAAGGTTAAGGTTAAGGGTTACAGGTTTAGTCCGGTTAAGGTTAAGTTTAAGGTGAAGGTTAAGGGTAAGGTTAAGTTTAAGATTAAGTCCAAGGTTAAGGTTAGGGTTAGGTTAAGGGTAAGGTTACATTTAAGGTTAAGGTTAGGTTAAGTTAAGGTTAAGGTTAAGGTTAAGGCTAGGTTAAGGGTAAAGTTAAGGTTATGGTTAGGGTTAAGGTTAAGCTAAGGTTAGGTTTAGGTTAAGGTTAAGGTTAGGTAAAGGTTAAGGTTAGGTAAGGGTAAGGTTAAGGTTAAGGTTATCGTTATGGTTAAGGTTAGGTTTGTTAGCCCCCCTATGAAATTTTCGACAAGCAATAGGGGGCTAATTTTTTCCTGAGTCTTCAAGGAATGCATTTCCTCTGAAAGCACAATCTCCTTGAAGCCTCCATGTGCCTTTTATCCTTTGATCAAATCCCCTCTGCTGATTCCCCTTTTAAAGCCTCTCTGTTATGTGAAGAAATGCCCAAAGGCCTCTTTTCCCCTTTATTTTACCCTCATTTAGCCTCTTTTTATCCCCCCTTGTCTCCCCTTATATTTCCCCATTTACCCCTCAAATCCCCCCAAAATCCCCTTAAAAATTCTACCCTTACCCTTTGTTTACCCTTTCTCCCCTTTACCCCTCTATCGTTTCCCTTTAAAACCTTCAAAATCTGTTAAAACAGGCCAAAACCCATCCTCCGACCTTATGATAAGGCCTAGCCCCTTTCGCCAGCCCCTTTCAAACCACTTCCCCGCACATGCCCCGGTGCTGGGACCAAGCGCTTAAGTCCCAAGCGCTAATCGCAATAGGAAGATCGGCGGGGGTCCATTTCCTTTGTTACATTAAAAAGGTCCGATGCGATTGGGTTTTAACTCCAAGTCCCGCGACTGGTTTTCAGCCGTCGATCCGTCATTTCAATCGGAAGGCGGAGCACCAATCGTAGCCCCTCGGCTCAATCGCAATCACAATGTTTTGTGTGCACCCTCCGATCGCGTCCTTCCTCTGATTGCGATCCCCCGATTGCATCTCCGCCGTTCACCCAACCCGCGATCCGACGGTCCTCCGCCAATCGTAAATCCCCCCCAATCACAATCGCAAGTCACATTGGTGCCACCATGATTGAAATATCCCGATTACATCCCGACCATTCATCCTTCCCATGATCTGATGGCCAGCGCTTAATCGCACCCTCCGCCCGATTCGATCGCATCCCCTTCTCTCCGCCTCCCGATTCAATCCCGTCCGTCCATTTCCCCGCGATCCGACGGTCCTCCGCCAATCGAAAATCCCCTCTGATCGCAATCGCAAGTCCTGTCTCTTGTCCTACGATTGTGAACCTCTGATTACATCCCCGTCATTGATCTGGACCTGAGATCAACGGTTGTCGCTCAATCGCTTCCCCATTCTCGATCGCAATCAGAACTTTCAAAAGGTGTGTTGCGATTGCCACTCACTCTGGCCTCCGATTGCGATTGTTGCGATTAGATCCTGGTCATAGGTCCTCCCCTGGATCCGATGGTTTTGATTTAATCACCCTCCGCCTTTGCTGGGCCCCACTTCCCAAGCTTCCGCTCCATTGTTTTTCATTCATTCCTTTGTATTTCGGCCCGACACTAAGTTTTGGGTTTTACACTGTACGTTCGTTTCCCCGCTCCTTTCCGTTGTTTCCACTGTTTCTCTGCCACTTTTCATTCTTTCCATTATTTCTCCGCTGCTCCGCCACCACTCCTCTGGCCTCCACAGCATTTCTCCGCCACGGCCCGGTTTGTAACAGGTTTACTCTACGGTGAAGATAGTACAGAGGGGTCGTTTCGACACTTGCCAGCAGACCATGCAGAGGGATTCAAAAGGGGTTAGTGGTTTCTGTTGACATAATTAATGTTAACCCCGCATTCAAAGGATTAAGGCACTGTTTGAAGACTAAGAGCGCACCAGCAGGACATAACTGCGCCACCTAACAGCAGAGTGCTTTTCTCCAGAGGTACACCTACCTACAGTGATCTCCATGCCTCCTCGAGCCCTGAAAAGATTAATTGCACTGTCTGAAACACATTTAAGACAGTCAGGCAGTAGTTAGGAAGTATGGAGTGACCTGCAGGCCTTCCACCCAGTTCATTCATTTTAGAAGGCAGCACAGAGTTCCAGACCACCATAAGGACTTAAAGAACATATCAGAGGTCAAAATCGAGCTGACAAAGATCTCCGAACTAGTCTTAGAGTACTCACAGCGATGCAGAAAGCCATTGAGTGGTATGGGCGTGAACACTTCCGCCTTACTAACTTAATGAGAGTCATTCAATGTTCATCTACTTCTGTTTTTCTCATTCTCCTATAAGAAATCCCTGAGAACATATTGAAAATTTGGTTGTTGTTGTTGCCTTGTTGGGCATCTTGCTGTTAGAGGGATTCATTCCGACTGTTAGAATAGTCGTGGGAGGGAATAGCAGAGTAGTTGTATGTAATAGGCTAGGAGGAGAAAGTCTGGACTGTAACAGCCATTGAGCTACATTGTACATGACTGGTTTTGCATCATTAATCAAGCACATTTCACAGGATCCTGGTCTATTACTATTGGTGATGTTTTTCTCACTCTGTTTATTACATTTTCATATTGTTCCATGTTCTTCTAGTAGGCAACAGAAGTATAACATACGATTCACCCTTGTTAGGTGCCCTATGTTTCCTGCTCTCCCTACGTTTATGTTTTCTGCTTTATGTGCTATCTGAGAATGGTTTTCAGTTGATCTAACCAGCGCAGTGGATGTTATTGCCTGCTGGCTGATGTATGAATTAGTTGAAGCTGTTCCTAGCTGTTCTTGAGGGGTTTTAAGCTGGAAGGTTTGGGAACACTAGGGATGAGTGTTAGCCCTATCCACTAGGATCCTTGCACGACCAGCTGACCTTTCTAAGATCCCTTTGTTTATCTTATCTCTTTTTTCCCCTTGGAGTTGCTAAAGCAAACCTGGAGTTAAATGACCTCCGGTCTGATCTATAAGCAGCCCCTTTGTCTCTTTGAGAGCTGCCTTAGAGTATGTCCAAGCAGGTCTGGAGTTAAATGACCTCTGACCTGATCTATAGACATAAATTTGATTGTCTTTCCTTCTTCCACTTTCCTTCCTTAATGTTCCACCCCACCATCTAATCTAAAAGATCCTTTAGTGTAGATGACTTGCCCTTTGAAAGCCTTGGCTAGTGGATGCAAGTAATTCCCTTTTATGACTCCATAGCCCAATGGATGGCACTTTCTTGACCCATCCTCCTTGCTGAAACATCCTGCTGCTTTGTTCTTTTTCTCCCATTGCTTTCTCAGCCTATGATCTCCTAACCACCCCAGCAACCAACCAACCAAATCATTTAAAACCCTTTGTGCTTCATAACTAGCCTAATATCTCATTTGAGCTTTCAAAGATTTATCATTCTTTGCTCTATTTGGAGAGATCCCTCTCCGGGTCCAGGAGGGCTAGATCCTAGGGCCCCAAAGTGGTTTGATGTTGTCTCATCTTTTGGTATTGCCAAATCTGCCAAAACATGGGAACCCCAACATAATGGCGACTCCGCTGGGGATAGATCAGTCAGATTTGATTTGGTAAACCACTATGGTGGATAGTAAAGTTGTAAATCATCCACCTGGTGACTCCACAATTCATGAATAATTGAAAGACTCCACTGGTGATCAGCAGGCCACTGGTTATCCGTGGTTTCACATAAGATTCCACTGGGAGACCAGTCGTAATACAACATCATCCCTACCAAATGGAAGACTTTGAGCTGAGCCCCCTTGAAGAGTTTCATTGTGGAATATCAGATATACTGGCTCAACTCAGAAGCGAAGACCTTCCAAAAGTTTTACGTTCCAGCTCAAGATTCAATGATCGACCTGAGCTGAAGAAAGTTTTTTTAGAAGTGCTGGCGGAGAGGTATGAAGCTGAGCTTGAACTTTTGAGCTCACAAGAGAAATCATACGAGTTTAGAGACCCGAGAGCATTCTTGGAAAGTCTCCCGCCCCCCAAAAGAGAAGAGATTCCACTGCTTTTCGAAGTAGAAGAAGAAGACGATCCGGTTCCCCAAAGCCCCTTTGAAAATGCAATGGAAAATTCAATAATTGAAGCTTCCCAGGACGTAGACAGCCTGCCAATCATGGAAGGCCTGAAGGAAGAAAATGTACATCATCTGTTCATTGATCCTGTGGCAGAGTACATGGAGGCCCTGATATGCTCGAATGCTCCAGCATTAATCCTTAACATGGGCTAGATTCATCATGAATGGCCACTACTGATGGTGACCATAATTTTGAAGGACCACAGGCAGAGCACCCTGTGGTTATCTCTGACAGGCAGCCAGTGCTCATATCCTTTTTTGTTACTGCTTGACTGGCTGCATTGGCATTATTGTATCACCTAGAACATCAGAAATTTCCAGTTAGAGTAGAGTAGGTAGGAAGTCTGAAATAAGCTCAACCTGTGAGCACGTATTTAGTTTCTTTTATTTTCTGCAAAGTCCAGCAAGTCAGACAGTCTAATCCTGGCTTGACTATTTTTCAATTTCTGTCTTAGAATGTAGAGGAGAAACGTGCTAGACAGTCTAATCCTAGCAGGTAGTAGTGTAGGTAGAGAAACATATGAGGCCAACAGTATAATCTGGTCTCATGGAGTAATAAGGGTAGAAATAGAATAGGTTTATTTTTCCTATTTGTAAAAATTGATGATGTAAAGGGTCTGCAAGTCCAAATGCACCCAAGAAGAAAAATGTTAGGTCTATAGTGTGGGTAGGTAGTTGTTGGGGAGAATTTTTATTGCTGATATGATGTCTTCATGAGTTGTGGTAGCTAAAATCAAAGAAGAAAAGGATGGTTCAAGCAGCAGGCATCTGGCCTACACCAAGAGATCAATTTCTGGATTCTTGACTCCTTCAAGAAGAAGCCATCCCCATGTGGAGCCACTGTTAGCCCCCCTATGAAATTTTCGACAAGCAATAGGGGGCTAATTTGTTCCTGAGACTTCAAGGAATGCATTTCCTCTGAAAGCACAGTCTCCTTGAAGCCTCCATGTGCCTTTTATCCTTTGATCAAATCCCCTCTGCTGATTCCCCTTTTAAAGCCTCTCTGTTATGTGAAGAAATGCCCAAAGGCCTCTTTTCCCCTTTATTTTACCCTCATTTAGCCTCTTTTTATCCCCCCTTGTCTCCCCTTATATTTCAAAGTTTACCCCTCAAATCCCCCCAAAATCCCCTTAAAAATTCTACCCTTACCCTTTGTTTAGCCTTTCTCCCCTTTACCCCTCTATCGTTTCCCTTTAAAACCTTCAAAATCCGTTAAAACGGGCCAAAACCCATCCTCCGACCTTATGATAAGGCCTAGCCCCTTTCGCCAGCCCCTTTCAAACCACTTCCCCGCACATGCCACGGAGCTGGGACCAAGTGCTTAAGTCCCAAGCGCTAATCGCAATCGGAAGATCGGCGGGGGTCCATTTCCTTTGTTACATTAAAAAGGTCCGATGCGATTGGGTTTTAACTCCAATTCCTGCGACTGGTTTTCAGTCGTCGATCCGTCATTTCAATCGGACAGCAGAGTGCCAATCGTAGCCCCCCGGCTCAATCGCAATTGCAATGTTTTGTGTGCACCCTCCGATCGTGTCCTTCCTCCAATTGCGATCCCCCGATTGCATCTCCGCCGTTCACCGAACCCGCGATCCGACGGTCCTCCGCCAATCGCAAATCCCCTCCGATCGCAATCGCAAGTCACATTGGTGCCGCCCCGATTAAAATATCTCGATTACGTCCCGACCGTTCATCCTTCCCGTGATCTGACGGCCAGCGCTTAATCGCACCCTCCGCCCGATTGCGATCACATCCCCTTCTCTTAGCCTCCCGATTCAATCCCATCCGTCCATTTCCTCACGATCCTACGGTCCTCCGCCAATCGCAAATCCCCTCCGATCGTAATCGCAACTCCTGTCTCCTGTCCTCGGATTGTGAACCTCCGATTACATCCCCGTCGTTGATCTGGACCCGAGATCAACGGTTTTCGCTCAATCGCTTCCCCATTCTCGATCGCAATCGGAACTTTAAAAAGGTGTGTTGCGATTGCCACTTGCTCTGGCCTCCGATTGCAATTTTTGCGATTAGATCCTGGCCGTAGGTACTCCCCTGGATCTGAAAGTTCTGATTTAATCGCCCTCCGCCTCTGCTGGGCCCCACTTCCCAAGCTTCCGCTCCATTGTTTTTCATTCATTCCTTTGTATTTCGGCCCAACACTAAGTTTTGGGTTTTACACTGTACGTTCGTTTCCCCACTCCTTTCCGTTGTTTCCACTATTTCTCCGCCACTTTTCATTCTTTCCATTGTTTCTCCGCTGCTCCGCCACCACTCGTCTGGCCTCCACAGCATTTCTCCGCCACGGCCCGGTTTGTAATAGGTTTACTCTACGGTGCAGATAGTATAGAGGGGCCGTTTCGACACTTGCCAGCAGACCATGCAAAGGGATTCAAAAGGGGTTAGTGGTTTCTGTTGACATAATTAATGTTAACCCCGCATTCAAAGGATTAAGGCACTGTTTGAAGACTAAGAGTGCACCAGCAGGACATAACTGCGCCACCTAACAACAGAGTGCTTTTCTCCAGAGGTACACCTACCTACAGCAATCTCCATGCCTTAATTTCACTGTCTAAAACCCATTTAAGACAGTCAGGCAGCAGTTAGGAAGTATGGAGCGACCTGCAGGCCTTCCACCCAGTTCATTCATTTCAGCAGGCAGCACAGAGTTCCAGACCACCATAAGGACTTAAAGAACATATCAAAGGTCAAAATCGACCTGACAGAGATATCCGAACCAGTCTTAGAGTACTCACAGCGATGCAGAAATCCATTAAGTGGTATGGGCGTGAACACTTCCGCCTTACTTACTTAATGAGAGTCATTTAATGTTCATCTACTTCTGTTTTTCTCATTATCCTATAAGAAATCCCTGAGAACATATTGAAAATTTGGTTGTTGTTGTTGCCTTGTTGGGCGTCTTGCTGTTAGAGGGATTCATTCTGACTGTTAGAACAGTCGTGGGAGGGAATAGAAGAGTAGTTGTATGTAATAGGCTGGGAGGAGAAAGTCTGGACTGTAACAGCCATTGAGCTACATTGTACATTGTAGAGCTATAAAAAGGGTCTTTTTCACCTCTAATTACCTCACATTAATATGTCAATCCGGGAGCGTTTTTTTATTCCAAAGAGTGTCTCAGTCTGAGGCTATCACTTGTCAGAGTAATGCTAGTAGTACAGTGTTTAAGAAATACAAGAGTAAACGGATGCTTTTCTGTAACTAAATTACTTCAAAAGAATAAATCACACATTCAGAAAACTAGGCAGCTTATCAGTCAAGGGTTCGGCAGCGATAACCCATCCCTTGGGAAACTGATGGAAAGGAAATTAGAGCATAGACCATGGGTCTGGGAGCTAGACAGTGAATGCCAAAGCTCACTACAGCCTTAGATCATCTCTCACACCAAAACAACAAATGCGAGTAAATGGAACAGCAAATAAAGAATTGAACAACAAATCTGGAATGGAACAGTAATTCTAAAATGGAACAGCAATCGAACAACTAAGTCTCGCGAGTCGTAACCAAACTTAATATATTAACCCAAATGCACTCTTCGCAATCAAATAACAATCTTTCACTCTTAAGGCAAATCACGCAAAACACACTAATGGAACAGCATTAACTATTGACAAATTATGGAACAACTCTAGTAAATCATGCACACAACCATATTTGAGCAAAACGTCTTAATTAACGGGGATTCAATTGTGTACGGACATTATCTCTGAATCCAATAATCATGAAGAACACTGCTTCAAACGAATCTATGACATGAATGTTCAGTATAAAAGCTCTGTAACAGAACAATAAGAATATTCGGTTAAGACTAATAACATGCAATTAACTCTAAAAGGATTAATAACTTGATGCAGAGTCAATACATGATTCTATCTGTAAAAACCTCAATGATTTAATCTTAACAGAGCATGTAATATCAACTTATAAAGCATATCAGATTACCAAATAACAACGATAAACAAACCACGCAGAAATCAAATCGTAGTGATACAGAAGCAAGTGTCCTCCGAGGTCAGGCCCTTAGCCTCCAAGGGTACACTGCCTTAAGTTAATCCAGACGCAGAGATGAGATAATCACCAAGCTTATATTAATGCATCGGACAAAAATACAATGAACCAGTTCTCAACGAGACTTAATAATCAGAGCTGATGTTTAACAGAAAATTACATAAAAACGTATCCTCCTAAGCTAACAGTGTTGTCCCTTTATAAAAAGGTGACGGTGGAGATGTCCAAGTAATAAGATAAATAAAGCAGCGATCCCTCAGGATCAAAGATCCTGAGGGATTCGCCAAACTGTTAATCCTTTATTCTTTCTTTTCTTTTGCATCGAGCTGGTGTCTTCTCCTCCTTTTCCGGGCTGATTTGCTTTGATCTGTTTAGCCTTGTTTGCATTCGGTTCTCCTTCAGAGGGACAACAGTTATCTTGACTTTGTCCTTTCCTTTGGAACGACAACTCCTCGTTTTCTCCTTTTCCTGCACAGAAAATAACCATTATCAGCGGTTAAGTCTTGCATATCAATTCTCACATGTTTTGTTATAATTATTTATTATTTTCCAAATTCATGATGCAAAAAGGTTTACAAATTCTACTAAAAAGCCACTGAAATGATCATCAAAAGCATACCTTTTTAGTACTCCACACACCCCCCTACTTACCTTGTTTCATGTCCTCATGAAAACATTGTAGTTGACATGCAAGGCAGTGAGAGAATAGGCTGGAGAAGGAATCTCATGCGGAGGCCTACAACCATGATGAGTGACTAGATAGTCAAAGAACTGACCTGTTTGCCCCTCAGGCATCTCATACAGGGCTTGATATCCGGGTGCGGGGTGCCAAATAATTGGATTGCGAAATCTATATCCTAACCAGGATGGCCCTGCTTTCAAAATGCTCTCGCCATAGAGGTTCAAACGGTTGGCAGCTAATTCAAAATTCTCATACTTAAATGGTTCCCTGAGCTGGATGTTTGGATTAGAGATTCGGTACCGAAATTTGGCTGCATAAATGGTGAGGTCTTTGATGGAAAGAAAATATTCTAAACTCTGTCAAATGAGTGCCTCATGCATGGGTCCTAACGTTTCAATGACACCCGGATTCCTTATGAGGTTTCTATGAGCTTTCCACAACTGCACTGGGTTCCTAGGCTCAGCCCTTACCCGTAAATCTAGGCCATGTTCCTGACTCTGGAAAGTATTATAGGCTTTGAGCCACTTAATCTGATTAACCCCGAATGAAATGAATGCTTGTAATTGGATGTCTCCAACAAAAGGGCCAGGGTTCAACTCAGTCTCCTGATCTAGCACAAGGTCATGCAAATAAATTTCACACAGCAATCTCTGGACCTTCACTCCATAATGTTTACAGCAGTCTATAAAGTCATTGACAGTGTTGATTTGTATAGGGGCGCCTGCTTTAACAGCTTTTATTTTTAATTGTAAATACCATTCTAATAAAAACATATCATAGTTTTTAGCAAGGGCCCTACATGCTAAAACGTCATTGTATAAAGAACACAAGGTATTCATCTGCTTGATAACAGTATCTAGTCTACGGGTTACCTGTGCAACTTCCTCTTGTTCCTTTCGCCACCCTTCAAAGGCCTGGCTTTTGGATTGATGGACGTCCCTTAGTTGCTGCTGTAACTCTTCATATTTTTCTCGGGGAACCGTTTGCTCTCTAAGTTGTTCGGCTTCTTACTGGGCTTGCTTCATCATCTTATGCAAGGTTTTTGTCTTCAGTTCTTTTTTCCATAGGTCAGTGGAGGCCGGGAGTTTTACCTGGACTTTCTTATTATGCTGTTTGGAGTTCAGAACCCTTATTACCCCTGAGGGTGGTGCCTCTGTCTAGATTTTCTTGTCACTGGTCCTTATATCATCCCTTTCTATTTTAACGCGAATATCAGTCTGTTGCTGTTCCTCAACATCATTTGGAACGGCAACTGGATTTTCAGTAGGGTTTTGAACAGCAGGGCGATTGTTGGCCCTCTTTTTCTTCCCTCCGGTCCTTCTTACCCTCTGGTTTTCTTTCAGAATTTTAATTTGCTGTCTGAGCTGGGTTATTGTATTCAATAATTTCTGCTTTTCCATTCACAATTTCTTAATTTCCAGCGTTTCATTAGAAGGAACAGCAGGCTGTCTGCTGCGGTTTGGACCATGACTAGTTTCTGGATCTTTCTGTTGGGGTGCTTCCTCGCTGTTCTGCTCTGGCTGTTCTGGGGTAGGAACCTTGACTGGTTCTGTCTCTTCCTGGGCAACTGCTTTTTCTGCTCCTACTCCCTCTGGAATTTCCTCTGGTGTCTTGGGAACAGATTGTTCCCATCCAGTATCTCTTATCTCCTCTTCATCATGAAGAGGCAAATTTCCTTTTTCTGCCTCTACTGCATGTGATTTTTCAGATGTGTTTTCTTCTTGGGGTTTGTCGTGGAGGTCTACTGGACTAGAAGGTTGGCCATACTTACCCATATTGGCCAGGACTACGGCCAATTCATCTTCTCCCATTGGGTCTTGTAATGGGCTACCTCCCTGCTGTCCCATTTCCTCCTCCTGTTCAGCTTCTGCTTCTATTTCTGTTTCTGAATGCTCGGCTGCTTCCTCATTTTCCTCTTTGGATTGCTCGTCCTCAATCACCACTGGTTGGCTGGTGCTTTCCTGGAGCTTTTCCAGCCTTCCTCGCATCCGAGCTAACCGGGTTGATTTTCTGGGCTTCTCTAGCCTTCCCAGCATCCTAGGTAACCGAGCTGATTTTCTAGGCTTCTCTAGCCTTCCTCGCATACAAGCTAACCGGGCTGATTTTCTGGGCTTCTCTGGTTGTTCGGGTGTATCGATGGCATGCTTGCGCTTTGCCGATTCCTGGTGTATCTCTGGTCGTTCTGATGCACTAGCAACATGTTTTTGTTTTACTAATTCTCTGCGTTTTGCCGGACGTTCTGGTGTGCTTGTAGAATGTTTACGTTTTGGGGATGGCGCTGTCAATCCCCCCTTAATCATTACAATCAGCTCTTCCTAGCTGCTCTGCTGCTGGGTGAGACTATGACTAACTACTAATCGTATTAACCCATGGTGATTGACGACTGACTCTACATGCTGTGCCTTTTTTATGCTTCGTGCAACATCATGCAGTAATGAATTCAGAAGTGCAGGTAGGTTTACAGAGCATTTCTGCTTTAAAACAGCTAAGAGTTTAAGATGTCGTGGTCTTACCACGTCTTTCCTCCCTTCGCAGGTGATGTAGTTCTGCACTGTTCTTGCTAATTCCGTCCAGGGTTCTCCTAACGTTGCTGGCAGAATGCCCTTCCCCTTAATTGTCAAGCTCTGACCTTCGTCTTGGAAAATTTCCATGATCTTCTGTAATCTTTCCTTCTTTAGTGTCCATACTGGTCCGGTGGCTGGTAGTCCCGAAACTTCTGCAATTATATCGTCGGTGACCGCTATCCGCTTCCCCCTTACTGTGGAGTGATCATCCTGCAGGTTCTGCAAAAATTCCATCGCTATTGTTTCATTAGACTCCTGCAGGCGACTGAGATAATTCAACCATCCTGCTCTTTCCAGGATCTCCCGGGAAGCAGCGGAGATTGTCAACTTCTGAGGTTCGCTTCGAATTTCCCTTCCTCCCATGGTTTCACTGTGGATTCTCAATGGAACAACAACTACTTGTGCTGTTTGAAACACAGAGAGGGTGATAATCGCAAGATTTCGAGAAAAAAACACAGAGTATGCAACAATGCAACAGAAATGGATTATGAACAGCAACTTGTGTAAAAATAGAAATGTCATGCCGTTAATCCATGCCATACCGTCGTACACTATCTTTCCCGAATAGTGAGCTGACACGTAATTCAGGGAATAATGAGGTTAACCTCCCCCCCCCCGCAATGTGATAGGCTGTCCCAGCCGGCAAATAAAGGAGCAGCACCCGATCTGCAACCGAGTCAGAAAGGAACAGCATATGGAATTATGCCATGTTTAGAAGGACAACGAATTACCGAAATCGAGGCAGAGAGTTGATCGCGTATTACATAAGAGGCTGTTGTGTTATGATATGAGGGTGGTGGGTAGGACATCTGTCGTACTTGCCAAATCTCAAGTGGTCATGGTCACTTCCTTTGTCATGATTGGTGATGATAAATGTTCATGCGATGTATAAATCGGGAAATAATATATGATTAGTTCCTAGGATATAAGAAACAAAAGAGTATTAGTATCTTACCCATTGGTGTAACCAAGGTGACTTCAATACCATTAACAGTGCTCTGCTGCCGACATGTGTCCATAACCTTGGCAGAGTTGTTTTTTTCACCCTCGGAACCATGATCCTTTGTGTATACTTAGGAATGTTTTTATGTCAAAATGTAGACCATTATGCTGGCTTGGTGACCAGTTAACCATAATGCCATTCACGAGGAAGGAGCGAAACGTGGGCAGGCCGGCTCGTGATGAGACCTCCTGTTCCAAGGTTCGTTTATTTAATATACCTTTTGGACCATATCCCTGGTGTGGTGGCCATAATGGGAATGCCACTTCACTTCCATCCTCATGATCATGGTAGGCTGGCTCTCGATGAGACCCCCTATCCTGCATTTGACATCTCACATATCATGTTCAGATATTTTTCTTTTTCATAGAGTACTTTTCCTTATTTATACACAAAGGGTGGTTCAACACTCCTTAAGAGTAGGAATGGTGGAAGAAGTCTTATCATCTCAATAGGAAGATATAATCCCTTTGCTCTTATTCCTAAATAATAATCAAAGAGGGTTAAAGGGATCAGGATGATAAAGATAACCAATCAGGGCAAAATTAGTAAAAAAATGACAACAAAAGATAAGAAATAAGTATGTCCTTCCTTTTGTCCTCTTACTAATGCAGAGCCTTATAGATATAGCGATTTATGGTTTGCGGATTTCAGTATGTTGTGATTTTATATTCATTTCACAAGTACATAGCTGTATCTTGAAGACTTGAAAGAATATGGGCAAGAAGCATCCTCAATTTAGATCAGCAAAAGGAATAAGCTGTTTCACAAGGAGAGCAAAAGTATGCTAGTGGTGTTCCTTTGGAAAAAAGAAACAACGACGGATGATAGAAAAAGGAACAGCAAAAATAAAAATACTATAAAAACACTCAAAATGCCGTTCCTTTGAAAAAGGAACAACAACAACAAAAGAATGCTATTTTTTTTGAAAAAAAAAGGAACAGTGGTAACCAAAAATGTTGTTCCTTTGGAAAAGGAACAGCAAAAGACGTAAAAATGTCGTTCCTTTGGAAAAGGAACAGCAGAGATCCAGAATGTTGTTCCTTTAGAAAAGGAACAACAAAACAAGCAAATCCAACAGCATAAAAAACACGCAAATTCCATTTTTTAGAACGGCAAAAATCGAAACTTTGAGAAAGAAAAGGAACAACAAAAAATGACAAGAAAACATTTAATTCAAACATATGTACAAGAACAACTCAAAGAAAAGAACTTATGTACAAATTGTAAAAAGAAATGAATTCCTTAATGAATTACAGGTGAGGAAGATTTCTCTTCCTCTCCTAAAATCTCCATATCAGTGTCTTGGCGTAGCTGCTGGCAGAAGGATTCCCGAGTGAGTGGTTTGCGATAGAGACGAACTCGGTGGCCATTTACTTTGAATGCATATCCAGAACCGTCAATGGTAATTAGAGTAAGGGTTCCGTTGTCATGCACCTTCTGCATTTCGTATGGTCCCAACCATCGAGTCTGAAGTTTTCCAGGGAAGTCCTGAAACCGAGAGTCGTATAACAGAGCCCAGTCTCCCTCGTGGAAGACTTTGTTCTTGATGAGCGCATCATGCCATTTAGCTCACTGCTGTTGAATCAATGCTGTATTTTGTAGTGCAGAGAGCCTAATTTCGTCTAATTCATTGATCTGTTGTAGTCGATTGATTTTTGCCTCGCTTAGATCTAGGCCAACTTCCTGTTCTATCCGTAATGTTTGGATTTCGAATTCTATGGGAAAAATGGGTTGTTTTCCAAACACTAATTGATAAGGTGAGTAACCGGTGGTGCTCCTCCATGTGGTTCTATAGGCCTAGAGTGCTTCAGGTAGTCGGGTAGGCTAATCACGCCTATGTGACGCAATGGTTTTCGTTAGGATTGATTCTATTATCTTATTGCTACTTTCTACCTGCCCATTCGCCTGTGGGTGATATGGAGTAGTGATTTTATGCTGGACGTGATAATTGTTGAGTGTTGTAGCTAATTTATGCCCAGCAAATTGTGGTCCTCCATCTGTAATTATTTCCCTGGGAAGGCCATAACGTACAAATAGATGGAACAGAAACTGTATGACAGAGTCCTCTGTGGCTCTTGGCAATGCTTCTGCCTCAACCCATTTGGTGACATATTTTGTTGCCACCAAGATATATGTTTTCTGATTTGACGAGGGGTTGATGGGTCCAACAAAATCAAGAGCCCATCGCTCGAATGGTTCGATGACCAACTGTGGTTTCAGAGGCATCTCATCAGCTTGACCAGGTCATCCTGCTCACTGGCAGCTGTCACAGGCTTGGACAAATTTCTTTGCATCTTTGAAAATCGTAGGCCAGTAATATCCTGTCTGCAATACTTTGTGTCCAGTTCTTCGCTCAGCGAAGTGTCCACCACACGGTCCATCGTGACAGGCTTTTAGGATGTCAAAGATTTCATCTTCTCGAACACATCGCCTGATATGCATGTCTGCCCCTGTGTGAAACAAATAGCCCCCAATCCACGAGAATCGAGCACTCTTCTGAACAATCTGCTTGCGCTCATTAGGGGTTAAATGTTTTGGTAGTTTACCTACTGCGAGGTAGTTGGCAACATCAGCATACTAGGGTGTTTGAATGGCAACAGCAAACAGGTGCTCATCCGGAAATTGATCTTCAACTGCTGCTGCATCGATTGGTTTTGGTATTCTCGAAAGAAAATCGGCTACAGGGTTTTCTTTGCCAGGCCGATCCTTGATTGTGATATCGAATTCCTGCAATAAAATCAACCATCTAGTTACTCTGGCATTTGTGACAGGATTATTTGCTAAATATTTTATGGCAGAATGGTCTGTATACAAGATAACAGGATAGCCTGTAATATAATGTCTAAATTTATTGACAGCATGTATTACAGCTAGGAATTCTTTTTCAGTAACAGTGTAATTTAATTCAGCAGGGGATAATTTTTTGCTAATGTAATAGATAGCATATGTTTTTTTATCCTCTTCCTGCCCAAGGACTGCGCCAATAGTTGTATCTGAGGCATCAGATGATATCTGGAACGGTAGGTCCCAGTTTGGTCCTCGAAGGACTGGGGCTGTGGATACGAGCTTCTTTAAATCCTCGAAAGCACGGTCACATTTTTATGTCCAAAGAAAATCAACGTTACCAGTTAGTGCATATAAAGGAGCAGCAATGTGCGAATAATGTTCTATAAATCGTCTATAATAACCAGAAAATCCAAGAAAGCTACGTACCTCTGTTTGAGTAGTAGGAGTGGGAATGAGCAAAATTATTTGGATTTTGGCCGGGTCTACCTGAATGCCTGATGCTGAAACATAATGTCCTAGAATAAGTCCTTCAGTCATCATCATGAAACATTTTTCGTGGCTTAAGCAAAGCCTGGTAACAATGCAGCGTTGTAGGACTTTTTCTAGGGTGTCTAGGGCTGGATCAAAATCATCTCCATATGGTGTAAAGTCATCCATGTAAACTTCAAGTCCATCATTTATTAAATCTGCAAAAATGCTAAGGATAGCCCTTTGGAATGTGGCAGGAGCATTACATAGGCCAAAAGGTAGAACTCGATAGGCAAATGTTCCCCAAGGACAAGTAAAAGTAGTTCCTGGTCTTCAGGGGCAATCTGAATCTGATTATATCCACTGAAGCCATCCAGGAAAGAAAATAATTTATTTCCTGCTAAAGTATCTAATACTTGGTCTATGAATGGGAGAGGAAAATGATCTTTCTGTGTTGCCTTATTTAGTTCCCTATAATCCACACAGATTCTCCATTTTCCATTCTTTTTTGGTACCACCACAAGCGGAGAGACCCATTTACTATCAAAAATAGGATAGATAAAATTGACATCTAAAAGTTTCTGAAGTTCAGCTTTTACCACATCCTTTAGATGAGGATTAAGTCTCCTTTGGGGCTGACGAACAGGTCTGGCATCTTTTTCTATATAAATGTGGTGTGTACATAACTGGGGGTCGATTCCTTTCATATCAGGGTAATCCCATGCAAATGCTTCTTGATATTTCGTTAACAGATGGATGAGCTTAGTTTCTTGTTCAGGTGTGAGATTAGCATTGATGTTTAAAGTTTTTCCCGGTGCAATTTCCACAGTTTTACTATTTGCAACAGAAGTAACAGGTATCGTTTGGTCACGCGTATCTTTCAGAGGATCTTCCTCTAATTCATTATCAAATTCTGCTTCTATCATGTGACACTGTGTGCGAGGTTCAGTTTGACTAATGAAATTATTAATGGCATCATCTTTTGTTTGGTCTTTAAAATCAAGTGCCTCTTGTATAGTTAATGGAGATCTAATGTTATCAATAAGGTATGATACAGGGTGCTTATTAGTTTTGATTATTGTGACACTTGGCTGTGCTGGAGGATATAGAACTAATTTTTTGCTATTCGATCCTCTGGTTATGGTCATATTTCCCTGCCGGCAGCCAATGTAGGCATCGGCAGTGGAAAGCCAAGGTCTACCTAAAATTAGCGGGTGTCCATCAAGTCGGGTTTTTGGATTAATTATCAGGAAATCGGTTGGATACTCCCAGGAATCAACAGAGACCATGACATCCTGTAGAATACCCTCTGGTCTAACCATAGATCGGTCAGCCAATTATAACAAAGTAGAGGTGGGTTCTACTGATGTAATGCCGAGCTTTTGGCAAGTAGTGGTTGTTAAAATATTAATTGCAGCTCCTAGATCAACTAAGGCATTAGACAGGGTCTGACCATAAATTTGAACAGCTATAATTGGATTTCCTGGGTCTTCATATTTAATGGGTGTTTCTTTCCCAGATAATAAGTCAGATAAAGTACCGACTACTTGGACTCTTGGATTATTTGTTATATTCCTCCTTGGTTTCTTTATGCACAACTCTTTGATAGTTTTTGCGTATATAGGAATGTCTTGAATGGCTTGGAGGAATGGAATTTTTATGTACAGATTTTGTAATTCTCCCAGAATGTCAAAGTCAGGATATTATAGGGGTCGAGATATGACTAATCGTTCTGGGAACGGAGGAGAGGATGTGGTTGCTTGATTATGAGTCTGCTGCTTATTTACATCCTCTTGTTGCAACTGATGTTCTCTTGGTAACTGATCTTCAATATGAACTATTTTATCTCCCTCAGTTTCAATTATGCGTCTAGATCTTAACTGAAGATCATTGCACTCCCTCAGGTCGGGTCCTATTTCTGGTGATTCTATGATTTGAATAGATTGGACCTGTCTGTTATTTGGTTTGGGATCGGGTTGGGCTGGGAGTTGCGGTCTCAGATTAGACTGGGGATTTTGTTGTAAGGCTGGCAGAGTAGGTTGAGGGAGCGGAATAGTTCTAGCTGGCTGGTACATCGGTCTTTGCCAGCTTGTCTGCCAGGGTGAACTTTGTGAAGTAGGGGGAGTCCATTGTGAAGGATATGGGCCATTTTGCCAATATGGTGGAGTGTAAGGGAAATTCGGCCAACCAGATTGGATTTTTTGATTCAGCCATGGATTTGAAGAAGGAAACGATTGTGGTGACCAGTTTGAAAATGGGGGTTGAGATTGATTTTTCCACATACCATATTGTTGAGCTTTATACTGTGGGGGTTGAAAAAAAGAGGTTGAGTCCGGAAACATACCAGATTGTCTCGGCTGCCACTGGCGACGCTGGTTGATCAAGTTCACCGATTTTGGTTCTTCTTATGCTTCCTTATATACCGCTTTCAATCCAGGAAGTGAGGGGCAGCTCTCCGTGAGGTGATCTTTTGTACAGATGGCGCACGTTTGGACTTTATCCAGTGGACATTCCTTGTGGCTATGTTTTTTTCTGCATCGGGGGCAGAAGATCGCCAAATTCTGTTCTGCCTCCATCTGCTTCTGTTTAGCCTGCACAATATCAAGTTGTGTAGTTAGTGTCCCCAGAATATCAGTTTTAAAATTTTCTAATAAATTTCTAATTTCTGCACGTGTTACTCCTTCTGTTGATACTTTGTTATCTCTTGCAAACCGATCATATTCTGTCGGTTTTATTCTTGTGCTTCCTCTCGAACTCCTGATACATAAATCAATAATGTCAGCAAAATTCTCTTGATAGATATCCCCTTTTCCCATGATGTTTAATGTTTCAATCCATTGTTCCTTCATGCCCCTTATTAATGCAGTTTTTAACACATTATCAGGTAAAGGTAGCGATGCATAAGGAGATCTTTGTAGATTGTACTGAAAATGTTCCACATACTCCTCCAATGTTTCATTCGGTCTGGCTGTCATTTGGAATATTTCGTCTTTTAATTCTTTAGACCTACAATAATCCTGATTTTTTTTAAGAAGGATTCTTTCATTTGATCCCAATTGTTGATAACCCCGCCACCTAGTCCCATAAACCATCTTAAAGCGGCCCCTTTTAATGTAGAGGGGAATAATTTCAATTTCTAGGGATCGGTGGTGTAATCATACCCCCTGCATAACACATCGAATTCAAATAAAAATGCATCCGGATCTTCTGATGTGAGACCGTGAAATGTAGGGATATGCTGAAGAGGGATAGCTTTCATGGGTGCATTTGCTGCAGAATCCACTATAGGATATTGTAATGTAGAGGTTTGAGCATTTGGCTAGTTCTGAGCCATGGGATCGAATATATGCCAATAACCTTCCGGGATATCTAGGAGGGTATTCCTAGGTTGAGAGGGAATGGTTTTGACAGGGATAGTTTTAATAGCACTTCCCTTATCTGGAATAATGAGAATACCAGATGTCTGAGGAGATTGGATTCCTTCAACAATGATTTTCGCAGCACTCCCCTTATCTGGGCTATCTAATGGCTGATTTGTTCCAATAGGAGATTTTGGTTCCTTGGTTTCGCCTGTTTCTCCTTCTCCTTCACAAAAGTTGCTGGAATTCCCTTCCTGCAATAGTTCTGGAGTAGAATTTTCGATTTCTTGAAAGTCCTGCTCTTCAGTTTGACTATGCACCTCAACAAAGGCTACAGATGGTGATCCTGTGGCCTGAAGGGAACTAGTAGGCTGTTTAGAAATGTTTTTCCTGGGGCCTACTGATGGCTGAGATTCTGTTTTCTTATAGATTTCGTCTATGAAGGTCGTTCGGCCAAGGGTCACCAGCCCCTTAGCTTTTTCAGGCTTGGATGGGGGTTTGATATTCTTTTCTGGTCTTTTCTGCTTATTCATGCACTCAAATGAACTACCAACTTCTATTCAAACAAAGCAAAAACAAATCTGTTAGGAAAGCGGACAGTGGAGCAGGGCTTTTACATGCTCCGCACGTAGGTTCTTACCTTCCGCTTTTAAGATCCAACTCCTCCCTAGCAGGTTCGTACATTACTCCGAAAAAGACAAATGGCTACACTCTTTCCCCGGCAACGGCGCCAAAATGTAGAGCTATAAAAAGGGTCTTTTTCACCTCTAATTACCTCACATTAATATGTCAATCCGGGAGCGTTTTGTTATTCCAAAGAGTGTCTTAGTCTGAGGCTATCACTTGTCAGAGTAATGATAGTAGTACAGTGTTTAAGAAATACAAGAGTAAACGGATGCTTGTCTGTAACTAAATTACTTCAAAAGAATAAATCACACATTCAGAAAACTAGGCAGCTTATCAGTCAAGGGTTCGGCAGCGATAACCCATCCCTTCGGAAACTGATGGAAACGAAATTAGAGCATAGACCATGGGTCTGGAAGCTAGACAGTGAATACCAAAGCTCACTACAGCCTTAGATCATCTCTCACACCAAAACAACAAATGTGAGTAAATGGAACAACAAATAAAGAATTGAACAACAAATCTGGAATGGAACAGTAATTCTAAAATGGAACAGCAATCGAACAACTAAGTCTCGCGAGTCGTAACCAAACTTAATCTATTAACCCAAATACACTCTTGCAATCAAATAAAAATATTTCACTCTTAAGGCAAATCACGCAAAACACACTAATGGAACAACATTAACTGTTGACAAATTATGGAACAGCTCCAGTAAATCATATACGCACACAACACGCTGAAATAGTAATCTTAATTAACAAGGATTCAACTGTGCTCCCAAACAGGACAGCATTATCTCTGAATCCAATAATCATGAAGAACACTGCTTCAAACGAATCTATGACATGAATGTTCAGTATAAAATCTCTGTAACAGAACAGTAAGAATATTCGGTTAAGACTAATAACATGCAATTAACTCTGAAAGGATCAATAACATAATGCAGAGTCAATACACGATTCTATCTGTAAAAACCTCAATGATTTAATCTTAACAGAGCATGTAATATCAACTTATAAAGCATATAATATTACCAAATAACAACGATAAAAAAACCACGCAGAAATCAAATCGTAGTGATACAGAAGCAAGTGTCCTCCGGGGCCGGGCCCTTAGCCTCCAAGGGTACACCGCCTTAAGTTAATCCAGACGCAGAGATGAGATAATCACCAAGCTTATATTAATGCATCGGACAAAAATACAATGAACCAGTTCTCAACGAGACTTAATAATCAGAGCTGATGTTTAACAGAAAATTACATAAAAACGTATCTTCCTAAGCTAACAGTGTTGTCCCTTTATAAAAAGGTGACGGTGGAGATGTCCAAGTAATAATATAAATAAAGCAGTGATCCCTCAAGATCAAAGATCCTGAGGGATTCACCAAACTGTTAATCCTTTATTCTTTCTTTTCTTTTGCGCCGAGCTGGTGTCTTCTCCTCCTTTTCCCGGCCGATTTGCTTTGATCTGTTTAGCCTTGTTTGCATTCGGTTCTCCTTCAGAGGGACAGCAGTTATCTCGACTTTTTCCTTTCCTTTGGAACGGCAACTCCTCGTTTTCTCCTTTTCCTGCACATAAAATAACCATTATCAGCGGTTCAGTCTTGCATATCAATTCTCACATGTTTTGTTATAATTCTTTATTATTTTCCAAATTCATGATGCAAAAAGGTTTACAAATTCTACTAAAAAGCCACTGAAATAATCATCAAAAGCATACCTTTTTAGTACTCCACATACATGACTGGTTTTGCATCATTAATCAAGCACATTTCATAGGATCCTGGTCTATTACTATTGGTGATGTTTTTCTCACTCTCTTTATTACATTTTCATATTGTTCCATGTTCTTCTGGTAGGCAACAAAAGTATAACATACGATTCACCCTTGTTAGGTGCCCTATGTTTCCTGCTCTCCCTACCTTTATGTTTTCTGCTTTATGTGCTATCTGAGAATGGTTTTCAGTTGATTTAACCAGCGCAGTGGATGTTATTGCCTGCTGGCTGATGTATGAATTAGTTGAAGCTGTTCCTAGATGTTCTTGAGTGGTTTTAAGCTGGAAGGTTTGGGAACACTGGGGATGAGTGTTAGCCCTGTCCACTAGGATCCTTGCATGACCAGCTGACCTTTCTAAGATCCATTTGTTTATCTTATCTCTGTTTTCCCCTTGGAGTTGCTAAAGCAGACCTGGAGTTAAATGACCTCTGGTCTGATCTATAAGTAGCCCCTTTGTCTCTTTGAGAGCTGCCTTAGAGTATGTCCAAGAAGGTCTGGAGTTAAATGACCTCTGACCTGATCTATAGACAGAAATTTGGTTGTCTTTCCTTCTTCCACTTTCCTTCCTTAATGTTACACCCCACCATCTAATCTAAAAGATCCTTTAGTGTAGATGACTTTTCCTTTGAAAGCCTTGGCTATTGGATGCAAGTAATTCCCTTTTATGACTCCATAGCCCAATGGATGGCACTTTCTTGACCCATCCTCCTTGCTGAAACATCCTGCTGCTTTGTTCTTTTTCTCCCATTGCTTTCTCAGCCTATGATCTCCTAACCAACCCAACGACCAACCAGCCAAATCATTTAAAACCATTTGTGCTTCATAACTAGCCTAATATCTCATTTGCGCTTTCAAAGATTTATCATTATTTGCTCTATTTGGAGAGATCCCTCTCTGGGTCCAGGAGGGCTAGATCCTAGGGCCCCAAAGTGGTTTGATGTTGACTCATCTTTTGGTATTGCCAAATCTGCCAAAACATGGGAACCCCAACATAATGGTGACTCCGCTGGGGATAGATCAGTCAGATTTGATTTGGTAAACCACTGTGGTGGACAGTAAAGTTGTAAATCATCCACCTGGCGACTCCACAATTCATGAATAATTGAAAGACTCCACTGGTGATCAGCAGGCCACTGGCTATCCGTGGTTTCACATAAGACTCCATTGGGAGACCAGTCGCAATACAACATCATCCCTACCAAATGGAAGACTTTGAGCTGAGCCCCGTTGAAGATTTTCATTGTGGAATATCAGATATACTGGCTCAACTCAGAAGCGAAGACCTTCCAAAGGTTTTACGTTCCAGCTCAAGATTCAATGATCAACCTGAGGTGAAGAAAGTTTTTTTAGAAGTGCTGGCGGAGAGGTATGAAGTTGAGCTCGAACTTTTGAGCTCACAAGAGAAATCATACGAGTTAAAAGACCCGAGAGCATTCTTGGAAAGTCTCTCGCCCCCCAAAAGAGAAGAGATTCCGCTGCTTTTCAAAGTAGAAGAAGAAGACGATCTGGTTCCCCAAAGCCCCTTTGAAAATGCAGTGGAAAATGCAATAATTGAAGCTGCCCAGGACGTAGACAGCCTGCCAATCATGGAAGGCCTAAAGGATGAAAATGTACATCATCTATTCATTGATCCTGTGGCAAAGTACATGGAGGCCCTAATATGCTCGAATGCTCAAGCATTAATCCTTAGCATGGGCCAGATTCATCATGAATGGCCACTACTGATGGTGACCATAATTTTGAAGGACCACAGGCAGAGCACCCTGTGGTTATCTCTGACAGGCAGCCAGTGCTCATATCCTTTTTTGTTACTGCTTGACTAGCTGCATTGGCATTATTGTATCACCTAGAACATCAGAAATTCCCAGTTAGAGTAGAGTAGGTAGGAAGTCTGAAATAAGCTCAACCTGTGAGCACGTAGTTAGTTGCTTTTATTTTCTGCAAAGTCCAGCAAGTCAGACAGTCTAATCCTGGCTTAGGGTTAGGTTATAGTTAAGGTAAGGGTTAAGTTTAATGTTAAGCATAAGGTTAGGTTAAGGTTAAGATTAAGGTCACGATTAAGGTTAAGATTAGGTTAAGGGTAAGGTTAAGGTTAAGATAAGGTTAACGTTAAGGGTTTGGTAAGGTTAAGGTTAAGGTTACGTTAATGTTAGGTTAAGGTTAAGGTTAAGGTTAAGGGTTTAGTTAAGGTTAAAGTTAATGATAAGGGTTAGTCAAGGTTAGGGTTAGGTTACAGTTAAGGTCAAGGTTAAGGTTAGGTTATAGTGAAGGTTAAGGTTAAGACCCGTAACCTTAACCTTAACCTTAATCTTTACTTAACCTTAACCTTAACTATAACCTAACCTAACCTTATCCTTAACCTTCACCTTAACCTATCCTTAACCTTGACCTTAACTATAACCTAACCCTAACCTTCACCTTAACCTTAACCTTAGCCTTTACCTTAACCTTTATCTTAAAATTAACCTTAACCTTAACCTTTACCTTAACCTTAACCTTAACCTTATCTTACCCTTAACCTTAACTTATCCTTAATCTTAACCTTGACCTAACCATAACCTTAACCTTAACCTTAACTATAACCTAACCCTAACATAAACCTTCACTATAACCTAACCTTAACCTTAACCTTAACCATAACCCTAACCCTAACCTTAACCTTAACCTTAACCTGACTAAACCTGTAACCTTAACATTACCTTAACCTAACATTAACCGTAACCTTAACATTAACCATTACCCTAAAATTGAACAAACCATTAACCTTAACCTTAACCTGACTAAACCCGTAACCTAAACCTAACCTTAACCTTAACCTTAACCTAACTTTAACATTACCCTTAACCTAAAACATAACCATGACCTTGACCTTATCCTTAACCTTAACCTTACCCTTAACCTTCACCTTAACCTTCACCTTAACCTCACTAAACCTGCAATCTTAACCTTACCCTTAACCTTAGCCTGAACCTTTACCATTAACCTTAACCTTACCCCCTTAACCTTAACCTTAACTAAAATCTAACCCTAAACTTAACCAAACCCTTAACCTTAACCTTAACTTTAACCTAACCTTAACCTTGACTTTACCCTTAACCTAACCTTAACCTTAACTTTACCTTAACCTTGACTTACCCTTAACCTAACTTTAACCTTAACCTTATCTCAAACTTAACCTAACCTTAACCTTAACCTTACCTTAACCTAACTTAACCTTCACCTTGACCTTAACCTTCACTTTAACTTTACCCTAACCTTAAGGGTTTAGTCAGGTTAAGGTTAAGATTAATGTTAAGGTCAAAGTTAAGGTTAGATTATAGTGAAGGTTAAGGTTAAGGGTAAGGTGAGGGTAAATTTCATGTTAAGGTTAAGGTTAAGGTCAATTTTAGGGTTAAGGTTAGGGTTAGGTTAAGTTTAAGATAAAAATAAGGTTAAGGTTAAGGTTAGGTTAAGGTTAATGTTAAGGTTAAGTTTAAGGTTAAGGTTAAGGTTAAGGTTAAGGTTAGGGTTAGGTTAAGGTTAAGATAAGGATATAATTAAGGTTAGGGTTAGGGTAAAGGTTAAGGTTAAGGTTAATTTAAGGCTAATTTTAGGTTAACCCGTAACCTTAACCTTAACCTTAACATAACCCTAACCTTGACCAAACCCTTAACCTTGACCTTGACCTTAACCTTAACCTTAATTTTACCCTAACCTTAAGGGTTTAGTCAAGTTAAGGTTAAGGTTAAGGGTTTGGTCAAGGTTGGGGTTAGGTTGAGGTTAATCTTGAAGGTTAAGGATAAGGTTAAGGTTAAGGTTAGGTTAGCATTAAAGTTAAGGTTAAGGTTAGGGTTAAGGTTAGGGTAAGGTTAAGCTTAAAGTCAAGTAAAGTTGAAGGTTAAGGATAGGGTAAGGTTAAGGTTAAGTTAGGTTAAGGTAAGGTTAAGGTTACAGTTAGGTTAAGGTTAAGGTTAGGTTACGGTTAAGGTTAAGGTTAGGTTAAAGTTAAGATTAGGTTAAGGGTAAAGTTAAGGTTAGGTTAAGAGTAAAGTCAAGGTTAAGGTTAGGTTAAGGGTAAGGGTTTGGTCAAGGTTAAGGTTAGGTTATAGTTAAGCCTAAGGTTAAGGTTAAGGGTAAAGATAATGTTATGGTTAAGGTTAAGGTTAGTGTTAGGTTATAGTTAAGGTTAAGATTAGGTTAAGGGTAAAGTTAAGGTTAAGGTTAGGGTTAAGGTTAGGAGAAGGTTTTAGTTAGGGTTAAGGTTAAGGTTAGGTTAAGGTTAAGATAAGGTTAAGGATCAGGTTAAGGTTAATGTTAAGGTTAATATTAGGTTAATGGTAAAGTTAAGGTTAAGTTAATTTAAGGTTAAGGTTAGGGTTAAGGTTAAGGTTAAGGGTTTGGTCAAGGTTAGGGTTAGGTTATAGTTAAGGTTAGGTTAAGGGTAAAGTCAAGGTTAAGGTTAAGGTTATGGGTTTAGTTAGGTTAAGGTTAAGGTTAAGGGTTTGGTCAAGGTCAGGGTTGGGTTAAGGTTAAGGTTAAGGTTAGGTTAAGGATAAAGTCAAGTTTAAGTTTATGGTTAAGGTTAAGGATAAAATAACTTTAAGGTTAAGGTTAAGGTTAAGGTTAAGGGGGTAAGGTTAATGTTAAGGTTAAGGTTAAGGTTACGGTTAGGTGAAGGTGAAGGTTACGGTTAGGTCAAGGTTAAGGTTAAGGTTAAGTTAAGGTTAATGGTGATATAAGGTTAAGGTTAATGTTAAGCTTAAGCTTAAGATTAGGTTATTGGTAAAGTCAAACCTTAACCTTAACCTTATGTTTTACCTTAACCTTACCCTAACATTAACCCTAAATTTAACCTTAACCAAACTTTAACCATAACCTTCACGTTAACTTTAGCCTTAAATTAATTTTAACCTTACCCTAACCATAACCTTAACTTTACCCTTAACCTAATCTTAACCTTAACCTAACATTAATCTTGACTTTACCCTTAACCTAACATTAACATTAACTTAACGTTTACCTAATGTTAACCTTAACCTTAACCATAGCCTTAACCTTAACCTTGACCTGACTAAACCCGTAACCTTAACCTTAACCTTACCCGTAACCTTAACCTTACCCTTAACCATAATATTAACCTCAGGTTAAGGTTAAGGTTAAGGGTAAGGTTAGGGTTAAGGGTAAATTTTAAGTTTAAGGTTACAAGTTAAATCAGGTCATGGTTAAGGTTAAGGTTTTGGTCAAGGTTAGGGTTAGGTTATATTTAAATTCAAGGTTAAGGTTAGGTTAAGCTTAAGCTTAAAGTTAAGGTTACGGTTAAGGTTAGGTTAAGCTCAAGGTTAGGTTAAGGTTAAGGGTGAAGTTTAAGGTTGAGGTTAAGGTTAAGGTTATGGTTCAGTTTAGGTTAAGGTTAAGGTTAGGTTATAGTGAAGGTTAAGGTTAAGACTCGTAACCTTATCCTTGACCTTACACTTAATCTTAACCTTAACATTAACCTTAAGGGCGAAGTTTAAGGTCAAGGTTAAGGTTAAGGGTTAGCTTAAACTTACCCTTAACCTTAAACTGAACCTTGACCTTAACTATAGCTTAACCCTAACCTTAACCTAACCTTAACCTTGACCAAACCCATAACATAAACTTAACCTTGACTTTACCCTTAAGACAACGTTAACCTTGACCTTGACCTTACCCTTAACGTTAACCTTAACCTTAACCTTAACCTAAATAAACCTGTAACATTAACCTTAACCTAAACTTAACCATAACCTTAACCTTAACCTTAATGTTACCCTTACCTAACCTTAACCTTAACCTAACCTTAACCATAACTTTACCCTTAACATTAAAATTAACCTTAACCTTAAACTTAAACTAACCTTAACCTTAACCATAACCATAACCATAACCTTAACCTTAACCTTAACCTTTTCCCTAACCTTAACCTTTACCAAACCCTTAACCTTAACCTTAACCTAACCTTAACCTTGACCTTAACTATAACCTAACCCTAACCTTGACCAAACCCTTAACATTAACCTTGTTGGTATCATGTGTTTTGATAGATTGGCTAACCAAAAGACAAGGCAACATCAGAACCAATCTTTAGAGTTCTAGGATCTAGTCCTCCTGTTCTCAGAGAGGGATCTCTCAAATGTTTTAGCAAAGATATGTCTTGTTTGGTTTTAAGTATGAATTTTAGACTCGCTATTAAGTGCAAGTGTTTTTTTGGTTTGTTTTTTTGGTTGAATTGGTACAGCAAAATATGAAAGGTCTAGGAAAGGTAGGTAGAAAGGAGTGTCAGTTTCATTGGGCAATGGAGTCAAAATGAAGTTGGTAACAAGCTCATAAGTGGATATGGGATATCAAAGGGAAAATATAACTTGGCCACAGGATCCTTTAGTTTATGAATGAGATGGACATTAATGGTTTGGAAAAGAGAAGTTTAATTCTCAACAAAGGGGACTTAAAAACATAATTTGAACATAAAGAGGTATTTTATAGACAGGGTTAACCATGAATTCTACAAACCACACTTTAAGAAAATGATGACTTCAAGACAACTTTTAAAATTAAATATAAGATTCGGGAGCACATCCTATTTCCTCAAAGATTTTATTTCAAAGGAGTTAGAAAACATGAAAGATTCACTAATAATTGCAATCACAGAAGAGGGAACACCTAATACAGCTATAATCACAACTATAAAGACCTTTAAAACAACTGTTTAAGTAGGGACAAAGGGTATGATAAAAACATACCTCCTTGGATAACTATAAACAATGGTAATTCAAAGGGAGACTTCAATAATAGTTTTCAAGTGGCAACAGACAAGCAGGGAAAACCATAAATCATGCTGGAACCAACTATTTGAACTATTAGGAAAATAAACAAGCATGAGGACTAAAAAGAGAGATTAAAGACTCTAAAATACCTTAGCAGAATAAAACATAAAATAATGAAGGATAAACAGGTCTAAGTTGCTTCCAGGAGTCATTTCTTAGCCTAAAATTTGTATTCTAATGTAGTAAGAAATTATGAAACATAATGAAAACAGGAAAAACAACAGACAATTCAGAATAAATCACCAACAACCAAGCTCAGGGATCCAATGATAGAGCCTCCTCAAGAAAAAGCATGTCACAACATCATCAAGCTTCTAAGACTTCAATTTCTTCTTCAACTTCAATAGAATATGTATTATTTCAGAGAGTTTTCAGTATTACAACTAGTGACCAACCAACAACTTCTCATCTTCTTCAGGAGTATTTATAGAAGAAATGAGGAGGTGGAAGATTTTTAGGATTGAAGTGTAATTAATTCTATACTAAATGCAACTCCTAGTCTTGAAAACCATGCAATGCATAAGGCATGAAAGCATCAAATTATAAATCTATTTCATTTACTCTGTTTCTGCTTTTTAAGGCTTAATGGGTAAAAAGATTGACTTTAAGGTTCTTTCTTATCTTTGTAATAACTTCACTGATAGTTTGAAATTCGTTTTTTCTTTGGTAATAACTGTTCAGGTGTCTTTAGGAAAATATCTTCGAACTGTGCAACAAGTAGGCCTTCTTTTGATTCATGGAAGCCGCAGGTGGCTCTTTGTTAGCTGGAGAGAATTTAATTAGCCTCTGATGTGGCAGTGGAGGCCTTTCGAACTGATAGATCTCCTTGTATTTTTATAAAACACCTTTAATGTGCTTTTGATCTGTGTTTTAGGCCTAATTAGGCTTAACCTTTGTTTTCTGGTCTTTGTCTTTAACACTGTCTTTAGTTCTTTGAACTGGAGGATTAAAACCTTGGTTTTTAGGTTTAGGCTTTTAATCTCGATTTAAAACTGATTTCTTCATTACTGATACTCTTTGGTTGTTTACTGTTTACTCTGTTTACAAGCATGCAGATGATTTTAGGATATTCAGAATGCTCATGAGGCATGGAAAAAATCATAGTTCGAAACCCTATAGATTTCCCTTTCTTCATTGATTTAAGGCATGGAATTGTTATTCTGAGCCTGTTTGTCACCTGTCCGTGACTGTGGAAAGAACACATATCAATCACCATTAAAAAACCCTGCAAAATCACACAAATATATTATATAAAATCCTGCGAAATTGGTTAAGACACCTTAAAGGTTAAATATAACTCTAACCTGAACTCTAACCTAACCCTAACCTTGATCAAACCCTTAAACTTAACCTTAATCTTAACCTTACCCTAACATTAACCTTAACCTTAACCTAACCTTAAATTAACCTTAACCTTAACCTAACCTTAACCTTAACTTTAACCTTAACCTAACTTTAACCATAACCTTAACCTTAAACTTATTCTTAACCTAACCTTAACCTTGAAATTACCCTTAACGTAACCTTAACCTCGACTTTACCCTTAACATTAACTATAACCTAACCTTAACCTTAATCGTAACCTTAACCTAACCTTAAGTTTAACCTTAACCTAACCCTAACCTTAACCAAACCTTAACCTAAAATCAACCTAACCGTAACGTTAACCCTAACCTTAATCTTGACCTTAACCTAACCTTAAGGGTTTGGGAAGGTTAAGGTTAAGGTTAAGGTTAATGTTTAGGTTAAGTTAAGGTTAAGTTCAAGGTTAAGGGTAAGGTTAAGGTTAAGGTTAAGGGTTTGGTTAAGGTTGAGGTTATGCTAAGGGTAATGTCAAAGTTAAAGTTAGTTTAAGGGTAAAGTTAAGGTTAGGGTTAGGTTAAGGTTAACATTAAGGTTAAGGGTAAGGGTAAGTTTAAGGTAAGGGTAAGGTTAACCTTAATCTGAACCTGACCAAACCTTAACCTTAACCTTAAATTTACCTAAGGTTAGGGTTAAGGTTAACTTTGACATTAACCTTAACCTTCACTATAACCTGACCCTAACCTTGACCAAACCCTTAACCTTAACCTTAACCTAACCTTAAGGTTAAGGTTAAGGTTAAGGTCAAGGTTAAGTTTAAGGTTAGGTTAAGGTTAATGTTAAGGGTAAGGGTAAGGTCAAGGTTATGGTTACGTTAAGGGTTTGGTCAATGTAAAGATTATGTTATAGTTAAGGTCAAGGTTAATATTTGGTTAAGGTTAAGGTTAGGGTTAGGTTATAGTTAAGGTCAAGGTTAGGTTAAGGTTAAGGTTAGGTAAATGTTATGGATAAGGGTTAAGGTTAAGGTTAAGGTCTAGGTTAAGATCAAGATTAGGTTAAGGGTAGGGTCAAGGTAAGGTTAAGGTTAAGGTTTGGTTAAGGTTAAAGTTAAGGTTAAGGTTAAGGTTACGTTAAGGGTAAATTCAAGGTTAAGGTTAGGTTAAGGTTAAGATAAGGTTAGGGTAAGGTTAGGGTAAAGGTTCAGCTTAAGGTTAAGCTTAAGGGTTTGATCAAGGTTACGGTTAGGTTATAGTTAAGGTCAAGGTAAGGTTAAGGTTGAGCTTAAGGTAAGGTTAAGGTTAAGTTTAAGGTTACGTTAAGGGTAAAGTCAAGGTTAAGGTTAGGTTAAGGTTAAGGTTAAGGTTAAAGTTAAGGTTAGGGTTAGGTTAAGGTTAAGGTTAATTTTAGGTTAAGGGTAAATTTAAGGCTAGGGTTAGGTTAAGGATAAGGTTAAGATTATGGTTAGGATAAGGTTAAGGTTAAGGTTAAGGTTAATGTTAAAGGTAAAGTTAAGGTTAGGGTTAGGTTAAGGTTAAGGTTAAGGTTAGGTTAAGGGTAAGGTTAAGGTTAGGGTTAGGTTAAGGTTAAGGTTAGGGTTATGGTTAGGATAAGGTTAAGGTTTAGGTTAACATTAAGGTTACGGTTAGTTTAAGGTTACAGTTAGGTTAAGGTTAATACTAGGCTCAGGTTGAGATTAATGTTAATGTTAAGGGTTTGGTCAAGGTTAGGGTTACGTTAAGGTTAATGTTAAGGGTTTGGTCAAGGTTAGGATTAGGTTATAGATAAGGTCAATGTTAAGGTTAAAAGTAAGGTTATAGTTGGGATAAGGTTAAGGTTAAGATAAGGTTAAGGGTTTGCTCAAGGTTAGGGTTAGGTTAAGGTTAGGTAAAGGTTAACGGTAGGGTTAAGGTTAGGTTAAGTTTAAGATTAAGGGTTTGGTTAAGGTTAAGGTTAAGGTTAAGGGTTAAGGTTAAGGTAAAGTTAAGGTTAACGTTAAGGTAAAGGTTAGGTTATAGTTAAGGTCAAGTTTAAGGTTAGGTTATAGTGAAGGATAAGGTTAAGGTTAAGGTTAAGGGTGAAGGTTAAGTTTAAGATTAAGGTTAAGACCCGTAACCTTAACCTTCACACTTAACCTTAACCTAACCTTAAAATTAACCTTAGCCTTAACCGTAACCTTCCCCTAACCGTAACCTTAACCTTAACCTGAACGTTAACCCTAACCTTAAGCTTAACCTAAACTTAACCTTGACTTTACCCTTAACCTTAACCTGACTAAACTCATAACCTTAACAATAACCTAAACATAACCTTTACCTTAAATATAGCCTAACCCTAACCTTAACCAAACCCTTAACCTTAACCTTAACCTTAACCATAACCTTAACCTAAACTTCCCATAACCTTAAGGTTAGGTTAAGGATAAGGTAAGGTGAAGTGGGAAGGTTAATTTTAAGGTCAAGGTTAATGATAAGGTTCAGTTAAGGTTAAGGTTGAGGTTAAAGAAAGGTTAAGGAAAATTTTAATGTTAATGTTATGGGAAGGTTAAGGTTAAGGTTAAAGTTAATTGGGTAAGGTTAAGGTTAAGGTTAAGGATAAATTCAAGGTTAAGGTTAAGCTTAAGGTTAATTAGGTAAGGTTAAGATTAACGTTAAGGTTAAGGTTAAGTTAACCTTAACCCTTAACCTTACCCTAAGCTTATCCTAACATTAACCTTAACCTTAACCTAACCTTAACCTTAACTTTACCCTTAACCTAACCTTAACCTTAACTTTACAGTGAACCTTAACCTAACCCTAACATTGATCAAACCCTTCACCTTAACCTTAACCTTACTATACCCGTAACCTTAACCTTAACCTTACCCTTACCCTTCACCTTCACCTTAATCTTAACCTTAACTATAACCTAACCCTAAACTTTACCAAACCCTTAACCTTAACCTTAACTTTAACCTTAACCTTTCCCTAACCTTAACCCTAACCTTAACCTTCACATTACTCTTAACCTAACCTTAACCTTAACTTTACCCTTAACCTAATATTAACCTTAACATAACCTTAACCTTAACCCTAACCTTGACCTTAACTTTAACTTAACCTAACCTTAACCTTAACCTTAACTATATCCTAACCCAAACCTTGACCAATCCCTTAACCTTATCCTTATCTTAACCTTAACCTTAACCTAACTATAAACTTACTCTTAACCTTAACCTTGAATTTAACTATAACCTAACCCTAAACTTGACCAAACCCTTAACATTAACCTTAACCTAACCCTAGCCTTGAAAAAACCCTTAACATTAACCTTAACCTAATCTTAACCTTAACCTAACCTTAAATTTAACTTTACTCTAACCTTCAATTTACCGTTAACCTTAACATAACCTTAACCCTGACTTTAATCTTAACGTAACCTTAACCTTGACTTTACCCTTAACCTTTACCTTACCCTAGCCTTAACCTTGACCTTACCCTTAATTTAACCTTAACCTTCACTATAACATAACCCTAATCTTGAACAAACCCTTAACCTTAACCTTAACCTAACTAAACATGTAACCTTAACCTTACCGTCAACCTTACCCTTAACCTTCACCTTAACCTTAACTTTACCCTTAACCTAACCTTAACCTTAACCTTGACCTTGACCTTGACCTTAACCTTACCCTTACCCTTACCCTTAACCTTACCCTTAACATAACCTTTACCCTTAACCTTAACCTTAGCCTTAACCTTATTTTTATCTTAACCTTAACTTTAAGCTAAGCCTAACCTTGACCAAACCTTAACCTTAATATTAACTTTACTGTTAACCTAACCTTAACCTTAACCTTAAGGTTAGGTTAACCTTAAATTTACCCTTAACCTTGACCTTACACTTAACCTTAACATTAACCTTCACCTAACCATAACATTCACCTTAACCTTCACATAACCATAAAATTAACCTTAACCTTAACCTTAACCTTAACCTAACCTTTAACCTTATCCTAACCTTAAAAATGACCTTAACATTAACCTTAACCTTAACCATAACCATAACCTTAACCTAACTAAACCCATAACCTTAACCTTACCTTAACCTAAATTTAACCTTAAACATAACCTTAACCTATTTATAACCTTACCCTTAACCTTAAACTTGACCTTAACTATAACCTAATCCTAAACTTTACCAAACCTTTAACATTAACCTTAACGTGAAACTTTACTTAACCTTAACCTTGACCTTGACCTTAACCTTAACTGTAACCTTATCCTTACCATAAAATAACCTAACCTTAACCTTAACCTTACCCTTAACCTTGAACTTAACTATAACCTAACCCTAACCTTGACCAAACCCTTAACCTTAACCTTAACCTAACCTTAACCTTGAATTTACCCTTAACCTAACCTTAACCTTGAATTTACCCTTAACCTAACCTTAACCTTAACTTTCCCATAACCTTGACTTTACCCTTAACATAACCTTAAGCTTAACCTTAACCTTATCTTAACCATAACCTAGCCTTAACCTTAACCTTAACCTAACTATAACCTTACCTAAACCTAACTTAACCTTATCCTTAACCTTAACCTTAACTTTACACTAACCTTAAGGGTTTAGTCAGGTTAATTTTAAGGTTAAGGGTAAGGTTAAGGTTAAGACCTGTAATCGTTAAGTTTAAGGTTAAGGTTAAGGTTATAGTTAAGGTTAAGGTTATGGTTAAGGTTAAGGTTAGGTAAATGTTAATGTTAAGGGTAGGTCATAGTGAAGGTTAATGTTAAGACCCATAACCTTAAACCTTAACCTTAACCTAACCTTAAACATAACCTTATCTTAACATTAACCTTAACTTTAAGCTAACTGTAACCTCACCTTAACCTAACCTTAACATTTACCTAACCTTAACCTTAACATTAACCTTAACCTAAATAACCATTAACCCTAACCTTAACCTTAACCAAACCTAAACCTTAACCTTACCCTTAACCTTAAGGTTAACCTTAACCTTAACTATACCCTAACCCTAACCTTGACAAAACCCTTAAACATAACCTTAACCTTAACCATAACCTTAACTTTCCCATAACCATAACCTTAACCTTCTCATAGCCTTAACCTAAACCTTACCCTTAACCTAACCTTAACCTTATCTTAACCTTAACCTAACTTTAACCTTAACCTTTAATTTACCCTTAACCTTAGGGTTAAGGTTAGGGGAAGGTTAATGTTAAGGTTAAGGTTAAGGTTAGGGTTACGTTATAGTTAAGGTCAAGGTCAAGGTTAAGGGTAAGGTTATATTTAGGTTAAGGTTATGGTTAGGTTAAAGTTAAGATAAGGTTAAGATTAGGTTAAGGTTAAGGATAGGTTAAGTTTAATATTACGTTAAGGGTAAAGTTAAGGTTAAGTTTAGGTTAAGGTTAAGGTTAGGTTAAGGTCAAGGTTAAGTTTAAGGCTAAGGGTAAGCTTAAGGTTAAGGTTAAGTGTAAGGTTAAGGTCAAGGTTAAGGTTACGTTAAGGGTAAATTCAAGGTTAAGGTTACATTAAGGGTAAAGTCAACGATAAGGTTAGCTTAAGGTTAGGGTTAGGTTATAGTTAAGGTCAAGGTTATGTTTAAGGTTAAGGGTAACGTTAAGGTTAAGGTTAAGGTTATGCTAAGGTTAAGGTTAGGTTAAGTTTAAGATAAGGTTAAGGTTAAGGTTAAGGGTAAAGTCAAGGTTAAGGTAAAGGTTAACCTTAATGTTAAGGGTAAGGTTAAGGTCAAGGTTAAGGTTACGTTAAGGGTAAATTCAAGGTTAAGGTTACGTTAAGGGTTTGGTCAAGGTTAACGTTTGGTTAAGTTTATGGTTAGGTTATAGTTAAGGTCAAGGTTAGGTTTAAGGTTAAGGTTAATGTTAAGATAACTTTCAGGGTAAGGTCAAGGTTAAGGTTGAGGTTAATGTTAATGTTAAGGGTTTGTTCAAAGTTAGGGTTAGGTTAAGGTTAATGTTAAGGGTTTGGTCAAGGTTAGGTTTAGGTTATATTTAAGGTCAATGTTAAGGTTAAGGGTAAGGTTATAGTTAGGTTAAGGTTAAGGTTACGTTAAGGTTAAGATAAGATTAAGGTTAAGGGTTTGCTCAAGGTTAGGGTTAGGTTAAGGTTATGTCAAGGTTAAAGGTAAGGTTAATGTTAGGTTAAGGTTAAGATTAAGGGTTTGGTTAAGGTTAAGTGTAAGGTTAATGTTAAGGTAAAGATAAGGTTAAGGTTAAGGTAAAGATAATGTTAAGGTTAAGGTCAAGTTTAAGGTTAGGCTATAGTGAAGGATAACGTTAAGATTAATGTTAAGGGTGAAGGTTAAGGTTAAGGTTAAGGTTAAGACTCGTAACCTTAAACTTCACCATTAACCTTAACCTAACCTTAACCTTAACTGTAACCTTCCCCTAACCATAACCTTAACCTTAACCTGATCATTAACCCTAACCTTAATCTTAACCTATCCTTAACCTTGACTTTAATATTAACCTTAACCTTAACCTAACCCTAACTTTGACGAAACCTTTAACATTAACCTTAACCTAACCCTAGCCTTGACAAAACCATTAAAATTAACATTAATCTTAACCTTAACCTTAAGCTAAACCTAATCTTAACCTTAACCTAACCGTAACCTTAACCTAACCTTAACTTTAACTTTACCCTAACCTTGAATTTACCCTTTACCTTTACGTAACCTTAACCTTGACTTTACCCTTAAAGTAACCTTAACCTTAACTTTACGCTTAACCTTGACCTTACCCTAACCTTAAGCTTGACTTTACCCTTAATTTAACCTTAACATTCACTATAACCTAACCCTAACTTTGGCCAAACCCTTAAGCTTAACCTTAACCTGACTAAACCTGTAACCTTAACCTTAGCCTTACCCTCATCCTTACCCTTAACCTTCACCTTAACCTTAACTTAACTCTTAACTTAACCTTGACCTTGACCTTAACCATAAGCTTAAACTTACCCTTACCCTTCACCTTACCCTTAATCTAACCTTTACCCTTAACCTTAACCTTATTTTTATCTTAACCTTAACTATAAGCTAACCCTAACCTTAACCAAACCATAACCTTAACCTTAACTTTAACGTTAACCTAACCTTAACCTTAACCTTAAGGTTAGGTTAACCTTAACTTTACCCTTAACCTTGACCTTACCCTTAACCTTAACATTAACCTTCACCTAACCATAACATTAACTTTAACCTTCCCATAACCATAACCTTAACCTTAACCTAACCTTGACCTTTAACGTTACCCTAACCTTAACTATAACCTTAAAATTAACATTAACCTTAACCTTACACCTTAACCATAACCTTAACCTTAACCTGACTAAACCCATAACCTTAACCTTACCTTAACCTAACTTTAACCTTAAACTTAACCTTAACCTAACTATAACCTTACCCTTAACCTTAATCTTGACCTTAACTATAACCTAACCCTAACCTTAACCAAACGCTTAACATTAACCTTAACCTTAAACTTTACTTAACCTTAACCTTGACCTTAACCTTAACCTTAACTGTAACCTTAACCTTACCTTAACCTAACCTAACCTTAACCCTAACCTTACCCTTAATCTTAAACTTAACCTTGACCTTAACTATAGCTTAACCCTAACCTTGACCAAACCCTTAACCTTAACCTTACTCTAATCTTAACCTTAACCTAACCTTAGCCTTGACTCCATGCTTAACCTTAATCTTCACCTTAAACTTTACTTTACCCCTAACCTTAACCTTAACCTTAACCTTAACCAAACCCTTAACTTAACCTTAACCTTAACCTTGACCTTAACTATAACCTAACCCTAACCTTGACCAAACCCTTAACCTTAAGCTTAACCTTAACCTAACCCTAACCTTGACTTTACCCTTAACCTAACCTTAACCTTAACTTTACCATAACCTTAACTTTACCCTTAACCTAACCTTAACCTTAACCTTATCTTAACCTTAACCTAACTATAACCTTACCTTAACCTAACTTAACCTTAAACTAGACCTTAACCTTAACCTTAACTTTATCTTTACCCTAACCTTAAGGGTTTAGTCAGGTTAATGTCAAGGTTAAGGTAAGGTTAAGGGAAATGTTAAGGTTAAGACTCGTAATGGTTAAGATTAAGGTTAAGGTTAAGGTTATAGTTAAGGTCAAAGTTAAGGTTAAGGTTATGGTTAAGGTTAAGGTTAAGGTTACGTAAATGTTAATGTTAAGGGTAGGTCATAGTGAAGGTTAAGGTTAAGACCCATAATCTTAAACCTTAACCTAACCTTAAACTTAACCTTATCTTAACCTTAACCTAACCTTATCTTAACCTTAACCTTAACTTTAAGCTAACTATAATCTTACCTTAACCTAACCTTAACATTTAACTAAACTTAACCTTAAAATTAACCTTAATCTAACTAACCCTTTACCCTGACCTTAATGTTAACCTAACCTTAACCAAACCGTTAACCTTAATCTTACCCTTAACCTTAAGGTTAACCTTAACCTTCACATAACCATAACCTTAAACTTAACCTTAACCATACCCTTGACCAAACCCTTAACCTTAACCTTAACCTTAACCTTCCCATAATCATAACCTTAATCTTAACCTTAACCTTGACCTTACCTTTAACCTAACCTAAACATTAACCTAACATTAACCTTATCTTAACTTTAACCTAACCTTAACTTTAACCTTTATGTTAAGGTTAAGGTTAGGTTGAGGTTAAGATAAGGTTAATGCTAAGATTAAGGTTAGCTTAAGGGTAATGTCAAGGTTAAGGTAAAGGTTAACCTTAATTTTAAGGGTGACGTTAAGGTCAAGGTTAAGGTTACGTTGAGGGTAAAGTCAAGGTTAAGGTTACGTTAAGGGTTTGGTCAAGGTTAAGGTTTGGTTAAGGTTAGGGTTAGGTTATGTTTAAGGTCAAGGTTAAGTTTAAGGTTAAGTTTAAGGATAAAATAAGGTTAAGGGTAAGGTCAAGGTTAAGGTTAGGTTAAGGTTAAGGTTAGGGTTAACCTTAAGGGTTTGGTCAAGGTTAGGGTTAGGTTAAGGGTCAAGGTTAAGGGTAAGGTTAAGGTTAAGGTCAAGGTTAAGGTTAAGGTTATGGTTACGTTAGGTTAAAGTAAGGTTAAGGTTAAGGTTAACCTTAACCTTAACCTTACCGTCAATCCTTAACCTTAACCTTTACCTTTGACCTTAACCTTATCTTAACCTTAACCTTAACCTTACCCATAACCATAACCTTAACCTTAACTTTACCCTTAACCTTGACCTTAAAATTAACCTTAACTTTACATTAACCTTAAACTTAACCTTCCAATAACTGTAACCTTGACCTTAACCTTAACCTTAACTTAACCTTAACCTGAACCTTAACCTTCCTATAACCTTAACCTGACTTTAACCTTAACGTAACCTTAACCTTAACCTTACCCTTAACCTTCACCTTAACATTAACCTTGCCTTTACCCTTAATATAACCTTAACTTTAACTATAACCTAACCGTAACTTTGACCTTAACTTTACCCTTAACCTTGACCTTAGGCTTAACCTTAACCCTCACTTTGACCTTAGGCTAACCTTAACCTTAACCTTAACCTTAACTATAACCTAACCCTCACCTTAACCTAACCTTAACCTTAACCTTAAACTTAACATAACCTTATCCTTCCCCTAACCTTAACCTTAACTTTACCCTTAACCAAACCTTAACCAAACCCTTAACCTTGACTTTAACCTTAACCGTAACCTTAAACATAACTTCACTAAACCCATAACCTTAACCTTGACCGTATCCAAACCTAACCTTAAACTTAACCTTAACCTAACCCTAACCTTGACCAAACCCTTAACCTTAACTATAACCTAACCCTAACCTTGACCTTAAATTTACCCCTAACCTTAACCTTAACCTTAACCTAACCTTAAACTTAACTTTACCATTAACCTAACCCTAACCTTGGCTAAACCCTTAACATTGACCTTAACCTTAACCTTTACCTAACCTTAACTATAACTTAACCCTAACATTAACCAAACGCTTAACATTAACCTTAACCTTAAACATTACTTAACCTTAACCTTGACCTTAACCTTAACCTTAACTGTAACCTTAACCTAACCTAACCTTAACTCTAACCTTACCCTTAACCTTAAACTTAACCTTGACCTTAACTATAACTTAACCCTAGCCTTGACCAAACCCTTAACCTTAACCTTACCCTAATATTAACCTTAACGTAACCTTAGCCTTGACTCCATGCTTAACCTTAATCTTCACCTTAAACTTTACTTTACCCCTAACCTTAACCTTAACCTTAACCTAACAGTAACCTTGAATTTACCCTTAACCTAACCTTAACCTTAACTTTACCATAACCTTGACTTTACCCTTAATCTAACCTTAACCTTAACCTTATCTTAACCTTAACCTTAACCTTAACCTAACTATAACCTTACCTTAACCTAACTTAACCTTAACCTTAACCTTAACTTTATCTTTTCCATAACCTTAAGGGTTTAGTCAGGTTAATGTCAAGGTTAAGGTAAGGTTAAGGGCAACATTAAGGTTAAGACCCGTAATGGTTAAGATTAAGGTTAAGGTGAAGGTTATAGTTAAGGTAAAAGTTAAGGTTAAGGTTATGGTTAAGGTTAAGGTTAAGGTTACGTAAATGTTAATGTTAAGGGTAGGTCATAGTGAAGGTTAAGATTAAGACCCATAATCTTAAACCTTAACCTAACCTTAAACTTAACCTTATCTTAACCTTAACCTTAACTTTAAGCTAACTATAATCTTACCTTAACTTAACCTTAACATTTAACTAAACTTAACCTTAACATTAACCTTAATCTAGCTAACCCTTTACCCTAACCTTAACCCTAACCATAACGTTAACCTAACCTTAACCTTACCGTTAACCTTAATCTTACCCTTAAACTTAAGGTTAACCTTAACCTTCACATAACCATAACCTTAACCTTAACCTTCCCATAATCATAACCTTAATCTTAACCTTAACCTTGACCTTACCCTTAACCTAACCTAAACATTAACCTAACCTTAACCTTATCTTAACTTTAACCTAACCTTAACTTTACCCTTTATGTTAAGGTTAAGGTTAGGTTGAGGTTAAGATAAGGTTAATGCTAAGATTAAGGTTAGCTTAAGGGTAATTTCAAGGTTAAGGTAAAGGTTAACCTTAATTTTAATGGTGACATTAAGGTCAAGGTTAAGGTTACGTTAAGGGTTTGGTCAAGGTTAAGGTTTGTTTAAGGTTAGGGTTAGGTTATGTTTAAGGTCAAGGTTAAGTTTAAGGTTAAGGTTAAGGATAAGATAAGGTTAAGGGTAAGGTCAAGGTTAAGATTAGGTTAAGATTAAGGTTAGGGTTAACCTTAAGGGTTTGGTCAAGGTTAGGGTTAGGTTAAGGGTCAAGGTTAAGGGTAAGGTTAAGGTTAAAGTCAAGGTTAAGGTTAAGGTTATGGTTACGTTAGGCTAAAGTAAGGTTAAGGTTAACCTTAACCTTAACCTTAACCTTACCATTAACCCTTAACCTTAAATTTTACCTTTGACCTTAACCTTATCTTAACCTTAACCTTAACCTTACCCGTAACCATAACCTTAACCTTAACTTTACCCTTAACCTTGACCTTAAACTTAACCTTAACTTTACTTTAACCGTAAACTTAACCTTCCAATAACCGTAACCTTGACCTTAACCTTAACCTTAACTTAACCTTAACTTGAACCTTAACCTTCCTATAACCTTAACCTGACTTTAACCTTAACGTAACCTTAACCTTAACCTTACCCTTAACCTTCACCTTAACATTAACCTTGCCTTTACCCTTAATCTAACCTTAACTTTAACTATAACCTAACTGTAACTTTGACCTTAACTTTACCCTTAACCTTGACCTTAGGCTTAACCTTAACCCTCACTTTGACCTTAGACTAGCCTTAACCTTAACCTTCACCTTAACTATAACCTAACCCTCACCTTAACCTAACCTTAACCTTAACCTTAAACTTAACATAACCTTATCCTTCCCCTAACCTTAACCTTAACTTTACCCTTAACCTAACCTTAACCAAACCCTTAACCTTGAATTTAACCTTAACCGTAACCTTAACCTCACTAAACCCATAACCTTAACCTTAACCTAACCTTAACCTTGACCATATCCAAACCTAACCTTAAACTTAACCTTAACGTAACCCTAACCTTGACCAAACCCTTAACCTTAACTATAACCTAACCCTAACCTTGACCTTAAATTTACCCCTAACCTTAACCTTAACCTTAACTTTACCCTTAACCTAACCCTAACCTTGAATAAACCCTTAACATTGACCTTAACCTTAACCTTTACCTAACCTTAAGGGTTTCACCAAGCTTAGGGTTAGGTTATCGTTAAGGTGAAGGTTAAGGTTAGGTTAAGGTGAAGGTTAAGGTTAAGGTAAAGTTAAGGTTAAGGTTAAGGTTAAGGCCAGGGCTATGGTTAAGGTTAAGTTTAAGGTTAAGGTTAGGTTAAAGTTAAGGTTAAGGTTAGGTTAAGGGTAAAGTTAAATTTAAGGTTAAGGTTAAGGTTAAGGTTAAGGTGAAGGTTAATGTTAGGTTAAGGTTAATGTTAAGGTTAAGGTGAAGGTTAAGGATTAGTTAAGGTTAATGTTCAGGGTTTGGTTAAGGTTAAGGTTAAGGTTAATTTTAAGGTTTGGTCAAGTTAAGGTTAAGGTTAAGGTGAAGGTGAAGGTTAATGTTAAGATTAAGGTTAGGTTAAGGTTAAGGTTAAAGTTATGGTTAAGGGTTTGGAAAGGTTAAGGTTAAGGTTAAGCCTAACTATAACCTTAACCTAACCCTAACCTTGACCAAACCCTTAACCTTAACCTTAACCTTAACTTGACTAAACCTGTAACCATAACCTTAAGTTGATTAAAGTCGTAACCTTAACCTTAACCTTATCTTAACTTTAACCTTGACTTAAGGTTAAGGGTAACCAAACCCCTAACCTTAATCTTAACCTTAATCTTGAATTTACCCTTAACCTTATCTTAACCTTAACTTAACCTTACCCTTAATGTTGACCTTAAATTTAACCATAACTTTAATCTTAACCTTAACCGTAACCTTAACCTTAACCTTGACCTTGACCTTAACACTAACCTTAACCTTAAACTTACCCTAACCATAACCTTAACCTTACCCTAACCTTAATTTAACCATAACCTTAACTTTACCCTTAACCTAACCTTACCCTTAACCTGAACCCTAACATATAACCTAACTCAAACCTTGAACAAACCTTATCGTCAAGGTTAAGGTTAAGGTTAGGTTAAGGTTAAGTTTATGGTTAAGGTTAAGGTTGAGGTTAGGTAAAGGTTAAGGTTAAGGTTAATATTAAGGTTAGGGTTAGGTTATAGTGATGGTTAAGGTTAAGTTAAGGGTAAACTCAAGGTTAAGGTTAAGTTCAAGGGTAAAGTTAAGGTTAAGGTTATCAAAAGGTTAAGGTTAAGGTTAAGGTTAAGGTTAAGGGTAAAGTCAAGGTTAAGGTTATGTTAAGGGTAAAGTTAAGGTTACGGTTAGGGTTATGTTATAGTTAAGGTCATGGTTAAGGTTAAGGTTAAGTTAAGGTTAAGGTTAAGGTTTTAGTTAGGTTAAAGTTTGGTTAAGGTTAAGGGTTTGGTCAAGGTTAAGGTTAGGTTATACTGAAGGTTAAGGTTAAGTTAAGGGTAACATCAAGGGTAAGGTTAGGGTAATGTCAACGTTAAGGGTAAAGTCAAGGTTAAGGTTACGTGAAGAGTAAAGTTAAGGTTAGGTTAAGGTTATGGTTATAGGAAGGTTAAAGTTAAGGTTAAGGTTATGTTCAAGGTGAAGGTTAAGGTTAAGTTTAGGTTAAGGGTTTTATCAAAGTTAAAGTTATGGTTAGGCTAAGGTTAAGCTTAGGTTAAAGTTAAGGCTAAAGTTAAGGCTAAGGTTAAGGTTAAGGGAAGGTTAAGTTTAAGGTTAAGGGTAAGGTTAATTTTAAGGTTAAGGGCTTGGTCAAGGTTAGGGTCAGGTTATAGTGAAGGTTAAGTTTAAGTTAAGGGTAAAGTCAAGGTTAGGGTTAAATTGAAGGTTAAGGGTAAGGTGAAAGTTAGAGTTATGCGTCTTAACCTTAACCTTAACCTTAACCTTAGCCTTACCTTTAATAATAAGCTAACCCTAACCTTGACCAAACCTTAACCTTAACCTTGACCTTAAATATAACATAACCCTAAGCTTAACCTTACCCTTAGCCTTCACTTTAACCTTAAATTTACCCTTAACCTTAGCTTTACCCGAACCTTAACCCTATATTTACACTTAACCTAACCTTAAATTTACCCTTAACCTTAACCTTAGTTCTGACCTTGACTTTATCCTTAACCTAACGTTAAGGTTAATGTTAAGTTAGGTTAAGGTACGGTTAGGTTAAGGTTAAGGTTAACGTTAACGTTAAGGATAAGTTAAGGTTAAGGGTGAGATAAGGTTAAGGTTAAGGTCACGGTCAAGGTAAAGTTTAACCTTACCTTATCCTTAACCTAGCCTTAACCTTAACCTTAACCTTGACCTTGACCAAACCCTTAACCTTAACCTTGACCTTAACTATAACCTAACCCTGACCTTGACCTTATCTTTACCCTTAACCTAACCTTACCTTTACCCTTAACCTAACATTAAGGTTAATGTTAAGTTAGGTTAAGGTAAGATTAAGGTTATTGTTAGGTCAAGATTAAGGTCAAGGGTAAGACAAGCTTAAGGTTAAGGGTTTGGTTAAGGTTAGGTTTAGGTTATAGTTAAGGTTAAGGGTTTGGTCAAGGTTAGGGTTAGGTTCTAGTTAAGGTCAAGGTTAAGGTTAGGTTAATGTTAAGGTTAGGGTTAATTTTATGGTTATGGGAAGGTTAAGGTTAATGTTAAGGTTAGGTTAAGGATAAGGTTAGGTTAACTATACCTTAAATTTAACTATAACTATAACCCTAACTATAACCTAACTATAACCTTGACCTTAACTATAACCTAACCCTAACTTTAAATTTAACTATAACCTAAATCTAACCTTGGCAAAACCTTAACCTTAACCTTAACTTAAGATAACCTCTTCCTTAACCATAACCATAACCTTAACCTTAACCTTACCCTTAACCTTAACCTTATCATAACCTTAACTATAACCTTACCCTAACATTAACCCTAAGCTTACCCTTAACCTTAACCTTAACCTAAACTTAACCTTAAATTTACCCTTAACCTTGAATTTAAACTTAACTTTCCCCTAACCTTAACTCTAACCTTAACCTTAATGTTAACCTTCCCCTAAATTTAACCCTAACCTTAACTTTAACCTTAACCTTAAGGTTAAGGTTATGAGTTTGGTCAAGTTAAGGTTAAGGTTAAGTTTAAGTTTATGGTTACGAGAAGGTTAAGGTTAGGTTAAGGTTAAGATTAGAGTAAGGTTAAGGTTAAGTATTTTGTCAAGGTTAGGGTTAGGTTATAGTTAAGGTCAAGGTTAAGTTTAAGGTAAAAGGTAAGGTTAAGGTTAAGGTTAAGGTTAGGTTAGGTTTAGGTAAGGTTAAGGTTACAGTTAAGTTTCATGTTAAGAATAAGTAAAGGTAAAGGTTAAGGGTAAGTTTATAGTTAGGTTAAGGTTAAGGTTAAGGTTAAAGTTAGATTAAGGTAAGGTTAAGGTTACGAATTTAGTCAGGTTAAGGTTAAGGTTATGGTTAAGGGGGTAAGGTTAGGGTTAAGTTTATGGTTAATGCTAGGGTAAGTTTAACTTTACCCTTAACCTAACCTTAACCTTAACCTCAACCTAACCCTAACCTTGACCTTAACCTTAACATTAACCTTGTCCTTAACCTAACCTTAACCAAACCCTTAAACTTAACCTTAACCTGACTAAAACCGTAACCTTAACCATAACCTTAACCTTAACCTAACCTTAACTTTGACTTTACCCTTAACTTAACCATAACCTTAACCTTAACCTAACCTTAACCTTACCTTAAGGTTACGTTAAGATTAATTTTAGGTAAGGGTAAGGTTAAGGTTATGGGTTTAGTCAGGTTAAGGTTAAGGTTAAGGGGGTAAGGTTAAGATTAAGGTTAGGTTAAGGGTAAAGTTATGGTTAAGGTGAAGGTTAAGGTTTACTTTAAAGTAAAGTTTACGGGTTTAGTCAGTTTAAGGGTAAGCTTAAGTGTTTGGTAAAGGTTAGAGTTAGGTTATAGCTAAGGTTATGGTTAGGGTTAATGTTATAGTGAAGGTTAAGGTTAAGACCCATAACCTTAACCTTAACCTTAACCTTAAGCTTACCCTCTTAACCTTAACCTTAACCTTAACCTTAAGCTTACCCCCTTAACCTTAACCTTAATAGTAAGCTTAACCTTACCCTTACCTTACTTTCAGTTTAACCTAACCTTTAATTTAACTTTATCGTTAACCTAACCTTAACCTTAACTATAACATAACCCTAACCTTAAATTTAACCTTAACCTTATCTTAACCTTAACCTTAACCTTAACCTTACCCCCTTAACCTTAATCTTAACCCTAACCTTAACCTTACCCTTACCTAACTTTAACTTTAACCTAACCTTAACCTTACTGTTAACCTAACCTTAACCTTAACCATAACATTAACCTTAACTTTCCCATAACCATAACCTTAACCTTAACCTTAACTTTAACCTAATCTTAACCTTAACCTTAACCTTCCCATAACCTTAACCTTAGCCTTAACCTAACCTTAACCTTAACCTTGACCTTGACCTTGACATTGACCTTAACCTTAACCTTACCCTTACCCTTAACCTTAACATTAAATTTAACCTTAACCTAACCTTAAACTTCCCCTAACCTTAACCTTAACTTTACCCTTAACTTAACCTTAACCTTAACTGAACCTAACCTTAACCTTAACCTTAACCAAACCCTAAACCTTGAATTTAACCTTAACTGTAACCTTAACCTTAACCTGACTAAACCTGTAACCTTAACCTTGATCTTATCCTAACTTAACCTTAAATTTGAACTTAACATTAACCAAACCTTAACATTAACTTTGCCCTTAACCTAACCCTAACCTTGACCAAAACCTTAACATTAACCTTAACCTTAACCTTTACCTAACCTTAACCTTATCATAGCCTCAATCTTAATCATAACCTAACCTTAACCCTAGCCGTAACTCTAACCTAACCCTAACCTTGATTAGACGCTTAACCTTCACCTTAATCTTAACCTTACCCTAACATTAACATTAACCTTAACCTAACCTTTACTTAACCTTAAACTTAAACTAAATTTAACCTTAACTTTACCCTTAACCTAATGTTAACCATAACCTTAACCTAACCTTACCCTTAACCTTAACCTTGACTTTACCCTTAACATTAACTATAACCTAACCTTAACTTTAACCTTAACCATAACCTTAACCTAACCTTAACCTAACCCTAACCTTGACAAAACCTTAACCTAAACTCAACCTAACCTTAATGTTAAACCTAACCTTAATCTTGACCTTAACCTAACCTTAAGGGTTTGGGAAGGTTAAGGTTAAATTTAAGGTTAAAATAAGGTTATGGTTAAGGTTAACGTTAAGGTTAAGGTTACGCTAAGGGTAAATTCAAGGTTAAGGCTAGGTTAAAGGTAAATTTAAGGTTAGGATTACGTTAAGGTTAACGTTAAGGTTAGGGTTAAGGTTAAGGGTAAGTTTAAGGTCAGGGTAAGGGTAACCTTAACCTTAACCTGACCAAACCTTAACCTTAAATTTGCCTAAGGTTAGGGTTAAAGTTAGGGGAAGATTAGGTTAAGGTTAACTTTGACTTTTACCTTAACCTTAACTATAACCTTAACCTAACCTTGGCCAAACCCTTAACCTGAACCTTAACCTAACCTTAAGGTTAAGCTTAAGATTAAGGTCAAGGATAAGTTTAAGGTTAGGTTAAGGTTAAGCTTAAGGTTAAGTGTAAAGTTAAGGTTAAGGTTAATGTTAAGGCTAAGGGTAAGGTCAAGGTTAAGGTTATGTTAAGATTAAAGTCAAGGTTAATGTTACATTAAGGGTTTGGTCAAGGTAAAAGTTATTTTATAGTTAAGGTCAAGGTTAAAATTAGGTTAAGGTTAAGTTTAGGGTTAGGTTATAGTTAAGGTCAATGTTAGGTTAATTTTAAGGTTAGGTAAAAGTTAAGGATAACCTTAACCTTAACCCTTAACCTTAACCTTAACATTAACCTTAACCTTTCCTTTACCTTAACCCTAACCTTCACCTTAACTTTACCCTTAACCTAACCTTAACCTGAAATTTACCCTTAACCTAATATTAACCTTAACATAATCATAAAATTAGCCATAACCTTGACCATAACCTTAACTTAACCTAACCTTAACCTTAACCTTAACTATATCCTAACCCTAACCTTGACCAATCCCTTAACCTTAATCTTATCTTAACCTTAACCTTAACCTAAATATAACCTTACTCTTAACCTTAACCTTGACCTTAACTATAACTTAACCGTATCCTTGACAAAACCCCTAACATTAACCTTAACCTAACCCTAGCCTTGACAAAACCCTTAACATTAACCTTAATCTTAACCTTAACCTTAACCGTAACCTAATCTTAACCTTAACCTAACCATAACCTTAACCTAACCTTAACTATAACTTTACCCTAACCTTGAATTTACCCTTAACCTTAACGTAACCTTAACCTTGAATTTACCCTTAACCTTGACTTTACACTTAACCTTGACCTTACCCTAACCTTGACCTTGACTTTACCCTTAATTTAACCTTAACCTTCACTATAACCTTACCCTAACCTTGGCCAAACCCTTAACCTTAACCTTAACCTGACTAAACCTATAACCTTAACCTTAACCTTACCGTCAAACCTACCCTTAATCATCACCTTAACCTTAACTTTACCCTTAACCTAACCTTAACCTTTACCTTGACCTTGACCTTGACCTTAACCTTAATCTTAACCTTACTGTTACCCTTAACCTTAACCTTACCCTTAACATAAACTTTACCCTTAACCTTAACCTTATTTTTATCTTAACCTTAACTATAAGCTAACTGTAACCTTGAACAAACCTTAAATTTAACCTTAACTTTACCATTAACCTAACTTTAACATTAACCTTAAGGTTAGGTTAACCTTTAACTTTAACCTTGACCTTGACCTTTCCCTTAACCTTAAACTTAACCTTCACCTAACCATAACATTAACCTTAACCTTCCCATGACCATAACCTTAACCTGAAACTTAACCTAACCTTAACGTTTAACCTTACCCTAACCTTAACCATAACCTTAACCTTAACCTTACCCCCTTAACCATAAACTTAACCTTAACCTTAACCTTAACCTGACTAAACCCATAACCTTAACCTTACCTTAACCTAAATTTAACCTTAAACTTAACCTTAACCTAACGATAACCATACCCTTAACCTTAGCCTTGACCTTAACAATAACCTAACCGTAACCTTGACCAAACCCTTAACATTAACCTTAACCTTAAACTTTACTTCACCTTAACCTTGACCTTAACCTTAACTGTAACCTTAACCTTACATTAACCTAACCTAACCTTAACCTAACCTAACCCTAACCTTGACCAAACTCTTAACATTAACCTTAAACTTAAACTTTACTTAACCTTAACCTTGACCTTAACCTTTACCTCACCTTAACCTTAACATAATCTTAAGGGTCTTGTCAAGGTTAGGGTTCGGTTATAGTTAAGGTCAAGGTTAAGGTTAGGTTAAGGTGAAGGTTAAGGTTAAGGTTAAGGCTAAGGCTAAGGCCAAGGTTAAGGTTAAGGTTAAGGTTAGGTTAAAGTTAAGGTTAAAGTTAGGTTAAGGGTAAAGTTAAAGTTAAGGTTAAGGTCAAGGTTAAGGTTAGGTTAAGGTTAATCATTAAGGAATAGTTAAGGTTAATGTTTAGGGTTTGGTTAAGGTTAAGTTTAAGGTTTGGTCAGGTTAAGGTGAAGGTGAAGGTTAATGTTAAGGTTAAGGTTAAGGTTAGGTTATGGTTAAGGGTTTGGAAAGATTAATGTTAAGGTTAAGGTTAAACTTAAATATAACCTTAAACTAACTCCAACCTTGACCAATCCCTTAACCTTAACCTTAACCTTAACCTTAACTTGACTAAACCTATAACCTTAACCTTAATCTTAACCTGATTAAAGTTGTAACCTTAATCTTAACCTTATCCAAACTTTAACCTTGAATTAAGGTTAAGGGTAACCAAACCCATAACCTTAACCTTGACTTTACCCTTAACCTTATCTTAACCTTAACCTAACCTTACCCTTAACGTTGACCTTAACTTTAACCATAACTTTAACCGTAACCTTAACCTTGACATTGACCTTGACCTTGACCTTGACCTTAACATTAGCCTTAACACTAACCTTACCCTAACCATAACCTTAACCTTACCCTAACCTTACTCTAACCATACCCTTAAGTTTACCCTTAACCTAACCTTACCCTTACCCTTAACCTTAACCCTAACCTATAACCTAACCCGAATCTTGACCAAACCTTACCCTCAAGTTCAAGGTTAAGGTTAAGGTTGAGGTTAAGGTTGAGGTTATGGTTAAGGTTAAGGTTAATGTTAAGGTTATGGTTATGGGAAGGTTAATGTTAAGGTTAAGGGTTTGGTCAAGGTTAGGGTTAGGTTATAGTGAAGGTTAAGGTTAAGTTAAGGGTAAAGTGAAGGTTGAGGTTAAGGTTAAGGTTAACGGTAAAGTTAAGGTTAAGGTTATCAAAAAGTTAAGGTTAAGGTTAAGGGTAAGGCTAGTGTTAAGGTTAGGGTCAGGTTAATATTATATTAAGCGTAAGGTTAAGGTTAAGGGTAAAGTCAAGGTTAAAGTTACGTTAAGGGTAAAGTCAAGGTTAAGGTTAGAGTAAGGTCAAGGTTAATGGTAAAGTCAAAGTTAAGGTTACGTTAAGGGTAAAGTTAAGGTTAGGTTAAGGGTAAAGTTAGGGTTAAGGTTATGGTTATGGGAAGGTTAAGGTTAAGTTCAAGGTCAAGGTTAAGGTTAATTTTAGGTTAAGGGTTTGATAAAGGGTAAGGTTAAGTTAGGTTAAGGTAAGGTTAAGGTTATGGTTAGGTTAAGGTTAAGCTTAGGTTAATTCAAAGTTAAAGTTAAGATTAAGGTTAAGGTTAAGGTTAAGGCTACGGGTTTAGTACAGTTAAGGTTAAAATTAAGGTTAAAGGTAAGGCTAAGGTTAAGGTTAAGGTTAATTTTAAGGTTAAGGGCTTGGTTAAGGTTAGGGTGAAGGTTAAGTTTAAGTTAAGGGTAAATTCAAGGTTAGGGTTAAAGTTAAGGTTAAGGGTAAGGTCAAGGTTAAGGTTATGGGTCTTGACCTTAACCTTCACTATAATGTAACCTTAACCTTAACCTTAACCCTAACCATAACCTTAACTTTGACTATAACCTAACCCTAACCTTGACCAAACCTTAACCTTAACCTAACCTTAACCTTGACCTTAAATATAACCTAACCCTAAGCTTAACCTTACCCTTAACCTTCACTTTAACCTTAAATTTACCTTTAACCTTAACTTTACCCTAACCTTAACCCGAACCTTAACCTTATATTTACCCTTAACCTGACCTTAAATTTACTCTTAACCTTAACCTTAGTCTTAACCTTGACTTTAAGGGTTTAAGGATAAGTTAAGGTTAAGGATAAGTTAAGGTTAAGGGTTTGGTTAAGGTTAGGTTAGTTTATAGTAAAGACAAAGGGTTTGGTAAAGCTCAGGGATAGGTTATAGTTAAGGTCAAGGTTAAGGTTAGGTTAACGTTAAGGTTATGGTTAAGGTTAAGGATAAGGTTAGGTAAAGGTTAAGGATAAGGTTATGGTTAAGGTTAAGGTCAAGGTTAACCTTAACCTAACCTTAACCTTACCTTAACCTTAGCCTTAACTTTAACCATAACCTTAACCTTGACCTTAACTTTTACCCTAACCTTAAACTTAACTTTAACCTTGACCAAACCCTTAACCTTAACCTTAACCTAACTTTAACCTTGACCATAACTATAACCTAACCCTAACCTTGACCAAACACTTAACATTAACCTTAAATTTAATCTTACCCTAACCTTAACCTTATCTTTACCCTTAACCTAACCTTAACTTTACCCTTAGCCTTAACCTCAATCTTAACCTTGACTTTACCCTTAACCTAACATTAAGGTTAATGTTAAGTTAGGTTAAGGTAAGGTTAAGGTCACTGTTAGGTCAAGGTTAAGCTTAATGTTAATGATAAGGATAAGTTAAGGTTAAGGGTGAGATATGGTTAAGGTTAAATGTTTGGTTAAGGTTAGGGTTAGGTTATAGTTAAGGTTCAGGGTTTGGTCAAGGTTAGGGTTAGGTTATAGTTAAGGTCAAGGTTGAGGTTAGATTAAGGTTAAGGTTAAGGTTATGGTTAAGGTTAAGGTTAATGTTAAGGTTAAGGTTAGGTTATGGTTAAGGTTATGGTTATGGTTATGGTTATGGGATGGTTAAGGTTAACGTTAAGGTTAGGTTAAGTTTAAGGTTAAGGTTAGGTTAAGGTTAAGGTCAAGGTCAAGGTTAACCTTAACCTAATCTTAACCTTACCTTAACCTTAACCTTACCTTAACCTTTACGTAACCTTAACCTTAACCTTAACCATAACCTTAAGCTTAACCTTAAACATAACTTTAACCTTAACCGTAACCTTAACTGTTACAAAGTAATTTATCAATGTCCCTACAATCCCCATCTCGCACATTGGAGGGTCATTTCTGTGATTAATTAGAATTTTCATGCATTGCAAATACCATCATTGCATCCCTTTCCATGAGGACAAAATTCCCTCTATTGACCATTTCTTGAGAAGACCACTAAAAACACTTGTTTTTGCCTTGGCGTTGGTAGCCCATTATGCCCTCGCACCAATGAGGAAAATTAACACTGAGCCCACGCCAGTTAGTGCTTTGTCTCAGTGAGCTACCCATGCCAATATGTTTATCGAAATTTTTTTAAAAATAGAGGCTAAGTTTCGATCACAACAACTTCGTGGATGAGTCTGTTAGCGCTCAAATCTACCTTAGGCTGAAATAAGGTAAAACTCAAGGCTACATCAAACCACGCTCAGCCTCATAGCTAGCCCTACGAGGACAAGAGAGGGCTCTCTCTGGGTCTATCTCGGAAAAAGGTTTTCAGAGGAGCTGAGATGACTTATAATGAACAATGAATACTGATTTTAGGCTAGTAAAGAGATAGGAAAGTTTAATTTTGATTTTTTTTGGTTTTTGTTGAAAAAATGGGAAAAACAATTTTGGGTCCGGGGATAAGGCCATATTTTTGCAGATTTTGAGTTGGGGTGAGGTAGGCAATAGTATTGATGCTTTTGATTGGGTATATGGATGGATCAGAGCAACAAGGAGCTGAAGAGGGCAAGGGGGAACATGGATCCTCTCCAAACAGGCGAAAACATGTAAAACTAAAAAAATTCAAAGGCAGAGCACTGAAATCAATGGATTCAACCTCATTTACTCATTCATTTAGTTTCAAAAGCATAAGAATGGAATGGAATAAATTAAAAATGAAATAACTTACAATAAAATAAGAGAAAACACCATCAAGAATTGAAAGCCACAAGATTCCCAACAGGTGCTGCAAAACCTCTGATCTTTCCTTAGCCAAAATATGAAAAATATGTACAATAGTGTGCCAAAATCTTCCCAAGAGTCCAACCTGTAGAATGTCTCAAAAATTACATCATATAGACCTCCTAACCCCTTCCCACACCTCTAGGGTTCGAATTCCTCCTTCTAGGAGCAGTTCCAACTAATTCTAAACAAGGAGCTAGAATATAGGCATCTAAACAACTTGCCTCTAAAAGGGAGGAAACTGATTCTTACATCTGATTTTTACTTTTTTAGGAGTGAATCATCTAGAATAGGTAAAAGTGAGTCAAATTTACATGCCAACCATCAATTTACATCATTATAACTCAAAAATTTCATCCACAAGAAAAACTGGTTCAACTGGCCAAAATCCTGAGCTGGAAGGTGAAAAATTGACCAAAAATCTATATGCGTAGCGCGCCTGAGCCATATGCGTAGCGCGTCTTTCAGCCTAATTTTGGGGCACTTCATGGCATCCAAATTGAGCTCCTGATAGCTCATTGGAAAGCCCTAGATGGTGGCTATCCTACCCAAGTGGAATTTCCCAATTCGGAGCTCACTTGCCCCTCCAAAACTTCGTTCTCCCAGAAGTACTTCCTGCTGGTGCAAAAGGTGGCAGAAAGGTGGTTTTCAAGGTGTTTTTGGGCCCTTTGATCATCCAGAACTTGATGAAATGCTTCGGAAATATTGGAACATGCATAAATTACCATGAAAAAACCAAAAATATAAATTTTTCCTCCAGCAACTGTACCAATCATAAGCGAGCACATTGACGCGCTACTCGTATGGCTGAAAAATCTGTTTTGAGACCAAAATATTTCAAAATGACAAAAATTTCTCCTAATTTGCTCAAATTCAGAACGAAGACCCTCCATCATGTATCATGCCCAGCCAATGAAGCCTCAGCCAAAATCCGGAGTGGATCAGGCCTCTTTCGCCGTTTTAGTGCTTCGCTCAATCTCCTCTTCAGAATCTTCATTTTTGCTTTGCAGACATGCATGCTGGCCCAATAATGACCTTTCATGTGACAAAGAATGTCTTTGTCTCTATTGGCCTTTGCCAACAATTTCTCCAGATGAATTTTAATATGCGTGAGGCAATAATCTCGATCAGCCGGTGTCATATCACCAGGTCTCTTCCGGGTCAACTGTCGATCCTCACGGGTTCGCTGCAACTCTAACAGTGTGTGCTCATCCTCTAGCTGTTTGTTACGCTGCTCCAGGTATTTTATCACCCACTGAGCCCTCTGCAATTTCTCTTTCAGCGTGTCATTCTCGGCCTTTTCCTCTTGGATGACCTCTTTCAGCTTCGAGCTAGGAGAGCTCGCATCAACATCAATGATCGTGAAATTAGTGTCCCGGCCTCCTGATGGGCCCTCATCATGCATGGGCCTCTTGCCCCTATCCTGAAATTGTACCTGTGCTGAAGAAGAAGGTGAGACCCCTTCCACATCATGTGGAATAATACTCGCTCTGCTGATGGAGTCAACGAGACCCCTTCCACCCCGGGTGGAGATAGTACTCGTCGTGTAGCTGCAAATAAGGACCTGTGGCCTCGCTGGTATGTCACGTACAATGGAGCACTGATATGCTCGATCTCAAGAATTTTAGGTCGGTGTGAAGGCTCTCCCTCATCATGAACTACCTCAGGAGGCGGCTGTGGTGCTGTGAAGAAGTCACGGGCGATGAAATCCTCCCAAGTAATGCCCTGCTGTATCAACTGATGTACCACTACGATCTTGATCAGCGCGTAATGATATATACTTCTATGCTGCTGTGCTGGGGTCTTCTTCTGTACAAAAATCATCATCCTCTCTATGTTTCGATACATGAAGTACAAAATGTTCATCATACGTACCCTCATGAAATGCATCAACAAATGGACATGGTACGCATAGAGACGCGAGAATCTACCCTCGCAACTGAAATACCAAATGATGAGTTTCATCAATGGTGCAAACTCATCCTTCAGGAATCTGAAAGGAAAAACCCTGCTCAAGTGCCTCATATACCTAGGTTTGATGTATGGCTCGTAGTGGAATTTATCTAACTGCTGACGTTTGTTCCATTCCTCTACTATATTTGGTATCCCGGTGGCCTGAGCAATAGACTCTAGTGACATAATGAAATCTACTCCGGTGAGGTTTACACGGCCATCATGTAAATGTAGAACAAATAGACGAGCTAGTTCACGATGATGCTGGGTTTGTGAAATCATCTCACAGTATTGGAAACATGACTGACGCTGAAAACAATCCATTGCAAGCGGGCAAGCCTGCAATTGAGCCAAAGAAGTAGGCTCCTCCCTGAGATGCTTACCACCTTTTCCACTTTTGTGAGACCTCCGTGGCACATTACCCTCTGCTATGGAATCACTGTCATACTCCTGCTCATAAACTGAATCCGTCTCTGACATGGCTTTGAAAACAAGATGTCTACAATATGTATGTTGATATAGGTGTAGTGAAGACAAAAGTTTCAATGTATGCTCAAAACCCCAATATGTCACATATGTATCAAAGTATCATAGGAAAACAAGCCACAGTGGTGATGGCTCTATCAAGTGGATTGGCATAAAAATATTCACTGCTTTGATCACAAGGGAATTTGAAAAATGAGTAAAAAAGTGTAATGTAGTGTACAGCCTTTGTAATGCTGGCTAAGATTTGTCAAAGGGAAAATGAGTATGGGACTGTGTTTTGTCAATGGAGAATGGGAAACAATGTGAAAATGACCATAGTAAAACAATAGCAATGACAGTGGTAATATAATGGCGATGACAGCAGTGATGAAATGGCAAACTGAGAGCGTGAGGGCCGTGACACTTTGACAGTAGATGCATAAGCACATATATCAACAATACAAGCTGGGAAATCCTTCACAAGACTGTCAATATGCCTTTCACAATCCTAATAAATGAATTTGAAATAAACATAGGGTTTACATATTTCTCCTCATCAAATTCTTGTTTCCCCACATCAAACACACTACAATCATGTTCAAAAATCACTTAACAATCGTGGAGAACCTACTTGCAAGCCGATTGAGGCGTTTGGGCGTGAAACTGGACGCAAGGGCAAAAAATTTTGGCTCTGAGACTATATGGGTAGCGCGCTCACCCAATGCGTAGCGCGCTGCATGTGCGTAGCGCCCTTGTTATTTTACACTGGCTGGTGAGGTTATATGCGTAGCGCGCTCTATATGAGTAGCGCGCCTTCTCTGCGCGTAGCGCGCACCTCCAGTTCCGGTCCACACTTTGTAAAACACGATTTCGGCCTTCAACTTCACCACTTCGATTTCTGCCTTGAGAATTTGTGCAAATGAATTGTTTTCCATGGCTTATATGTGAAGAAAAATATCTCATAAAATCAGATTTGATTTCAAATTTGCTTCATAACCCACTTTTATAATGTTTGGCACTTTGTCATTCGATCACTTAATACAATGTTGTTCTTTGGCTTTTCCTTGCTTTTTCTTGAGTCTTGGACTGATGATACCTGGTTTTTTTTTTGCAGGGATTTGGCATTTGGCTTAGGCAAATATCAGAGGCTTGCTCTGAAACTTCTTATGGTGAAACAAATACAATTATTACAAAAAATGAAGTCTGACAATTTCTAGTTCCAAAACAGAGTTTTGGACTAGAAATGTCTTCAAATGTTTTTGATAATAAAAACGTGAAATAGGAATCTTTTGAAACTAACCTCATGGCCTGCGGGCTTTTATTACATGTATGAAAAGGACTGAAAACCCTAGACTCTAGGACTAAAGAATATTTTTAACGAAACTAATCATTTATGACCATGAATGCAATGACCATGAACTTCAGTGATTTTTGAGGAATTTTAATTAGCGCTGCAGGTATAAGAATGAGGAAACACAAGACAACCAGACCCCCTCGTCAGTTAATGGAATGCCCCTAGCGAAATGCAACGAAGTGGATCGAGCGAGACACCTAAGAATGATATGCAAAAAGCGAACTGATCTCTGACGGAGGGCTGTAAGGACCGACTCTAACATTGGCTCCAATGGGGGATGGTGGCTCCGAGGAGATGCCAAGAACGGCAGATCTCTAGGGGAGTCAGACAGTGCCTTCATCCATTGGGTGATGGAGTCATTATTTCAACAGATAACACAAAATTTTTGATACATTTATTGACTGCAAACTTGACTGAAAACCGATTGAAATTTGACCAAAACTGACTCGATTTTTAAACTGAAAAGATGGATAAAAATGACTTGACAAACTTCAAACCAACTAACCTCCATCTCCAAAATTATAGCCTTCGCTCCGGGCCCCAGACTAAAGATGAGAGATCAGTACACACTTGCAATAGAACAGAAGTAAAACGATATATACAATGATGATGAAATCAGCAAAAAATACTCAGAAGTGGTATCGCTTTAGTAGCCGACCATTGATCGGCCCTCCAGGAAAATCATCTCCATTCATTTCCTTGAGAATAAAGGAATTTTGACCGCGATACGCTGCAATCTTAAAAGGACCCTTCCATAGGTTTTCAAATTTTTCGTGCTTTCCCTTATCTTCATTCCGAGCATCCCACTTCAAAACCACCTCATCTAGCTGAAACTTATCTGCTTTTTCCTTCCTGTCATAAATCTTCTTGATGTGCTCCTGCAACTTGAAAATATTTTGAAAGACCTCCTCCTGTGTCTGCTGTAAATGAATCATCTGATTAATCCTCCGCTGCATGGGATCTTCCTCACTACCAGCTTCCTGAAGAAATTTGACTACCAGGATAGTAAGCGAAGTAGGAAAAACCATGTCTATCCCGTACACGAACTCAAAAGGAGACATGCCAATAGAATTTTTCTGACTTACCCTATCAGCCCACAGTGCATTCACTAATTTCTTGTGCCAGCCCTTTTTATTGATTTCCAGCAATTTCTTGATGATATTTACCAAGGACTTATTTGAAGATTCCGCCAAACCATTTCCTTGCAGATGGTAGGCAGTCGAATGTCCCAAGCTGATGTTGTACTTATAGAAAAATTCAACCATCCTCTTAGACTTGAAGGCTACTATGTTATCTGTGATTATTTTACTAGGGCACCCAAAACGTGACAAAATATTATTTTCAAAAAAGGAGATAATTACTGCATCCGTGGCTTGTCGAGTGGGAATCGCCTCAATCCATTTCGTGAAGTAGTCCGTAGCTGTCAATATCCATCTATCCTGTCCTGATGATGTCGGATGGATTTCACCAATGAAATCCAACCCCCACTGCTGAAATGGTGCACTGGCTTCAATTGGTTTGAGAGGCAAAGGCTGTAGTTTCTGCTTCCCTTCGAAAATTTGGCATTCGTGACAATTCTTAACAACCTTATATACATCAGAAAACAAAGAAGGCCAATAGTAACCTGCCCTTAGAATCTTATTCGTTGTGGTTTTCCAAAACAAATGGCCCCCGCAGTCTCCTCTATGAAAGTCCTCCAAAACTCTTTTGGCTTCCTCCTCTACCAAACAATTCAATAACATTCCACCAGGGTCTTTCCAATACAATGCAGAATTCAGTATGCAAAACTTTGCAGCTCTCAACTTCAAGGTTCTACTCTTATTTCTAGGCATCCCAGGAGGTGGAGATAAATTCTGAAGTACGTATAAAATGTTAGCATACCAAGGGGAAGAAACAAAAATATCAGATACCTGAAATGACGTACTCTCCTCATCTTCATCAGACATGGAAGCGATCAAATTTATATCTAGAGCGTGCAGATTTGTTTCAGCCATAAGCTTGGCGAGTCCTTGTCCTTTGATCAGCTTGGTCGGTTTAATCTCCACATCGTATTCTAACAATGCAGCGATCCACTTACCCCATCTTCCTTCTGGATCTGCCTGTACCAAAACATCTTTAACTGTTGCGTTAGGAACATATGCTATAATGTGGGAATGCAGTATATACACACAGAAATCTTTCAAGGACTTTACAAGCGCAAGTGCTTGTTTCTCAATAATGTTGTATTTCAATGCTCCGTCCCTTATAATCCGACTGAAAAAAGCAATGGGCTTCTCAACTCCATCCCTTTTCTGCATTAAAACAACTGCCAAAGTGTGCTCAGAAGCAAATGAAAACAAAATGAAGTCCTATGTGTAGTCCGGGCTGATTAAAATAGGGGCTGAAGAAAGAGCTATCTTTACCAAATTAAATGATTTCACCGCCTCCTCTGTCCACTTTACCTGATTGTCCTTTTTCAGCATATTCGTGATTTCTCTAAGATGCTCAGCAAGATTTGGAATGAAACGACGCAAAAAATTCATTTTACCATTAAAGGACTGTATTTCTATCTTGTTCCGGGGCTGTTCAATCTGCTGGATGGCTTCAACACGTGTAGGGTCAACTCGAATACCGTCTTTTGATATGATGTGGCCAAGGAGCTTGCCTTCATCCATGGCAAAAAGACTCTTTTTTGGATTCAGCAAAATGCCATATTTTTTGCACTTCTGGAAAACAATTTTTAAATGATATAAATGTTCTTCATCAGAATTTGAAAACACAGTCAGATCATCAAGGTAAACAACCAAAAATACATCTTTCTCGTTGGCGAAATCCATGTCCATTGCATGCTGAAAAGTGGCACCTGCATTCTTCAAACCAAACGGCATTTTTGCATAATGAAACGTTCCCCATGGAGTGGTGAACGCAGTCTTGTCACGATCATCTTCATGCACTAAAATTTGATTGTATCCTCAATAACCATCGAGTAGTGACATCCTTGATGCTCCAACTGCTCGCTGCAATATATGTTCCATTTTTGGCAGCGGATAATTGTCTTTTAATGATACCTTATTCAAATTTCTGAAGTCGATACATAAACGGATCTCACCTGTTTTCTTTCTCACTGGCACCAAATTTGATATCCAATCTGAAAATTGGATAGGCACAATGATTCCTGACTTATACAACATATTTACCTCTTTTTCAATCAATGGTAGCAGCTTTGGATTGATTCTCCTCAACTTTTGACGGAAATGCTTCTGATTTGGTTTAATGGGGATGGTATGCTGAATGATATTAGTGTCATATGTTTTTAGATCTGAGTAATCCCACGCAAAAGCATCAGAAAATGAAGACAACAATTTCACATACTCTGCCTTTACCTTTGGTGACAATTACTTTGATAACTTTACCATCTTGGGATTCTCAGTTGTCCCAATATTAACCTCTTCAACACCTTTTTCAGTTGGCTTCAATGTCGGTTTGCGGGCTACATCGTCTTGGTCAAAGAGTTCCTCCAAAGGAATCAATCCTTTAGGAATGATGTTATCTTTAAGTTGCAGCACTTCCATTTGATTTATTTGTATATCATCACTACCATCATCATGTTCTATATCTATGGAGGTGTCTTTAAACTTACCCTTATTCTGCAGAAAATCACTAATCTCCTCGTCATCCTGAAAGACTTGCCAACATCGCTGATTGTCTGGAACGGTGGGGCGGTGTTTCACATGAATCTCGAACTTGTTGCTGGAATTCATTGGAATTTTTAATTTGCTTGCTGCCTTAGCAAGTCCATCAGCAACACCATTTTGTATGCGAGGCACACATGTCAAGGTATGATCAGAAAATAACTTCAAAATATCTAAAACTGCATTACGGTAAGCCCTCATGTGACGATGCTTGGCCTGGAACTCACCCTTAACCTGCTTTATCACCAACTCTGAATCACCATAGACTGCAATCCTTTTTTCTTTCAGCTTTCTAAGAATCTTAAGGCCAACAATCAAAGCCTCATACTCCGCTTCATTATTAGAACAGTCAAATGCTAGCTTGTAGGATCACACTCTCACATTGCTTGGAACCTTATCCGGAGCGGAAAATGGACTATGAATCCAAACACCAATTCCAGCACCGTCACTACCCATTGCGCCATCAAAATCCATGGTCCAAAGACCATCTTCATCGTCCTCTAAATGCTAAAATTGCGCCAACTCTGTTTTTCCTGTTTGCTGCCCATTGTCTTTAGCTGATTGCTCCACAGTAGCTTGATTTTCTCTTCTTTCTTTTTGCAGAACTTCTCTAAAATTCTCAGTGATTTCTGGTATATCTTCCGCCTAAACTAATTGACTATCTATATCATTAAAATTATCAGCAAGAAACACAAAAGACTCTAAGTCGGTATGTACATAATTTACAGGATGATTGATTGGCTTCTCCTTGCTGGTTATCATGTATTTCATCTTCTGCTCTCGATATAACTTTCTCATTTGACCGAAGAATGGAATTGTAGCATAGGAAAAATCTAACTGTAGTGTACCTTTCAACTTTTCTCCCCAAGATCTAGAAAGGAGCATCCCAAATCGCGGGGGAATGTCCGCCACAACCACATCCATCAAGACATTCTTCGCTGGAATTTGATCTAAGCTTACAACCAAATATTTGATGAGTCCGATACACCTCACACGGCTGGAATCAAATGAATACAAATCATGGTATTTTCTTGTAATGTCTAGTCCCAACTTTTCCATGATCGCCTTTGGCATAAAATTGTGCGAAGCACCCGAATCGAACATGGCATTGTCCAATACATATTCATGCAGCCTCAAACTCATATAAAAGGGAGGAACATCACTGTCAGGGGACTCACCATCTAATGCAGGCCCGAAAATCAATTCTGGTTGATCGTCTTCAACATTTACCGTGTCAAACATTGGATCAAAATTCAGAATTTTGGAGACTTGACCTCAGTAGCTGCAGTTCTTCATGATTAATAGATACTTTCAGTTTGGAAATTTCATTTTATAAACTAAATTCTGAAAATCTTTCAACCTCTTTGACCGGAACTTCCTTCTTTTCAGCCTTATCCTTCATTATACTTGACTGATTTGCCTTTTCTGCTGATGATGGTTTACTAGCTGCGAGATCAATTGTCTCTTTTCCTTTCTTCTGTGGTATAGGGGAATCCATCTTCGGTGCTGAAGCGTCTTTTCTTTTCTAAATTGGATTTATGGGCACATCTCAGTTTCTCAACGAGTACTTCTTCTGTTGAGCGGACAAAGCATTCAGATATCCTCTTTGGTAATCATCTGATTCTTCCTCTAAATCTGCATCATTTGCGAAAATGAAATCCTCATCTTTCTGTGCGGCTGAACTTTCTCCATATTCTTCATCCTCAGTAATGTAAATAGGCAGATCGTCAGGAGTAAAGAAATGGTTTTTCTCACCTACTACATCATCGTCATCATCTGAATCTTGACTCACAAAATTTTGCAAAAGAGGAGTTTTAATCTGTTGCTGGGCTGCCGGCTCTTGTGCTCTCTGTTCACGCTACTTAATTCTGAACTGTGGCTACTGCTGACCACGGTAATTGGGGTTACGAATCTGCATTTCTGGTTTGTCAAGCGTCATTTTTTTGAACATTTTTTCCATCTCACGAAGCCAGTGCGGTTCTGATGCAGATGTGGAAGCCTCTTCTTTTATAGTCACTATTTTCTCTGCTTTCAACCGGGCTCTCTTATCATTCAGATTCGCCTCAACACTAACAGCAATCTTCTGCATATCTTCTAAGGTAGGCGGATCTCTGTCACGTAGCGAATAAGCCATCTTCGGATCAAAACCATCCGGGAATTTAAGAAGAGCTAACTTTTTAGACGGTCTTAAGTCATCTGGAATTGCATTATACACTGTATTGAATCTGATAATATAATCCTGAACGGAATCACCAGGATTACGTTTGATGCTGGTATATTCTGAAGTGATCTGCAGCGGATCTTTTTTCATCTCCCAGTGATCTAAAAATTGTGTCTGAAGCTCTTGTAATGTATTGATACTTCCGTCCTGTAGAGCTCTGAACCATTTACGAACCTCACCTCCAAAAGTCTGGGCAAACAACCTCATGGACACATTTTCTTCATCTATTTCATGCAAGTCCAAGAAATCTGTCATTCTGACAATATGCTGCTGAGTGGATATACTCTGTGGTGTGCCATCGAATATGGGAATCTTGCTCTGATAATCAGCAGGCATAGGATCCAAATTTGCAGGTAAAACAAGAGGTGCAAATCTCGCAGCCATGGCTCTTGACGGATTTAGAATCTGCTGTCTCGGAGAAACAGGAGGAATGGGAGCAGTACGTGAACGAGGTGTATGCAGTGGAGACGGAGGAGAAACTATTGCTGATTGCTGATCAGAAATCTCAGGCTGTACGGGAATGGTAGGAATAAAGGAAGGTTCAGTGGGAATCCGTGAACTAGATGCAATCTCAGATGGTCCGAGAGTTTGTGAAGCAGATTCAATGAATTCGGGAATGTTGGTTGCCACAATGGAATTTTGCAGATTCAAAATATAATTATCAATAGATCTATTTTCTTGCTCAACTTCTAAATACTTGATGAACTCAGGATTGATAACGGTAGAACCAGTGGCACTTTCGGATTTGGTTTCAAACAATGATAACTCAAACTGATCATCAAACTCAATATCATCAATGTATTCAAAAAAAGTGGGGTACGAGTGAGATTTGACCAAAGGAATAATAGGAGCTTCTCGACGGAAAATTCGTGGGATTAGGTTGGGGTTTTCATATACTGGAGGCAGATTTGGATCAGGATTTGATCTGGTATGCCTTCTTAAAGCCAGTGTATTGATCTACTCGGGAAAAATTTCAAGGGACACAATCAATTATCTTCAGCCTATCGACTTCTAGACTCAATCATCCAAAGGTATAGAATGAACAAGTATACTGGGGTGATTTTTCAAATCAAGTGCTGCATTCACAAGCTAACTGGAGATCGACTGAAGCAGCGTTTATCTACTTCCGCTTATGCATGGAAAAAGCGTTTCGAAAGCTACCTGGCGTGACTTCAGACTCTGTCTAAGACTCATGAAACAAACACATAAATCAAGCAAAACATTGATATTTTATTCCCCAGTATGGTCGCCACTATGTTAGCACTCAAATCTACCTTAGGCTGAAATAAGGTAAAACTCAAGGCTACATCAAACCACGCTCAACCTCGTAGCTAGCCCTACGAGGACAGGAGAGGGCTCTCTCCGGGTCTATCTCAGCAAAAGGTTTTCAGAGGAGCTGAGATGACTTATAATGAACAATGAATACTAATTTTAGGCTAGTAAAGAGATAGGAAAGTTTGATTTTGATTTTTTTTGGTTTTTGTTGAAAAAATGGGAAAAACAATTTTGGGTCCGGGGATAAGGCCAGATTTTTTGCAGATTTCGAGTTGGGGCGAGGTAGGCAATAGTCTTGATGCTTTTGATTGGGTATATGGATGGATCAGAGCCACAAGGAGATGAAGAGGGCAAGGAGGAACATGGATCCTCTCCAAACAGGCGAAAACATGTAAAACTAAACAAATTCAAAGGCAGAGCACTGAAATCAATGGATTCAACCTCATTTACTCATTCATTTAGTTTCAAAAGCATAAGAAGGGAATGGCATACATTAAACATGAAACAAATTACAATAAAATGAGAGAAAACACCATCAAGAACTGAAAGCCACAAGAATCCCAACAGGTGCTGCAAAACCTCTGATCTTTCCTTAGCCAAAATATGAAAAATATGTACAATAGTGTGCCAACATCTTCCCAAGAGTCCAACCTGTATAATGTATTAGAAATTACATCATATAGACCTCCTAACCCCTTCCCACACCTCTAGGGTTTGAATTCCTCCTTCTAGGAGCAGTTCCAACTAATTCTAAATAAGGAGCTAGAATATAGGCATCTAAACAACTTGCCTCTAAAAGGGAGGAAACTGATTCTTACATCTGATTTTTACTTTTTTAGGAGTGAATCATATAGAATAGGTAAAAGTGAGTCAAATTTACATGCCAACCATCAATTTACATCATGATAACTCAAAAATTTCATCCACAAGCAAAACTGGTTCAACTGGCCGAAATCCTGAGCTGGAAGGTGAAAAATTGACCAAAAATCTATATGCGTAGCGCACGTGAGCCATATGCGTAGCGCATCTTTCAGCCTGAGTTTTGGGCACTTCCCGACATCCAAACTTAGCTCATGATAGCTCGTTGGAAATCCCTAGATGTTGGCTATCCAACCCAAGTGGATTTTCCCAATTCGAAGCTAATATTCCCCTCCAAAAATTTGTTCTCCCAGAAGTACTTCCTGCTGGTGCAAAAGGTGGCAGAAAGGTGGTTTTCATGGTGTTTTTGGGCCCTTTGATCATCCAGAACTTGATGAAATACTTCAGAAATACTGGAACATGCATAAATTACCATGAAAAACCCAAAAATATAAATTTTTCCTCCAGCAAGTGTACCAATCATAAGCGAGCGCGTCGACACGCTACTCGTATGGCTGAAAAATCTGTTTTGAGACCAAAATATTTCAAAATGACAAAAATTTCTCCGAATTTGCTCAAATTTGGAGCGAAGACCCTCCATCATGTATCATGCCCAGCCAATGAAGCCTCGGCCAAAATCCGGAGTGGATCAGGCCTCTTTCGCCGTTTTAGTGCTCTGCTCAACCTCCTCTTCAGAATCTTCATTTTTGCTTTGCAGACATGCATGCGAGCCCAATAATGACCTTTCATGTGACGAAGCATGTCTTTGTCTCTATTGGCCTTTGCCAAAAATTTCTCTAGATGAATGTTAACATGCGTGAGGCAAGAATCTCGATCAGCCGGTGTCATATCACCAGGTCTCTTCCGGGCCAATTGTCGATCCTCACGGATTCGCCGCAGCTCATAAAGTGTGTGCTCATCCTCTAGCTATTTTTTACGCTGCTCCAGGTAGTTTATCACCCACTGAGCCCTCTGCAATTTCTCTTTCAGCGTGTCATTCTCGGCCTTTTTCTCCTGGATGATCTCTTTCAGCTTCGAGCTAGGAGAGCTCGCATCAACATCGATGAATGTGAAATCAGTGTCTCGACCGCCTGATGGGCCCTCATCGTGCATAGGTCTCTTGCCTCTATCATGAATCTGTACCTGTGCTAAAGAAGAAGGCGAGACCCCTTCCACCCTTGGTGGAGATAATACTCGCGCTGCTGATGAAGTCAACGAGACCCCTTCCACCCCGGGTGGAGATAGTACTCGTCGTGTAGCTGCAAATAAGGCCCTGTGGCCTCGCTGGTATGTCACATACAATGGAGCACTGATATGCTCGATCTCAAGAATGTCAGGCTGGTGTGAAGGCTCTCCCTCATCATGAACTACCTCGGGAAGCGGCTGTGGCGCTGTGAAGAAGTCACGGGAGATGAAATCCTCCCAAGTAATGCCCTGCTGTGTCAACTGATGTACCACTACGATCTTGATCAGCGCGTAATGATATATACTTCTATGTTGCTGTGCTGGGGTCTTCTTCTGTACAAAAATCATCATCCTCTCTATGTTGCGATACATGAAGTATGGAATTTTCATCATACGTACCCTCGTGAAATGCATCAACAAACGGACATGGTACGCATAGAGACGCGAGAATCTGCCCTCGCAACTGAAATACCGAATGATGAGTTTCATCAATGGTGAAAACTCATCCTTCAGGAATCTGAAAGGAAAAACCCTGCTCAGGTGCCTCATATACCCAGGTTTTATGTATGGCTCATAGTGGAATTTCTCTAACTGCTGACGTTTGTTCCATTCCTCTCCTATATTTGGTATCCCGGTGGCCTGAGCAATAGTCTCTGGTGACAGAATGAAATCTACTCCGGCGAGGTTTACACGGCCATCATGTAAATGTAGAACAAATAGATGAGCTAGTTCACGATGATGCTGGGTTTGTGAAATCATCTCACAGTATTGGAAACATGACTGACGCTGAAAACAATCCATTGCAAGCGGGCAAGCCTGCAACTGAGCCAAAGAAGTAGGCTCCTCCCTGAGATGCTTACCACCTTTTCCACTTTTGTGAGACCTCCGTGGCACATTACCCTCTGCTATGGAATCACTGTCATACTCCTGCTCATAAACTGAATCCGTCTCTGACATGGCTTTGAAAACAAGATGTCTGCAATATGTATGTTGATATAGGTGTAGTGAAGTCAAAAGTTTCAACGTATGCTCAAAACCCAAATATGTTACATATGTACCAAAGCATCATAAGAAAATAAGCCACAGTGGTAATAGCTTTGTTAAGTGGATTGGCATAAAAATAGTCACTACTTTGATCACAAGGGAATTTGACAAATGAGTAAAAAGTGTAATGTAGTGTGTAGCCTTTGTAATGCTGGCTAAAATTTTTCAAAGGGGAAAATGAGTATGAGACTGTGTTTTGTCAATGGAGAATGGGAAACAATGTGATAATGACCATAGTAAAACAATAGCAATGACAGTGGTAATATAATGGAGATGACAGCAGTGATGAAATGGAAAACTGAGAGCGTGAGGACCGTGACACTTTGACAGTAGATGCATAGGTATATATATCAACAATACAAGCTGGGAAATCCTTCACAAGACTATCAATATGTCTTTCAAACCCCAAGAAATGAATTTGCAATAAACCTAGGGTTTCACCTTTCTCCACATCAAATACTTGTTTCCCCACTTTAAAAACACCACAATCATGTTCAAAAATCACTTAACAATCATGGAGAACCTACTTGCAAGCCGATTGAGGTGTTTGGGCATGAAACTGGACGCAAGGGAAAATTTTTTTTGGCTCTGAGACTGTATGGGTAGCGCGCTCACCCAATGCGTAGTGCGTTGCATGTGCATGGCGCCCTTGTTATTTTACACAGGCTGGTGAGGCTATATGTGTAGCGCGCTCTATATGAGTAGCGCGCCTTCTCTGCGCGTAGCACGCACCTCCAGTCCCGGTCCACACTTTGTAAAACACGATTTCGGCCTTCAACTTCACCACTTCAATTTTTGCCTTGATAATTTGTGCAAATGAATTGTTTTCCATGGCTTATATGTGAAGAAAAATATCTCATAAAATCATATTTGATTTTAAATTTGCTTCATAACCCACTTTTATAATGTTTGGCGCTTTGTCATTCAATCACTTAATACAATGTTGTTCTTTGGATTTTCCTTTCTTTTTTGAGTCTTGGACTGATGATACCTGGTTGTTTTTTGCAGGGATTTGGCATTTGGCTTAGGAAAAGATCAAAGGTTTGCTCTGAAACTTCTTATGGTGAAACAAATACAATTATTACAAAAAATGAAGTTTGACATTTTCTAGTTCCAAAACAGAGTTTTGGACTAGAAATGTCTTCAAATGTTTTTGATAATAAAAATGTGAAATAGGAATATTTTGAAACTAACCTCATGGCCTGCGGGCTTTTATTACATGTATGCAAAGGACTGAAAACCCTAGACTTTAGGACTAAATACTCTTTTTAACGAAACTAATCATTTATGACCATGAATGCAATGACCATGAACTTCAGTGATTTTTGAGGAATTTTAATTAGCCCTGCAGGTACAAGCATGAGGAAACACAAGACAACCAGACCCCCTCGTCAGTCAATGGCATGCCCCTAGCGAAATGCAACGAAGTGGAACGAGCGAGACACCTAAGAATGATATTCAAAAAGCGAACTGATCTCTGACCGAGGGCTGTAAGGACCGACTCTAACAGAGTCATAGGGAGTGGTTCGACTGAATAACCATGACCTTCCTCCTTTAGCCTCTTGTTTCCACCTTATGGGGAAACCTCCCAAGGGATAAGGCCTCCCTTCCACTATTGTAGGGATCCCAACCTCCTCCTCTCCTCTATAAATATAGCCATCTTCCATTGATGTGCTGGTTGAACATTTTCTAGTTGAACAAATAGCTGAAAAAGTTATCATAGAGGAGAAGCAATCATAGCTTCGGGAGAATAGTGCAGAGTGTGATTTTTTTTGTGTGTTGAGAACATAGTGAGATCTTGGACCTTTGTTCATGAGGGTGTGACAAACGTGCTTGGATATAGACCTTCCGAAGGAGAGCCTCAACATCAAGGCTTGGTTGTAAACTCCCCTTGTCTTTATCATAATAAATGCATCTGATGTTTATATTCCACTCTTGTTTACAATTATAATAAGATTTCTAGCATTCCTTGATCAGTTAGATAGGTTTTGATTCTTTTATGTTTCTCTTGGTTTTATGTTTGTTGTGGTGTCTTAACTGTATGTACAGGTAATTGAATGTTGGTAGTAGCGTGTATTGAGTTTGAGAAGAGCGACAGATCAAGAAGCTTCGACAGAAGAAGACAACATAGAATCAGAACGAGGTAGGACATCTTCCTTGCTCTGAATTTCATTTACAATCTAGGAAGGTAGATGTTAGTATGTTCCCGTAGTTTCTAGACCCACCCTAGAGCTAGAGGGATCGCCTCTGTCCACAGAGGGGATTTACCTGGACAGCATTAACTATAGCCTAACCCTAACCTTGACCAAACCCTTAACCTTAACCTAACTTAATCTTAACCTTGGCCTTGACCTTAACATCAAACTTACCCCCTTAACCTTAACCTTAACCTGACTAAACCTGTAACCCTTAACCTTACCTTAACATAACCGTAACATTGACCTTAATCTTAACCTAACCTTAACCTTAACCTTAATTTTACCCTTAACCTAAATTTAACCTTAAATTTAACTATATCCTAACCTAAACTTAACCTTACCTTAACCTAATATAACCTTGACCTAACCATAACCTTAACCATAAGCTTAACCTTCACCTTGACCTTAACCTTAACATTACCCTTAACCTTCACCCTTAACCTTAACCTAACTCTGACCTTAACCTAACCTTAACCTTGATCTTAACCTAACCTTAACCTTAACCTTATCTTACCCTTAACCTTGACCTTGACCTTAACCTTAACCTTACCTTAACCTTAACATTCCCATAACCATAACTTTAACCTTGAATTTTCCCTAAACCTAACCTTAAAGTTAACCCTAACCTAGCCCTAACCTTGAACAAACCCTTAAACTTAAATACAACCTAACCTTAACCTTAACCTTCCCATAACCATAACCATAACCTTGAATTTGACTTTAACCTTAACATAACCTTAACCTTGACCTTCCCCTAACCTTAACTCTAATATTACCCTAACCATAACCTTAAATTTACCCTTAATCGAATCTTAACCTTAACCTAACCTTAACCTTACCCTTAACCTTGACCTTAAAATTAAATTTAACTATAACCTAACCCTAAACTTAAATTTAACTATAACCTAACCCCAACCTTGACAAAACCTTAACCTTAACCTTAACTTAACCTAACCTTATCCTTAACCTTAACCATAACCTTAACCGTAACCTTATATTAACCTTAACTATAACCTTACCCTAACCTTACCCTTAACCTTAACCTTATCCTTAACCTTAACCTAACCTTAACCTTAAATTTACCCTTAACCTTGAATTTAACCTTAACCTTAACCTTCCCTTAACCTTAACCCTAACCTTAACCTTAACCTTAAGGTTAAGGTTACGAGTTTATTCAGGTTAAGGTTAAGGTTAAGATTAGCGTAAGGTTAAGGTTAAATGTTTGGTCAAGGTTAGGGTTAGGTTATAGTTAAGGTCAAGGTTAAGTTTAAGGTAAAGGGTAAGGTTAAGGTTAAGGTTAAGGTTAGGTTAGGTTAAGGTAAGGTTAAGGTTATGGTCAAGGTTAAGAATAAATAAAGGTTAAGGTGAAGGTTAATATTAAGGGTTTGGTCAAGGTTAAGTTTAAGTTATAGTTAAGGTCAAGGTTAAGGTTAATGGTAAGGTTACAGTTAGGTTAAGGTTAAGGTTAAATTTAGATTAAGGTAAGGTTAAGGTTACAGATTTAGTCAGGTTAAGGTTAAGGTTAGGGTTAAGGGGGTAAGGTTAAGGTTATGGTTAATTCTAGGGTAAGGTTAAGGTTAAATTTGAGGTTAAGGTTAGGTTAAGGTTAGAGTTAGGTTATAGTTAAAGTCAAGGTTAAGCTTAGGGTTAATGTTAGGTTAAGGTTAACGGTACGGTTAAGCTGTAAGACTTCCCATAACCTTAACATTAACGTTAACCTTATTTTAACCTAACCTAACCTAAACTTAACCTTATCCTTACCTTAACCTAAATTTAACCTTAACCTTCCCCTAAACTTAACCCTAAACTGACCCTTCACCTTTAGCTTAATTTTAACCTAACCTTAACCTTAACTTTACCCTTAACCTGACCTTAACCTTAACCTCAACCCAACCCTAACCTTGACCTTAACCTTAACCTTAACCTAACCTTAACCAAACCCTTAAACTTAACCTTAACCTGAATAAAACCGTAACCTTAACCATAACCTTAACGCTAACCTAACCTTAACTTTGACTTTACCCTTAACTTTGTTAGCCACCTATAATATTTTGTTATACCAAAAGGTGGCTACGATCTTTTTTTGAGCCTCCAAGGAACAAATTTTATCGCTAAAAATTGTTGGCTCTTGAAGACTCCTTGTAGGCCTCATGCCTCTGTCCAAAATCCTCATTTGCTGTCCCATTTTATACTCAGGAATTTTTGTTGATTCCAACTGAAAGACTGTTGAAAGATCGTCATTTCTCCTCTTCTCAAAACATTTCATCTGCTCCCCTTTTTCTCCATCAAAACTACCTTGTTTTCATAAGTCCTCTTCTTTCCATTTATGAAAAAATTCCCCTTTCATAGTTAAAACTCACTTTTTAACTATTTCGGAACCCCCCGATCATATTATTTCCTCATATAACCATAGAGCCCGCAATCGGGCGATAAACCATTGAAAAATCCCTCTCCGATCAATATTTTCCTTTGTAAACCCAAAAACCCACTTTCTGAAAGTTTTAAGTTAAAAAATTAAAACCACATGATAAATATAAATGGGTTGATTGAAAAGATCAGATCGCGCAATCACAATCGGAAACAACACAAATGGGTTGATTGGAAAGACCAGGCTCAATGGCCCGATTGTGATTGGCCCTTGTCTTTATACTCCCGGGCATATTACATTCCATGAAAACCACCGGCCCCGCAATCGGGCGCCTTTTTTCCTTTACTTATATATTTTCTGCCCGATCCATTATAACTTGTGTTTATTGAAAAAAACTTTGGTTTTTCATATGTTTAAAGGTTTTTTCCGCTGGTGCGTAGGTCAAATAAATCCTGACCATTGATCTAGTTCTTCGATCCAACGGTCTGCGCACAATCGCATCGCAACTTTTCCTTATTGCGCAATCGCATGCCCATCTCTGTGACCTCCCATTGCCGATCCCCGATTCAATCCCAACCGTCGATCTTGATCTCAGATCAACGGTCTGCGCTCAATCACAAGTTCCCTCCGATCGCAATCACAAGCCTTCCTGTCTCACTCCCGATTGCGATCCGCCGATTCCATCGCAGCCATCCATATTTTTCGCAATCCGACGGCCATCGCACACCCTTGCGATCCCTCCGATTACATCCTATCCATTCATTTCCTGCTGATCCAACGGTCATCACTAGATCGCACTGGTCGCCCGAACGCTAATCACAATCCCGTTCCAAGGTCCTCTAATTTAATCCTAGCCATCCATCTCCCTGATGATCAGACGGACAGCGCTCAATCGCATCCTCTTCTCTGCCCTCCCCGATCGCGATCCTCTGATTAAATCTGAGCCGTCCATCCTCTCGAGGATCCAACGGTCCTTATTCCCTCCGATCACAAGTCTTGCCCCGTTTCAAAAACCCTCTGATTCACCTTCCGCCGTCGATCTGATCTACAGATCAACGGCTAGCACTCAATCGCATTGGAAATTTACATCGCATGCACTTGCCTGCCACCTCCGATTGAGATCCTTCGATTAGATCAGGACCGTCCACGTGTCTAGATCGGACGGTCAAAAACCACCCCGCCTTATTTCTTCTCCCCGCTCTCATTTTTCTGTTTTGCGCCGATCTCCACCGTTAGATATTTTTATCCGACGGCTACGCTCCTCCCCCGCCATCTGAAGCAGTTTAAACCTATTTTTCGCAAGATTTCTTAAAAAAAAATTGTGTTTGATGTAGGTGTTATAAATCGTTTTCCATTGTATAACGAAGAAATGCCAAGGGTTGGGAGTGACGATTCTCATGCCCTCGTTTCATTACAGAGAAGCCATTCACGGGGCTCTATTCCATGTTTCGTCAGTACTCTATGAGTATTGATGCCGTAAAGCCCAGTGTGGGTCTGTACATCGACAAGACACTGTTTTAATTCAAACACAGTTAAAGAGTATCAGTTTTGAAGACAGAGCACAGCAGATGAAGATTGAAGACAGTTTTTATGGGGATTACGGCTAAGACAGTTATCAAAAGCCTAATCCCCAATCTAAAACACAGTTTAAAAGAAAACCTAAAGTGTTTCATCAAGCATATTGCCTCCACCACCATACTTTGAGGCAAATTGATTCCTCAATCACCGTAGTGCCACCTATTGCCTCAAAATTCTCAGTCAGAGGCTAAATTTATTGAACAGGATCAGATATTATGCCTCGGAACAACCAAAGAAGTTATTTCTGCCCCAAACTTAATGACAGAATATCTGCAGAGTTACTCCCCACAGTACGCAAAGCCTCAAAGTCAAATAAAGCTCCTGCTGAGCTTAATTCATAAATGTAAAACAGTTAATACAGTGTTCCACCTATGAATTTCTTCATCGAGCCCCTCAAAGGCCACGAAGTCTTGAATCTGTATTAATTGCTTCGAGAGATCTTTTGTTAGGTCTCACCTCCTCATCCTTCTATAAATACTTCAGTAGAAGATGAGTGAAGGGTTGGATTAGTTGGTTGTTAATGTAATTGCTAAAACATTCTATGTAACTGAGCTGAAAACTCTTGACTGTAGATAGTGGTTTCATCGGCTCTTGGAGCTCTGCTTGTAGCAGATAGGTTAGGTTGTGAAGAGAGATGGATTAAAACATTGGACCTGAAGATTGTAACCAGTTTGAAGCATCAATACAAGCTGATTTATGGGATCCTGGTCTATGCTGATGGTGATGTTATTCTCACTGTGAACTTGTCATTTTATTTCCGTTTTGAATTCGTTTCATTTTCCACTGTAAAGAACAGTTTGAACAGTGTTAGGACTTACTGTATACCAGTAACATTCTCTGGTTGAGAAATCTTTATTCCAATGTTTTCTTCTAATTGTGTTATTTAGAAATGATTTAATTCAGTCTAAGTACAGAGATGCTGGCGTTCCCTCATCTTTTCGTCACAGCTGAATGTTATTTTTAGATGTTACTTTCAATATATGTTGTGTAAGTAATATATTGAGGAAATCAAAGGTTAGCCCTGAGTCCCTTTCTTGTTTGCTCAACTATTCGATTGTTTCCCTTAGGATGTGTTAAAAGCTGACTAGTTTCGAAGTACTTATCAGATCTTAGGCCATTCTGTGTTATCTTTGTGATTGTCTTGGATGTAACTAAGTAAAGGAGAGCTAGGAGAGGATTAGGGTGCGCCCAGCCCACTGGTTTCTACTCCAAAGGTTGCCTTCAAGTTTCCCCTCGTTTTTATTTGTATTCTATTAGAAGTGTATCAAAGGCTGGATAGTTTCAAAGTACTTACCAGATCCTAGTTTGCTTCTATGTTTTTCTTAAGTGCTTGGTCAAAGGCTGGCTAGTTTCAAAGTACTTACCAGATCCTGGGCTGCTCTTTGTTCTGCATATGTCTTTTCCCTTTCTTATTTGTATCACTCCATTCCATAAATCAAACTCTAAAGAGATCCTTAGGCATAGATGACTTGCCCCATAGATCACTCTTGAACCTGAATGTTTCAATTAAATCCTCTTATGACTCCATAGCCCAATGGATTGAAAACTTGCCATCATCTTTCTTCTTGATCGAAGCTTACTCTTTTGCTTGCAACTTCTCACCTTTGAAACTATTTGCATATAGATCTTTCTGCCTCAGACAGCAATTATGTTCAATCATCCAAAAAGACCAAACAAAACCCTTGGACCTCATAACTAGCCTAATATCATTACCCTAAGCTTTCAAAGACAATATCCATCTTTGTACATATTGGAGAGATCCCTCTCCGGATTCAGGAGGGCTAGATCCTAGAATCCCAAAGTTGGTTGAAATGATGTTAACTCTGTGATCGGACTTTGCCAATCTTGCTTGTTACAAAGACCTAACATTTCTGGCGACTCCGCTGGGGACCTGAGTGTTTTTAATACCTTTTAGAGGCCTCAGAAAACCCTTTATTCGAGAACATTTTGAGAGTAAAAAGCAGCCTTTTCAAGCACTACCAAGAAATGGTAATCATGATGGAGCTTGTTTGAATCAGTGACAAACTAGGTCAACCCTAGGATTCTTTTAAGTTTTTATCTAACCTTGGAAAATCAGCTAGCTTAGCCATAAGGATAAACTATCTTTGTTTCATAACCGTAGCTAAGTTTTGAGGCAAAGTTGGGACATTCTTCTAAACCATAAATAAAACAATTCAAAAAATACCAAAAAACATTTCAGATTGGTAGTAAAACACCAGTTTTTGATATCTTGTTTACGTTTTGATGGGTTTTACTCTATACTCTTAAGACAGAGTCTGGAAAGGGCCAGGTAGCCTCCGGGTCTCATCCTCTTTTAGGGGTGACATATCTGGTGAATTCCCTCCCAGTCAATCTCTGGTTAGAGTTTGTTGTGTTTTGAGATATCCTTGAAAAGGAATGTTTCACAAACACTGTGGTGGATAGTGTACTCCTTTGAAAACACTCTGGACTTTCCACCTGGCGACTCCACAATCCTAAACAGACCTTAAGACTCCACTGGGAAGAACCCTCATCATTACAATACCCTTTTAAACCTGGTTAAAAGGCTGTGGGATTAAAAATAAGAAAACATATTAGTTGACCTTTCAAAGATTGTCATATCTGGTTGAACTTTTCTTGTTTACTTGGGTCTAAAAACTTAGCATAGTGGCTCCTAAAAAGATTCACACTAGAGCCCATCCTGACCCAGATCCACCTGAGATAGTTGACAACCCGGAAAGAATCCTTAGGAAGTCTCCTAAGATACAATCTTCAACTGTTTTCATATCACCCCTAAGAGCTAATTCAGTCCCTGAAAACCTTTCAGCTCTTCAAAAATCACAAACAGACTTCTTAAACCCCTTTAGGACTAGGTCATTTGGTGATTTAGACTTCATCCCCAGAAAAAGGTGAACCCCTTGGGGATAGAGAATCAACACCTCCTGATTTACATTTTCTACATAATCTAGGTGTCTCTCATCCAAGATCAGCTCAGCAATCTACTGTTGTTCCATCAACTTCTGTTCATCTTTCATCCACTGTTCAAACCACTCCACTTCAACCCACACCTCCTCTTGTGAATCCACCACCTATCATGGCAGCATGGTATGCTCCCTTAGTCCTTCCTGTACCATTAGTCAATCTTCCACAGGACTATCAGTCCAAAATTCCATTGTATGATGCTAGCAATACTATAACAACATCTCAACATGTGGACAAGATGAATGACTACTTTGACAAAAACGAAATTGATGATGATTCTGTCAAGTTGAGACTATTTGCTCAAAGTTTGGGGGGAGAAGCAAGAAAATGGTTTAAAGGTTTAACCCCCCATAGTATTAACGATCTCCAAGCCTTCCATCAAACATTCTTAAACAAGTGGGAAGTGAGAAAGAATCCTCTCCAAGTCCTTGCTGATTATAACAATCTCCATAGGAACCCTAGGGAAAGTGTACAAGCTTATTGTACCAGATTTAACAGCGTGTATAATGCACTTTCCCCTGAACTAAAACCTCCTCAGGGCTTATCTTTAAACAAATTTCCTGAAGGGTTTGATCCAGACATGACATATTCACTCAGAGAAAGAGTTTTTACAACCCTTGAAGATATGCAAAGAGGTGCTCTTTCTGTGGAAGTTAACCTTATGGAGAAGAGAGCGAGGATGAAAGCTGAAAAGAGAGTATCTTTTAGAGAGGAATCTACCCCTTCCACTTCAAGCTCAAAGATGGAAAGAATGATGGAAGAAATGATGAAGAAAATGAGCAATTCTGAGAGAGCGCAAGCAAGTTTAAATCAAAACACTCCTCAAAACGAGAAACCAAAGCCATAATCAGAATATTAGAAGAAATCGGCCTCCAAACGAGACCCGGGAAGATGATCAACATATCACCCCTCCCTTTCATCAAAACTTTTTCAAGTGAGGTTGAGACAAGCAGAACAAATAACAGAGGAGGATGATATAAACTTATTTGGGGTAGATGATGATGAATTTTAGGTTCATTATGATAATAAACAAGGTCTTTATACACCTTACGACGACAAAAGAAATGATAATGAAAATTATTATCAGAACATGGAAAACGCGGTCATACAACCTTTAAAGGAATATGAACTCAGAAGAAATCTAATCAACAAACCCCCAACAATAAAACCTCTGACAAACCTTCTCAAAACAGACCTTGCAACCCAATCTAAAACCATCAAACAAAAAAGACAAAGCAAGAAGCTGTTGATTACGGTAGCGGTAAAGAGAAAGACACTCAAAATATTGAAAAACGAAGTGCAAACATTAGTAGTACTAACACCCCGCTAGTACTCCCTGGTAAAACAATTGTTCCAACTCGTAGATAAAACAAATCAGCAAGTCATATGTATTGATAAAGTGGCGATAAACAAGGCTGAAATCAATGTTTTAAAGAGTCAAAACCTTTTAGCCTAAAACGGAAATCTCAAAGATCAAAATTTCTTTGTTCCTTTGATCGAGTTAGCTTGCCCAACATGTATATAGGGTCCAAAATTTTGAAAGCTTTGAACTTAGAAGATAATGAAGATTCACTCAATCTTAATGATGACCAACCGAGCTTATTTTTGGTCCAAAGATTGAAGGAAAGTTCAAGATCAGTCCCTGTCCCTCCCTTTTACGTAAGCTTAAACATTCATGACAAAATTTTGCACAACGCTATGCATGACTCAGGGCGCTTCCCATAATTTAATGCCAAAAGTCTGTAATGGAAAGCCTAGGTCTTGAAATTACCGGACCTACAAAGACTTGTACTCCTTTGACTCAAGCGAGTTTAAATGTCTAGAGATTGATAAAAGATCTCCGTGTTAACTTAACCTGATTCGACCAAATGTTTAGTCATGGATGTTGTTGTGGCTGATGTCCCCCCAAAGTATGGAATGCTTTTGTCAAGATCTTGGGGGGCTAAGCTACAGGGAACCATGTAGATGGACATGACCTATGCGACTATCCATGTTTTTAATTAGACTAGAAGACTTTCTGGAAATCCACATACGAGTACACAATGACAAGTCAAGACTCAGGCCTCAAAACTCTCCTTTGTATGCAGCTAAGCACAAGCCTCGATTCTTTTATCATGTTTAATGATGAAGCACTTATGAAACAAATCATTTCAACGGAATCAATGGTGCAAACGAAGGAAAGGAGGACCACAATCTTTGAATCGCTGAAACAGTCTAGTGTGTCTAAAAACCCTAGCAAACTAAACACGGGTCTTGAATTGCAAGTCATCAATCCATTAAACTTAAAACTTGACAGTCGAGAAGATGATCCTCAACCCAGATGAAAAAGCTGGAGGATCAAATTATATAAAGGAGATACACCAAAACAATAAAATCGAAAATGTTCCTCTCTCGGGCGATGTATTTTGATGGGTCATGCACTAAAACAAATGTTAGTGCAAGTGTATCGGATCACTAACACTGAAAACAATCATACGAATGTATTTCATGTAAATTAAACTTTCGGTGTTCCAACAACATGAGAGGAGTATGAATCCCTTCTTCGTAGGCTTGCATCTCTTGGAAAAAGCTAGGTGCCAAGAGAATCAATGTATATGGCGATTTTGAATTAATCATTAGGCAAGTTAATGGGGAGTATAATGCAAATCACCCTAGACTTAGGGCTCTACGGGAATGATGTTATGGATCTTTTAAAAACGTTTGAGGGATTCCAACTTGATTTTTGTCCCAAGGAAAAGAAACATTGCAGCCCACAATTTACCTTTGCTGCTAGAACCTACCCAATATCGTATGATGACACCTCTCGGATAAAATTCGGACTAGCTATCCCGGATAACAAGAAATATTGGCGGGTGTTTGACGGAGATAAACAAATAGAAGACTTCATGCAATTTAGAAATGAATTTGAGCTCCATAGTTGATTCGATTATGATACAGACCGGAGTGAAGAAAATTTCCTTGGGGAAGAAGAAACGTCTCCGAGCCTATAGACATTAACCTTCCAACTATCAAACTTAGAGACCAAGTAGAATTAAGTGCAAAATCGAAACGAGAGGAATGGGAAACTCGCATTCTAAGGATGATAGTTTGCCCAAGGGTTTGGCCCCTCTAGAAGAAGCTGTTTGATTTTGATGATGTGGCCAATAAACCAAAACTTGAACTCGTAGAGACTTTGAAGTAGAGGTGCAATATAGGCGGTGAGGAAAAAACCTAAAATGATCAAACTCGTCCAAAACTACGCTAGCTCACTTTAAACTCAAATACATAGAGCTATTCAAAGAGTTTTTCGATGTTTTTGCTTGGAGTTATGAAGATCTTAAATCCTATGACACTGAAATAATATAGCACAAAAATTCCTCTTAAAAGAGAACCAAAAACCATTCAAACGAAGCTACGTGAGAATAAACCCTATCCGGGTTGCCATTGGTTAAGAAGAAAATCATGAAGATGCACAATCGCGGTATTATTGTCCCTATTAGATATTACGAGTGGGTATCTAATCCGGTGTCGTTAGGAAGAAGACCGAAAGAAATCGAGGCTTTGTATAGACTTCGAGAAATTTAAACAAAGCTTCTATTGAAAGACAACTACCCTTTACCCAAGATGGATCACATTTTGCAAAGGGTGAGTGGGGGTCTAAAAGAATTTCTTTGCTAGATGGCTTTTCGAGTATAACCAAGTCTTAGTCCACTACGATGATCAATTAAAGACGACTTTTACTACACCATGGGGCACTTTCATGTATGTGAAAATGCCTTTTTGGTCTAATGAATCTTGGAGCAACCTTTCGGAGAGCCATGGACATAGTATTCTCGGAATAATTGGGCTTCTTCATCATTATCTATCTCGATGATGTATCTGTGTTTTCAAAAAACAGATGAAGAACACTTAGAACATTTGAGAAAGGTTTTCGAGAAGTGCGGAAGGTTTGGAATATCTTTGAACCCTAAGAAGACACTATTTGGTCTCCAAGAAGGTAAGCTTCTTGGACACATTATTTCGAGAGGAGGGTATAAAGATAGATCCAAAGAGGATTGAGGAGCTATATTGCAAATCTCTCATCCTCGAAATATCAAAGAGTTGCGGTCTTTCATTGGAAAAAATAAACTTTTTGAGAAGGTTCATCCCTAACCTAGTTTGAGCTCCTTAGAAATATCACAAACATGCTAAAGAAGGAGCAAGGGATAAAATGGACCTTGGAAGCAAAGACATCCTTTGATTTGGGTGAAACAAGCGTTAACCAAAACACGGTTCTCATAAGCCACTGATTTTTCAAAAGATTTTTATATCTTCTCATTTGCATCGAGAACATACTATAGCGATGTCCTTTTACGAGAAAAATCCACGGGGACAAGAACAACCTATTGCATTCTTTAGCAAGGCATTGAGGGATGCCCCTTTTGAAGTATAACATTATGGAAAAGCAAGCTTTTTCTTTGGTTAAAGCATTGAAAGACTTGAGTATACGTCCTTCACTCACGGGGTCATTTCCTTTGTCCCAAATTCGGTTGTAAAAGACATTCTAACCCGGGATCCGGATGGTAAAAGAGGTAAGTGGATTGCAGTAATTCTTGAATATGATTTAGAAATAAAACCCACTAAGCTCATCAAAGGCCAAAGGTCTAGCTAAATTAATGGTTGAATCAAATTGTGAACTTCTTGATATTAATATGATCGATAGCTTTAGATAACCAAGAAGAACTTTCAACTCCTGTTGTTGAAGATCATTTTAGTGATTTCTCCTTGATATATTGATATTGTTTATGTTTTGCTTAATCTGAATACACCTCTGGTTTATCCAAAACTAAGGCAAGATTCCTAAAGTTAAAAGCTATAAACTATTGCATTATTGATAAATGTATTTATTGGAAAAATGCAAGTAGCATATTGCTTAAATGTTTGCCCGAGTTTGATGCGGAAAAAATTAAGCGGGAGTTCCACGAAGGAGAGTGTGGAGGCCATTTGTACTCTGAAGTCAACGACTCAACAAAAATTTTGAGGGATGGTTTCTATTGGCTTACTCTTTTTCCCTGATGTTCACAAAATGACAACTACTTTCCATAAATGCCAATTGTTTTGAGGGCAAGAGAAAATTATTACCCCTCGTCATTGCATCCAATCAACATGTGAAGCTCCTCTTCAACGATGGGGGTCTTGACTTCATAGGAGAGATTCATCCACCTTCCTCTCGCCCAACACGGGTGGATTCTTACCGCCTGCGAACTACTTCACTAAGTGGATAGAGGCCATTCCTTGTAGGCTGAGCCAATGATTCGAGTTATCATAAAATTCATAGAAACCAATATCCTTTCCAGTTGTATTTGCCCTACCAACATCATCACGAGATAATGCAGAGCAGCATTTGGATCAAAGAAAATGGTGGAATTACGTCGCAAATATCGAGATAACGTTGGGACACTCCACGACCTATTACCCTCAAGGTAATGGACTTGCAGAGTCTTCCAACAAAAACTTAGTGAACATAATAAAGAAACTGTTGGAGGACAACAGAAGTCTTGGCACACAAAGCCTGATCCATGCACTTTGGGGTTTGACGAGTTAACTTTGACGAAATCTATTGGTATGTCACCCTTCCAACTTGTGTATGGTACAGATGCAATTTTTCCTATGACCTTGGTGTACCGGTTATGAAGTTAATTCAAGAGTTTCAGATGAAGAAAATGACATAATCGGAAGAATAAATCGAGACCATTCATCTTCGACAAACTAGAGAGGAAGTGTACAACGAGCATTGCGAAGCAAGACCATATCAAGAAGATATTTGATAGAAGAACAAAAGGCCAAAGCAATTTCAAGATTGGGGACAAAGTTTTAAAGTGGGACTCAAAAAGAAGATAAGGAAAGCATGGTAAATTTGACAATCTATGGCTTGGCCCTTACTCCATTCATTCGATTCTTTGAAACAATGCATTCTTCTTACAAGAGCTGAATGGAACAGAATTGTCTGGGGGTCATGTCAATGGCAGGATGCTTAAGCATTATCTTTCTTAAACCATTCTATGTTTTGAATCCTTTTTCCCTTTTCCATTGTAAACATTTCGTCCATCATTACATTCAAAGTTGTGAAAAATCAGAAAAATACAAAAACAAAGAAAGAAAGAAAAGAGGGCAGAAATGTAAACAAGAAAGGAAAAGCCCCATGCCAAAAAAGAGGAACAAATCTAAAAGTGTGCAAGCTTAAATGCCACTCTGCCAACACACCTCTAGTTAGTCAAACTGTTTTAATCTTGACTAATTAGCTTTCAATTTTCTCGTTGATAGGGTAGTGAATTTGATTTGCCAAACCGTTTAATCTTGGCTTATCGGTGAGATAGATTAGGATAGAAATTAAGGTTCAAACAAACTCAAAATCGAACCAAAGTTTCCAAAGAGATGACTCAAAAGCTCGTTTTATTTTACGAGTCATAAAAGAAGAAAAAATGGTTCTAATTTGCTCAAAAATCTGAATCGGATATCAAGGAAGAGATAGCTCACGAGAAAAATAAAAGAAAAATCATAGCTATGAAAAGAGAAGGCCATAATAAGAAGCTTTCGAGATCTTAAGCCTTCAATTTTTTGATGTTCAATTTCGCAAATAATAATCTATATGCAGGCTTGTTTTTATGCCATAGATCATAGCAAAGTCAAACAACTTAATCTTGACTTGACTATTTTTAAATTTACGTTGTAGAATTTAGAGAATGAAAATTTGTTGGATTGTTTAATCCCAATGATAGTAGACTAGGTAGAGAAATATCTAGAGCTCAGCCGTTTAATACGAGTTCGAGGGAGAAATAAGGATTAGAAATAGATTAGATTTCCTACTTTCAAAAGAATAAAATGTTGTGAATAGAGTTTGCCAATCCAAGTGCACTCTCATGAAGAAAAAATGTTAGATCGGTAGGATTGGAGTAGGTAGAAGTTGTATTGATGAAATTCATTTTTTCTTTCATGACTGATATTTTTATCAAAGAAAAAGCAGAGAAAACGGTGGGTTAGGCACTAGTCAACATCCCCGAGAAATCAAGTCTGAATTCTTGATGCCTTCAAGAAAGGCACCATCCCCAAGTGGAGCCATCGTTAGCCACCTATAATATTTTGTTATACCAAAGATGGCTAAGATCTTTTTTGAGCCTCGAGGAACAAATTTTATCGCTAAAAATTGTTGGCTCTTGAAGACTCCTTGTAGGCCTCACGCCTCTGTCCAAAATCCTCATTTCTCTGTCCCATTTTATACTCAGGGAATTTCTGTGATTCCAGTCGAAAGACTACTGAAAGATCCTCATTTCTCCTCTTCTCAAAACCTTTCATCTGCTCCCCTTTTTCTCCATCAAATCTACCTTGTTTTCATAAGTCCTCTTCTTTCCATTTATGAAAAAATTCCCCTTTCATAGTTAAAACTCACTTTTTAACTATTTCGAATTCCCCAGATCATATTATTTCCTCATATAATCATAGAGCCACGCAATCGGGCGATAAACCATTGAAAAAATCCCTCTCGATCAATATTTTCCTTTGTAAACCCAAAAAACCCACTTTTCGAAAGTTTTAAGTTAAAAACTTAAAACCACGTGATAAATATAAATGGGTTGATTGAAAAAGAGCCGATCACGCAATCGCAATCGGAAACAACACAAATGGGTTGATCGGAAAGACCAGGCTCAATGGCCCGATTGCGATTGGCCCTTGTCTTTATACTCCGGGCATATTACATTCCATGAAAACCATCAGGCCCCGCAATCGGGCGCCTTTTTTTCCTTTACTTATATATTTTCACTTTCGATCCATTATAAATTGTGTTTATTGCAAAAAACTTTGGTTTTTCATATGTTTAAAGGTTTTTTTCCATCGCGACGTAGAGTCGAAGAAATCCGCGACCGTTGATCTAGTTCTTCGATCCAACGGTCAGCGCACAATCGCATCGCAACTTTTTCCTTATTGCGCAATCACATGCCCATCTCTGCGACCTCCGATTGTCGATCCCCAATTCAATCCCGACTGTCGATCTTGTTCTCAGATCAATGGTCTGTGCTCAATCGCAAGTTCCCTCAGATCGCAATCGCAAGCCTTCCCGTCTCACTCCTGATTGCGATCCGTCGATTCCATTGCAGCCGTCCATCTTTTTCGCAATCCGACGGCCATCACACACCCTTGCGATCCCTCCGATTACATCCTATCCGTTCATTTCTTGCTGATCCAACTGTCATCGCTTGATCGCACTAGTCGCCCGAACGCTAATCGCAAGCTCGTTCCACAGTCCTCCGATTTAATCCTAGCCGTCCATCTCCACGATGATCGGACGGACAACGCTCAATCGCATCGTTTGCGTTTCAATAGCATCCCCTTCTCTCGCCCTCCCCGATCGCGATCCTACGATTAAATCCGAGCCATCCATCCTCCCGAGGGATCCAACGGTCCTTATTCCCTACGATCACAATTCTTGCCCCATTTCAAAAAACCCTCCGATTCACCTTCCGCACGTCGATATGATCTGCAGGATCGACGACGGCCGCTCAATCGCATCGGAAATTTACATCGCATGCACTTGCACCTTACCCCGATTGAGATCCTCCGATTAGATCGGGACCGATCCACATGTCCCGGATCGGACGGTCCAAAACAACTCAGCCTTATTTCTTCTCATCTGTCATTTTTTTGTTTTGTCGCCGATCTCCACTCAGTTAGATATTTTTTATCCCGACGGCTACGCTCCTCCCCCGCCATCTGAAGTAGTTTAAACCTATTTTTTCGCGGGACTTCTTAATTGTTTTGTGTTTGATGCAGGTGTTCTAAATGGTTTTCCATTGTATAACGAAGAAATACCAAGGGCTGGAAATGACGATTCTCATGCCCTCGTTTCATTACAGAGAAGCCATCCATGGGGATCTATTCCATGTTTCGTCAGTACTCTATGAGTATTGATGCCGTAAAGCCCAGTGCGGGTCTGCACATCGACAAGACACTGTTTTAATTCAAACACAGTTAAAGAGTATCAGTTTTGAAGACAGAGCACAGCAGATGAAGATTGAAGACATTTTTTATGGGGATTACGGCTAAGACAGTTATCAAAAGCCTAATCCCCAATCTAAAACACAGTTTAAAAGAAAACCTAAAGTGTTTCATCAGGCATATTTCCTCCACCACCATACATCTGAGGAAAATTGATTCCTCAACCACCGCAGTGCCACCTATTGCCTCAAAATGCTCAGTCAGAGGCTAAATTTATTGAACAGGATCAGATATTATGCCTCGGAACAGCCAAAGAAGTTATTTCTGCCCCAAATTTAATGACAGAATATCTGTAGAGTTGCTCCCCACAGTACGCAGAGCCTCAAAGTCAAATAAAGCTCCTGCTGAGCTTAATTCATAAATGTAAAACAGTTAATACAATGTTCCACCTGTGAATTTCTTCATCGAGCCCCTCAAAAGGCCACGAAGTCTTGAATCTGTATTAATTGCTTCGAGAGATCTTTTGTTAGGTCTCACCTCCTCATTCTTCTATAAATACTTCAGTAGAAGATGAGTGAAGGGCTGGATTAGTTGGTTTTTAATGTAATTGCTGAAACATTCTATGTAACTGAGCTGAAAAATATTGACTGTAGATAGTGGTTTCATCGGCTCTTGGAGCTCTGCTTGTAGCAGATAGGTTAGGTTGTGAAGAGAGATGGATTAAAACATTGGACCTGAAGATTGTAACCGGTTTGAAGCATCAATACAAGCTGATTTATGGGATCCTGGTCTATGCTGATGGTGATGTTATTCTCACTGTGAACTTGTCATTTTCTTTCCGTTTTCAATTCGTTTCATTTTCCACTGTAAAGAATAGTTTGAACAGTGTTAGGACTTACTGTATACCAGTAACCTTCTCTAGCTGAGAAATATTTATTCCAATGTTTTCTTCTAATTGTGTTATTTAGAAATGATTTAATTCAGTCTAAGTACAGAGATGCTGGCGTTCCCTCATCTTTTCTTCACAGTTGAATGTTATTTTTAGATGTTACTTTCAATATATGTTGTGTAAGGAATGAATTGAGGAAATCAAAGGTTAGCCCTGAGTCCCTTTCTTGTTTTCTCAACTATTCGATTGTTTCCCTTAGGATGTGTTAAAAACTGACTAGTTTCGAAGTACTTATCAGATCTTAGGCCATTCTGTGTTATCTTTGTGATTGTCTTGGATGTAACTAAGTAAAGGAGAGTTAGGAGAGGATTAGGGTGAGCCCAGCCCACTAGTTTCTACTCCAAAGGTTGCCTTCAAGTTTCCCTTCGTTTTTATTTGTATTCTATTAGAAGTGTATCAAAGGCTGGATAGTTTCAAAGTACTTACCAGATCCTAGTTTGCTTCTATGTTTTTCTTAAGTGCTTGGTCAAAGGCTGGCTAGTTTCGAAGTACTTACCAGATCCTGGGCTGCTCTTTGTTCTGCATCTGTCTTTTCCCTTTCTTATTTGTATCACTCCATTCCATAAATCAAACTCTAAAGAGATCCTTAGGCATAGATGACTTGCCCCATAGATCACTCTTGAACCTGAATGTTTCAATTAAATCCTCTTATGACTCCATAGCCCAATGGATTGACAACTTTCCATCATCCCTCTTCTTGATAAAAGCTTATTCTTTTGCTTGCAACTTCTCACCGTTGAACCTATTTACATATAGATCTTTCTGCCTCAGACAGAAATTATGTTCAATCATCCAAAAAGACCAAATAAAACCCTTGGACCTCATAACTAGCCTAATATCATCACTTTAAACTGCAAAGACAATATCCATATTTGTACATATTGGAGAGATCCCTCTCCGGATTCAGGACGGCTAGATCCTAGAATCCCAAAGTTGGTTGAAATGATGTTAACTCTGTGATCATACTTTTCCAATCTTACTTGTTACGGAGACCTAACAAACTTAACCATAACCTTAACCTTAACCTAACCTTAAGGTTACATTAAGGTTAAGGTTAAGCTTAGGTAAGGGTAAGGTTAAGTTTATGGGTTTAGTCAGGTTAAGGTTAAATTTAAGGGGGTAAGGTTAAGGTTAAGGTTAGGTTAAGGATAAATTTATGGTTAAGGTGAAGGTTAAGGGTAACTTTAAGGTAAAGGTTACGATTTTAGTCAGGTTAAGGGTAAGGTTAAGGGTTTGGTAAAGGTTAGAGTTAGGTTATAGCTAAGTTTATGGTTACGGTTAAGGTTATACTGAATATTAAGGTTAAGACCCATAACGTTAACCTTAACCTTAGGCTTTAACTTAACCTTAAATTTAACTATAACCTAACCTTAACCTTTACCTTAACTATAACTTTAACCTTAACTATGACCTAACCTTCACCTATACCATTAGCCTTAACCTTAACCTTAACCATACCCCCTTAACCTTAATCTTAATTGTAACCTTAACCTTACCTTTACCTAACTTTAACTTTAACCTAACCTTAAATTTAACTTTACCATTAACCTAACCTTAACTTTAACTATAACGTAACCCTAACCTTAAAATTAACCTTAACCTTATCTTAACCTTAATCTTAACCTTACCCCCTTAACCTTAACCTTAACCCTAACCTTAACATTACCCTTACCTAACTTTAGCTTTAACCTAACCTTAACCTTAACTTTACCGTTAACCTAACATTAAACTTAACCATAACATTAACCTTAACCTTCCCATAACCACAACCTTAACCTTAACCTTAACCATAAAATTAACCTTAACCTTCCCATAACCATAACCTTAATCTTAACCTTAACCTAACCTTAACCTTAACCTTGACCTTGACATTGACCTTAACCTTAACCTTACCCTTACCCTTACGCTTACCCTTACCCTTACCCTTAACCTAACCTTAACCCTCCCCTAACCTTACACTTAACTTTACCCTTAACCTAACCTTAACCTTAAATTAACCTAACCTTAACCTTAACCAAACCCTTAACATTGACTTTAACCTTAACCGTAGCCTTAACCTTAACCTGACTAAACCCGAAACCTTAACCTTGATCTTATCCTAACCTAACCTTAACTTTAACCTTAACCTAACCCTAACCTTGACTAGACCCTTAGCCTTAATTATAACCTAACCCTAACCTTGACCTTAACCTTAACGAAACCTTAACATTAACTTTTCCCTTACCTAACCCTAACCTTGACCATACCCTTAACATTAACCTTAACCTTAACCTTTACCTAACCTAAACCTTAGCCTAACCTCAAGCTTAATCATAACCTAACCTTAACCCTGACCTTAACTCTAACCTAACCCTAACCTTGATCAGACCCTTAACCTTAACCTTAATCTTAACCTTACCCTAACATTAACCTTAACCTTAACCTAACCTTAACCTTAACTTTACCCTTAAACTAACCTTAACCATAACCTTAACCTTAACCTAACCTTAACCTTACCATTAACCTTAATCTTATTCTTAACCTAACCTTAACCTTGAAATTACCCTTAAAGTAACCTTAACCTTGAATTTACCCTTAACATTAACTATAACCTAACTTTAACCTTAACCATAACCTTAACCTTAACGTTAACCTAACCCTAACCTTGACCAAACCTTAACCTAAACTCAACCTAACCTTAATGTTGACCCTAACCTGAATCTTGAACTTAACCTAACCTTAAGGGTTTGAGAAGGTTAAGGTTAAAGTTAAGATAAGGTTAAGGTTAAGGTCAAGGGAAAGGGTAAGGTTAAGGTTCAGGTTCATGTTAAGGTTAAGGGTTTGGTTAAGGTTAAGGTTACGCTAAAGGTAAATTCAAGGTTAAGGCTAGGTTAAGGGTAAAGTTAAGGTTAGGGTTAGGTTAACGTTAACGTTAAGGTTACGGTTAAGGTTAAGGGTAAGTTTAAGGTAAGGGTAAGGTTAACCTTAACCTTAACCTTAAATTTACCTAAGATTAGGGTTAAGGTTAGGGGAAGATTAGGTTAAGGTTAACTTTGACCTTGACCTTAACATTAGCTATAACCTATCCATACCCTTGGCCAAACCCTTAACCTTAACCTTAACCTAACCTTAAGTTTAAGGTCAAGGTCAAGGTTATGTTTAAGGTTAGGTTAAGGTTAAAGTTAAGGTTAAGGGTAAAGTTAAGGTCAAGGTTAAGGTTACGTTAATGGTAAAGTAAAGGTTAAGGTTACGTTAAGGGTTTGGTCAAGGTAAAGGTTATGTTATAGTTAAGGTCAAGGTTAAGGTTAGCTTAAGGTTATGGTTAGGGTTAGGTTATAGTTAAGGTCAAGGTTAGGTTAAGGTTAAGGATAGGTAAAGGTTAAGGATAAGGGTTAAGGTTAAGGATAAGGTCAAGGTTAAGATCAATATTAGGTTAAGGGTAAAGTCAAGGTAAGGTTAAGGTTAAGGTTAAGGTTAATGGTTAGGTTAAGGTTGGGTTAAGTTTAAAGTTAAGTTTAAAGTTAAGGTTAAAGTTAAGGTTACGTTAAGAGTAAAGTCAAGGTTAAGGTTAGGTTAAGGTTAAAATTAAGGTTAGGTTTAGGTTAAGGTTAAGGTTAATTTTAGGTTAAGGGTAAATTTAAGGTTAGGGTTAGGTTAAGGATAAGGTTAAAGTTATGGTTAGGCTAAGGTTAAGGTTAAGGTTAGATTAAGGTTACGGTTAGGTTAAGGTTAAGATTAGGTTAAGATTAATGTTAAGGGTAAAGTTAAGGTTAGAGTTAGGTTAAGGTTAAGGTTAAGGTTAGATTAAGGGTAAATTTAAGGTTAAGGTTAGGGTTATGGTTAGGCTAAGGTTAAGGTTTAGGTTAAAGTTAATGTTACAGTTAGGTTAAGGTTAAGATTAGGCTACGGTTGAGGTTAATGTTAATGTTAAGGGTTTGGTCAAGGTTAGGGTTAGGTTAAGGTTAATGTTAAGGGTTTGGTCAAGGTTAGGTTTAGGTTATAGTTAAGGTCAATGTTAGTGTTATGGGTAAGGTTATAGTTAGGTTAAGGTTAAGGCTAGGGTTAGGTTAAGGTTAAGGGTTTTCTCAAGCTTAGGGTTAGGTTAAGATTAGGTCAAGTTTAAGGGTAAGGTTAAGGTTAGGTTAAAGTTAAGATTAAGGGTTTGGTTAAGATTAAGGGTAAGGTCAAGGTTATACATATATGTGTGTGTGTGTGTCAAGGTCAAGCGCAAGGTTATTATAAGGGAAGAGATGAATATACAAGGTTAAGGGTGAAGGTTAAGGTTAAGACTCGTAACCTTAACCTTCACCCTTAACCTTAACCTAACCTTAACCTTAATGTTAACCTTAACCGTAACCGTCCCCTAACCGTAACCTTAAGCTTAACCTCAACGTTAGCCCTAACGTTAAGCTTAACCTAACCTGAACCCTGACTTTACCCTTAACCTTAACCTTAACCTAACTAAACTTGTAACCTTAACCTTAACCTTTACCTTAAATATAGCCTAACCCTAACCTTAACTAAACCCTTAACCTTAACCTTAACCATAACCTTAACCTTAACCTTCTCATAACCTTAAGGTTAGGTTAAGGTTAAGGTAAGGTGAAGTTTGAAGGTTAAGTTTAAGGTCAAGGTTAAGGATAAGGTTCGGTTAAGGTTAAGGTTAAAGTTAATTTAAGGTTTAGGAAAATGTTAAGGTTAATGTTATGGGAAGGTTAAGGTTAAGGTTATTTGGGTAAGGTTAAGGTTATTTGGGTAAGGTTAAGTTTAAGGTTAAGGGTAAGGTCAAGGTTAAGGTTAAGGTTATGGTTATGGGAAGATTAAGGTTAAGGTTAACTTTAGGTTAAGGTTAAGGTTAGGTAAAGGTTACAGGTTTTGTGAGGTTAAGCTTAAGGTTATGGTTACGATCAACATTAAGGTTAAGGTTAATTTAACCTTAACCCTTAACTTTACCCTAACCTTATCCTAACCTTAAACTTAACCTTAACCTAACCTTAACCTTAAATTTACCCTTAACATAACCTTAACCTTAAACTTAACCATAACCTTATATTAACCTTAACTTTAACATTAACCTTCCCAAACCCTTAAGGTTAGGTTAAGGTCAAGATTAAGGTTAGGTTGAGTTTAGGTTAAGGTTTTTTCAAGGTTAGGGTTAGGTTAAGGTTAAGGTTATGGTTAAGGTTAAGGTTAGGTTATAGTTAATTTTAACCTTAACCTTAACCTAACCCTAACCTTTTCCAAACCCTTAACCTTAACTATAACCTAACTCTAACATTTACCAAACCTTTAACCTTAACATTTCCCTAACCTAAACCTTAACTTTACCCTTAACCTAATATTAACCTTGACCTTATCCTTAACGTAACCTAACCTTAACCTTAATGTTAACTATATCCTAACCCTAACCTTGACCAACCCTTAGCCTTAACCTTAACCTAACTATAAGCTTACTCTTAACCGTAACCTTGACCTTAACTATAACCTAACCCTAACCTTTACCAAACCCTTAACATTAACCTTAACCTAACCCTAGCCTTGACAAAACCCTTAATATTAACCTTAACCTAACCTTAACTTTAACTTTACCCTAACCTTGAATTTACCCTTAACCTTAACGTAACCTTAACCTTGAGTTTACCCTTAATGTAACTTTAACCTTGAATTTACCCTAACCTTAACCTTGACTTTACCCTTAATTTAACCTTAACCTTCACTATAACCTAACCCTAACCTTGGACTAAACCCTTAACCTTAACCTTAACCTGACTAAACCTGTAAACTTAACCTTAACCTTACCCTCAACCTTACCGTTAACCTTCACCTTAGCCTTAACTTTATCCTTAACCTAACCTCAGCCTTGAACTTGACCTTAACCTTAACCTTAACCTTACCCTTAACCTTAACCTTACTCTTAACATAACCTTTACCCTTAATCTTAACCTTAACCTTAAACTTATTTTTATCTTAACCTTAACCTTAACCTTAAGGTTAGGTTAACCTTAACTTTACTCTTAACCTTGACCTTATCTTAACCTTAACCTTAACCTTCACATAACCATAACATTAACCTTAACCTTCCCATAACCATAACCTTAATCTAACCTTAAACTTTAACCTTACCCTAACCTAAACCATAACCTTAACATTAACCTTAACCTTAACCTTACCCCCTTAACCATAACTTTAACCTTAACCTTATCCTTAACCTTAATTAACCTTATCTTAACCTTAAGCTAACCTTAACCTTAGACTTAACATAACTATAACCTTATCGTAAACTAAATTAACCTTGACCTTGACCTTAAACTTAACCTTAACTTTAACTTTACCCTAACCTTAAGCGTTTAGTCAGGTTAATGTTGAGGTTAATGTTAAGGTTAAGTTAAGGCTAAGGTTAAGGTTAAGGTTAAGACCCGTAATGGTGAAGTTTATGGTTAAGGTTAAGGTTATAGTTAATGTGAAGTAAGAGGGTTATGGTTAAGGTTAAGGTTAAGGTTAGGTAAATTTTAATGTTAAGGGTAGGTCATAGTGAAGGTTAAGGTTAATACCCATAACCTTAAACCTTAACCTTAATCTAACCTTAACCGTAACCTTATCTTAACCTTAACCTTAACTTTAAGCTAACTATAACCTTACCTTAACCTAACCTTAACTTTAACATTAACCTTAACCTAACTAACCCTTAACCTAACCTTAACTTTAACCTTAACCTTACCCTTAACCTTAAGGTTAACCTTGACCTTCACATAACCATAACCCTAACCTTAACCTTAACTATACCCTAATACTAACCTTGACCAAACCCTTAACCTTAACCTTAATTTTAACCATAAATTTAACTTTAACTTTCCCATAACCATAACCTTAACCTTAAACTTGACCTTACCTTTAACCTAACCTTAACCTTAACCTTATCATAAAATTAACCTAACCTAAACCTTAACTTTACCTTAACCTTGAATTTACCCTTAACCTTGGGGTTAAGGTTAGGGGAAGGTTAAGGTTAAGGTTGGGTTTAAGGTTAGGGTTACCTTATAGTTAAGGTCAAGGTTAAGGTTAAGGGTAAGACGATATTTAGGTTAAGGTTAAGGTTAAGATAAGGCTAAAATTAGGTTAAAGTTAGGTTAAGGTTAAAATTACGTTAAGGGTAAAGTTAAGGTTAAGGTTAGGTTAAGGTTAAGGTGAGGTTAAGGTCAAGGTTAAGTTAAAGGTTAATGGTAAGCTTAAGGTTAAGGTTAAGGGTAAGGTTAAGGTCAAGGTTAAGGTTATGTTAAGGGTAAATTCAAGGTTAAGGTTACGTTAAGGGTAAAGTCAAGGTTAAGGTTAGGTTAGGGTTAGTGTTAGGTTATAGCTATGGTCAAGGTTATGTTTAAGGTTAAGGGTAACGTTAAGGTTAAGGTTAAGGTTATGTTAAGGTGAAGGTTAGCTTAAGGTTAAGATAAGGTTAAGGTTAAGGTTAAGGTTAGGTTAACGGTAAAGTCAAGCTTAAGGTAAAGGTTAACCTTAATGTTAAGGGTAAGGTTAAGGTCAAGGTTAAGGTTCTGTTAAGGGTAAATTCAAGGTTAGGGTTACATTAAGGGTTTGGTCAAGGTTAAGGTTTGGTTAAGGTTAGTGTTAGGTTATAGTTAAGGTCAAGGTTAAGTTTAAGGTTAAGGTTAAGGTTAATATAAGGTTAATTTTAAGGTTAAGATTAGGTTAGGGTTAACCTTAAGGGTTTGGTCAAGGTTAGGGTTAGGTTAATGTTAAGGGTGAAGGTTAAGGGTAAGGTTACGGTTAAGGTTAGGTTAGGTTAAGGTTAAGGGTAACCTTAACCTATCATTGACCCTTAAAATTAACCTTTAACTTTAACCTTAACCTTAACCTAACCTTACCTTTAACCTTATCTTAACCTTAACCTTAACCTTACCTATAACCGTAATCTTAACCTTAACTTTACCCTTAACCTTGAGCTTAACCTTAACCTTAACTTAACCTTAACCTTAACCTTAACCTTAACCTTCCTATAACCTTAACATGACCTTAACCTTAACGTAAACTTAACCTTAACCTTACCCTTAACCTTCACCTTAACTTTTCCCTTAACCTATACTTAACCTTAACTATAACCTAATGATAACCTTGACCTTAATTTTACCCTTAACCTTGACCTTAAGCTTAACCTTAACTTTGACCTTGACCTTAAACTTAACCTTATCTTACCCTTAACCTAACTTTAACCTTAACTAGAACCTAACCGTCACCTTAACCTAACTTTAACCTTAACCTTAAATTGAAGATAACCTTAACCTTCCCCTAACCTTAACCTTAATTTTACCCTTAACCTAACCTTAACCAAACCCTTAACCTTGACTTTAACCTTAACTGTAACCTTAACCTTAACCTCACTAAACCCGTAACCTTAACCTTAACCTGACCTTAACCTTGACCATATCCAAACCTAACCTTAACCTAACCCTAACCTTGACCAAACCCTTAACCTTAACTATAACCTAACCCTAACCTTGACCAAACCCTTAACATTGACCTTAACCTTAAACATTAGCTAACCTTAACATTAACCTAGGCTTAAGGGTTTGGTCAAGGTTAGGGTTAGGTTATAGTTAAGGTCAAGGTTAAGGTTAGGTTAAGGTGAAGGTTAACATTAAGGTAAATTTAAGGTTAAGGTTAAGGTCAGGGCTAAGGCTAAGGCTAAGGTTAAGGTTAAAGTTAAGGTTAAGGTTAGGTTAAAGTTAAGGTTAAGGTTAGGTTAAGGGTAAATTTAAATTTAAGGTTAAGGTCAAGGCTAAGGTTAGGCTAAGGTTAATTTTAAGGTTAAGTTGAAGGTTAAGGATTAGTTAAGGTTAATTTTTAGGGTTTGGTTAAGGTTAAGGTTAAGGTTAAGTTTAAGGTTTGGTCAGGTTAAGGTTAAGGTTAAGGTGAAGGTGAAGGTTAATGTTAAGGTTAAGGTTATGGTTAAGGGTTTGAAAAGGTTAACGTTAAGGTTAAAGTTAAACCTAACTATAACCTTCACCTAACCCTAACCTTGACCAAACCCTTAACCTTAACCTTAACCTTACCCTTAACCGTAACTTGACTAAACCTGTAACCTTAAACTTAACCTTAACTTGATTAAAGTCGTAACCTTAACCTTAACCTTAACCAAGCTTTAACCTTGACTTAAGGTTAACAGTAACCAAACCCCTAACCTTAACCTTAACCTTAACCTTGACTTTACCCTTAACCTTATCTTAACCTTAACCTAACCTTACCCTTAACATTGACCTTAACCTTAACCATAACCTTAACCTAACCTTAACCTTGACCTTAACTATAACCAAACCCTTAGCTTAACCTTACCCTTAACCTTCACTTTAACCTTAACTTTACCCTTAATATTAATCTTAACCTTAACCTAACCTAAACCTTAACCTTAACTATAACCTTACCCTTAACCTAACCAAACCTTAACCATAACCTTAACCTTAACCTAGTTATAACCTTACCTTTACCCTTGCCCTTAAACTTATAGTTAAGGTTAAGGGGGTAAGGTTAAGGTGAAGGTTAAGGTTAAGGTTAAATTTAAGTTAAGGTTAAGGTTAGGTTAAGGTTAAGTTAAGGGTAATGTCAAGGTTATTGTTAAGGTTAATGTGGAGGTTAAGGCTATAGTTAAGTTAAGGTTAAGGTTATGGTTAAGGTTAGGTTAAGGGTAAAGTTAAGGTTAGCGTCAGGTTAAGGTTAAGGTTAAGGGTAAGGGTAAAGATAAGGTTATGGTTAAGCTTAAGGGTAAAGTTAAGGTTAGGTTATAGTTAAGGTTAAGGTTAAGTTTAAGGTTAACGTTAGGTTAAGTGAAAACTCAAGGTTAAGGTTATGGTTAAGGTTAATGGTAAGATAACATTAAGGTTAAGGTTAAGGGGGTAAGGTTAAGCTTAAGGTTGCAGTTAGGTCAAGGTTAAGATACGGTTAGGTCAAGGTTAAGGTTAAGGATAAGTTAACGTTAAGTGTAAGATAAGGTTGAGGTTAATGGTTGACGGTTAAGGGTTTGGTTAAGGTAAGGTTTGGGTTATAGTTAAGGTCAAGGTTAAGGTTAGGTTAATGGTAAAGTCAAGGTTAAGGTTAGGATAAAGGTTAAGGTTAAGTTTAAGGTTAAGGGTAAAGTCAAGGTTAAGGTTAGGTTAAGGTTAAGATAAGGTTAAGGGTTTGGTTAAGGTTAGGTTTAAAGTTAAGGTTATGGTTAGGGTAAGGTTAGGGTTAAGGTTAATGCTAAGGTCAAGATTAAGGTTAAGATAAGGTTAAGGGTAAAGTCAAGGTTAAGGGTAAAGGGTAAGGTTGAGATTACCCTTATCCTTAACCTTAACCTTATATTTACCTTAACCTTAACCTTTACTTAACATTAACCTTGACTTTAACCTTAACGTAATCTTAGCCTTGACTTTAACCTAATGTTAGGTTTAGGTTATAGTTAAGGTTAAGGTTAAGGTTAAGGTTTAGGGTAAAGTCAATGTTAAGATTAGGTTAAGGTTAAGATAAGGTTAAGGGTATGGTTAAGGATAGGGTAGGGTTAAGTTTATGGTTAGGGTAAGGTTAGGGTTAAGGTTAATGTTAAGATCAAGGTTAAGGTTAAGGTCGAGGTCAATGTTAAAGTTAAGGTTAGGTTAAGGTTAAGATAAGGTTAAGGGTAAAGTCAATCTTAAGGGTAAAGGGTAAGGTTAAGATTACCTTTAACCTTAACCCTAAACTTGACTTAACCTTAAATATAACATTAACCTTAAGATTAAGCTTAAATTAACCTTATCTTAACCTAAACCTTAACCTTATCTTACCATTAATCTTAACCTTAACCTTAAATTTAACCTTAACCTTACCGTTAACCTTCACCATAACCTTAACCTTAACCTGACTAAGCTGGTAACCCTTAACCTTAACCTTAACCTAACCTAACATTAACCTAACCATAACCTTAACATTAACCTTCCCATAACCATAACCTTAACCTTATGTTTAACCTTAACCTAACCCTAACCTTGACCAAACCCTTAAAATTGACTTTAACCTTAACCGTAACTAAACCTGTAACCTTAACCTTAACCTAACTTTAACCTTGATCTTAACTATAACCTAACCCTGACCTTGACCTTAACTTTACCCTTAACCTGCACCTTAACCTGCACCTTAACATTAACTCTTAACCTTAACGTAACCTTAACCTTAACCTTACCCTTAACCCTAACCTTAACCTTACCTTAACCTTAACCTTAATCTTAATATTAACCCGACTAAACCCATAATCTTAACCTTAACCTTAACCTTACCCTTAAACTTAACCTTGACCTTAACTATAACCTAAACCTAACTTTAACCAAACCCTTATCCTTAACCATAACCTTAAGTGTAAATTTAGGGTTAAGTTTAGGGTAAGGTTAGGTTAAGGTTAAGGTTACATTAAGGGAAAATTCAAGGTTAAGGTTAGGTTAAGGTTAAGGTTATGGGTCTTAACCTTAACCTTCACTATAACCTAACCTTAACTATAACCTAACCTCAACCTTGACCTTAACTATAACCTTAACCTAACCTTAACCTTAACCTTAACCTGACTAAAACTGTAACACTTAACCTTAACCTTAACTTAACCTAACCTTAACATAACCATAAACATTACCTAACCCTAACCTTAAATTTAACCTAACATAAGCTTAACCTAACCCTAACCATGACCAAACCCTTAACCTTGACTTTAACCTTAACCGTAGCCTTAACCTTAGCTTGACTAAACCCGTAACCTTAACCTTAACCTAACCTTACCGTAACCTTGACCTTAACTTTACCCTTAACATTGACATTAACCTTAACCTTAACCTTAACATTGACCTTAACCTTAACATTAACCTACACCCTTAACCTTAACCTTAACCTTCACATTAACCTTAAACTAACCTTAACTGTATCCTTAGCCTTTACCCTTAACCTTGACTTTAAGCTTAACCTTCGCCTAACCTTAGCCCTAATGTTAACCTTAACCTGAACCTTAACCTTCCACTAACCTAACCCTAACCTTAACCTTAAATAAACCCTTAACCTTCATGTTAACATTAACTTGAACCTTTACACTCTTCTTTACTTTATCCTTAACTTAACCTTAACCTTCACTATAATCTAACCCTAACCTTAACCAAACCCTTAACCTTAATGTTAACCTTAAGGTTTAGTTATGTTTAGGGTAAGGTTAATATTAGGTTAAGGGTAAAGTTAAGGTTAAAATTAGGGTAAAGTAACCTTAACCTAACCTTAACCTTAACCTAAAGTTAAAGTTAAGGTTAAGGTCAAGGTCAAGGTTAAGGTTAAGTTAGGTTAAGGTAAGGCTATAGTTAGGTTAAGGTTAAGGTTAAGGTTAGGTTAAGGTTAAGATAAGATTAATGTTAAGGTTAAGGTTAGGTTAAGGGTAAAGTCAAGGCTATGGTAAATTTAAGGTTAAGGTGAGGAACCTTAGGCTAAGGGTAAAGTCAAGGATAAGGTTAAGGGATTGGTTAAGGTTAGGGTTAGGTTTTACTTAACGTTAAGGTTAGGTTCAGGTTAAGGTTAAGGGGGTAAGGTTAGGGTTAAGGTTAAGGGTAAAGGTTCAATTTAAGGATAAAGGTTAGGGTTAAGGTTAGGGGAAGGTTAAAGTTAAGGTTAAGGATAAAGTTAGGGTTAAGGTTAGGGTTAAGGGTAGGTTACGTTAAGGTTAAGGTTAATACCTATAACCTTAGTTTTCACCCTTAACCTTAACCTAACCTTAACCTTAAACTTAATCTTATTAAACACGTAATCTTAATCTTAACCTAACCTTAACCTTGACTTTACCCTTAACCTAACATTAACCTTAACCTTACCCTTAACCATATCTTAACCTTAACCTAACCTTAACCTTAACCTAACCTGACCTAACCCTAACCTGACCTAACCTGACCTAACCCTAACCTAACCCTATCTTAACCTAACCTAACCTAACCCTAACCTTGACCAAAAATTAACCTTAACCTTCACTTAACCTTAACCTTACCCTTAATTTGACCTTAACTATAACCTAACCTTAACCTTGACCAAACCTTTAAGGTTAAGGTTAAGTTAAGGTTATGGGAAGGTTAAGCTTAAGGTCAAGGTTAAGGTTAAGGTTAATATTAGGGTTAAGGTTATGATTAGGGTAAGTTTAAGGGTAAGGTCAAGGTTAAGCTTAAGCTTAATGTTAATGTTAATGTTAAGGTTATGATTAGGGTAAGGTTAGGGTTAGGTTATAGTTAAGGTTAAGGTTAAGGTTAAGGGTAAAGTTAGGGTCAAGGTTAGGGTTAGCTTAAGGTTAACTATAACCTTAACTTTACCCTTAACCTAATCTTAACCTTAACCTAACCTTAACATTGACTTTAATTTAACCTATACTTAACCCCTTAACCTTAACCTTAACCTTCCCATAACGTTTATCATAATCTAACTTTAACCTTATCCTTCCCCTAACCCTAACCTTAACCTTAACCTTATCCTAACCTTAACCTTAACCTTACCCTAACTATAACCTAACCTTAACCTTTAATTTACCCTTAACGTAACCCTTACCCTTAAGCTAACCTTATCCCTTTAACCTTAATCTTAACCTAACCTTAACCTTAACCTTCCCATAACCATAACCTTAACTTTACCCTTAACCTTGACCTTGACCTTAACCTTAACTTTCCCATAACCAAACCCTTAGCCTTAACTTTAACCTTAACCTTCCCTTAACCTTAACCTTACCAAACTTTAACCTTAACCTCAACTTTACCATTAACCTAACCTTAACCTTCCCATAACCTTAACCTTATCTTAACCTTAACCTAACCTTAATTTTAACCTTAGGTTAAGGTTAAGGGTAAGGTTAAGGTTAAGGTTAAGGTTAAGTTAGGTTATAGTTAAGGTTAAGTTTAGGTTAAGGTTAAGGTTATGTTAAGGTTAGGTTATAGTTAAGGTTAAGGTTAAGGTTAAGGGTAAGGTTGAGGTCAGGGTTAGGGTTAGGTTATAGTTAAGGCTAAGGTTAGGTTAAGGGTAAATTCAAGGTTAAGGTTACAAATTTAGTAATATTGAAAGTGTGCAAGCTTAATTGCCACTACTTGTTCAAAAGAAGATCTTGTTCAATCATCTAGCCTAATCATGGCCGAATATGTTTTCTTCTTTGTTGATAAGTTAGTGAAAGAGAGCTTGTCAAATCATTCAAACTTGACTTGTCATTAGGAATAGATTAAGAAGAGAAGGTATTGGTTCTCCATGCTAAAATCTCAACCAAAGAGAAATATGAGGAAGCTTAACAAATGATAAATCATAGCCCTCATGATTTATAGTTTTGTTTGTACAAAAATAATGTTTGTGTGCAGCTTGTCCTAATGCTGCAACCCATGGTAAGTCAGATTGCCTAATCCTGTTTTGAACCATGTTTTCAATTTCATGTCAATAGCTTAGAGAATGAAGTTTGTCAAATAGCTTATTCTAGGAAAATTATTAGACTAGGTAGAGAATAAGAGAGTTCATTAGCCTAATCTGAACTCTTGGAAGTAATAAGAGTAGAAATAGATAGTATTTTATGCTTTCAAAATAAAATGATGTCAAGGGTTTTCCAGTCCAAGTGCACCCAAGTTAAGAAAAAATGCTAGGCCAAGTAAGATGGGTAGGTAGGAAAGAGGTTGAAGCAAACATGTATTTTTAGATTTGAGATCATAGCTTCAAAAAAACATCAGCAAATGAAGAAAGAAAGTTCTACAAAGTGCAAGTAAGGCACTGATCTTCAAAGCTCAGATATCTTCAAGGTTAAGGTTAGCTTATAGTGAAGGTTAAGGTTAAGTTTTAGGTCAAGGTTAAGGTTAAGGTTAGGGTAAAGATTAAGGTTAAGGTTAAGATTAAGGTTAGGTTATAGTGAAGGTTAATGCTAATACCCGTAACCCTAATCTTAATCTTAAACTTGACTTAACCCTTAACCTAACCTTAACCTGACCTTAACCTTAACCTTAACCTAGCTATAACCTTACCCTCAACCTTAACCTTGACCTTAACTATAACCTAGCCCTAACCTTGACCAAACGCTTAACATTAACCTTAACCATAACCTTTACTTAACCTTAACCTTGACCTTAACCTTAACCTTAACCTTACCCTTACCCTTACCCTTAAAATTAACCTTAACCTTAACCTTAACCTAACCTTAACCTTAACCTTACCCTAACCTTAACTTAACTTTACCCTTAACCTAACCTTAACCTTATATTAACCTTAACTATAACCTAACACTACCCTTGAGCAAACTTTAACCTTAACCTTAAATTTACCCTTAACCTAATCTTAACCTTAACCTTAATCATGATTTTACCCTTAACTTAAACTTAACCTTCACTATAACCTAACCCTAACCTTGACCAAACCCTTAACCTTAACCTTACCCTTAATCTTGACCTTAACCTTAACTTTAACAAGAACCTAACCCTAACCTTGACCAAATCCTTAACCTTAACCTAACCTTAACTATAACCTAACCCTAACCTTTCCCAAACCCTTAACCTTAACCTTAACCTAACTAACCTTAACCTGACTAAACCCTTAAGGTTAGGGTAAAGTTAAATTTAAGATTAAGGTCAAGGTCAAGGTTAAGGTTAAGTTATGTTAAGGTAAGGTTATAGTTAGGTTAATGTTAGGTTAAGGTTAAGGGTAAAGTCTTAGTTAAGGTTAAGGTTAAGGTGAAGGTTAAGGTTATAGTTAAGTTAAGGTTAAGGTTAAGGTTAAGGTTATGGTTAACGTTCAGGTTAACGGTAAAGATAAGGTTATGGTTAAGGCTATGTTAACGGTAAAGTCAAGGTTAAGGTTAGTTAAGCTTAAGTTTAAGGTTATGGTTAAGCTAAGGTTAAGATAAGGTTAAGGGTAAGGTTAAGGTTAAGGTTAGGTTAAGGTTATGCTTAAGGTAAGGTTAAGTGTAAAGTTAAGGTTAAGGTTATGTTAAGGTTACGGGTAAGGTCAAGGTCAAGGTTAAGGTTAAGTTTAAGGTTACAGTTAAGGTCAAGGGTAAGGTCAAGGTCAAGGTTAAGGTTATGGTTATGGGAAGGTTAAGGTTAAGGTTATGGTTAGGGGAATGTTAAGGTTGAGGTTAGGGTTAAGCTTAGGGGAAGGTTAAGGTTAAGGTTAAGATTAAGGTTAACGTTAAGGTTTGGTCAAGGTTAGGGTTAGATTATGGCTAATGTTAAGGTTAGGTTAAGGGTAAATTCAAGGTTAAGGTTATGGTTATGGGAAGGTTAAGGTTAAGGTTAAGGGGCTAAGGTTAGGTTAAGGGTAAATTCAAGGTGAAGGTTAAGGTTAAGGATAAGGTTATGTTTATGGGAATATTAAGGAAAATGTTAAGGTTAAGGTTAAGGTTAAGGGTTTGGTCAAGGTTAAGGTTAGTTTATAGTTAATGTCAAAGTTAGGTTAGGTTAGGTGATAGTTAAAGTTAAGGTTAAGGTCAATGTTAAGGTTAGGTTAAGGTTAAGGTTAAGGTTAAGGTCAAGATCAAGGTTAAAGTTAGGTTAAGGGTAAGGTTAAAGTTAGGGTTGGGTTATAGTTAAGGTTATGATGAGGGTATGGTTAGGGTTAGGTTATAGTTAAGGTTAAGGTTAGGTTAAGGTTAAGGTTAAGGTGAAGGTTAGGTTAAGGTTAAGTTTGAGGTTACGGTTATGGTTATGGGAAGGTTAAGGTTAATTTTAACGTTAAGTTAAGGTTAAGGTTAATGTTAAAGTTATGATTAGGTTAAGGCTAAGGTTTTCACCAAGGTTAGGGTTATGTTATAGTTAAGGTTTAGGTTAGGCCGGGTTATAGTTAAAGTTGAGGTTAAGGTTAAGGTTAAGGTTACGTTATAGTGAAGGTTAAGGTTAAGACCTGTAACCTTAACCTTGAACTTACCCTTATCCTTAACCTTAACTTTAACCCTAACCTTGACTTTACCCTTAACTAAACCTTAACCTTCGATATAACCTAACCATAATCTTGGCCAAACCCTTAACCTTAACCTTAACCTTAACCTTACTAATTCCATAACCTTAACTATAACCTGACCTTAACCTTGACCAAACCCTTAACCTTAAGCTTCACTAAGCCCTTAACCTTAACCCTAACCTGACTAAATCGGTAACCTTAACCTTAACCTTAACTATAACCTAACCCTTAACCTTAACCTTAACTTTAACCTTCCCCTAACCTTAAAACTAACCTTAACCTTACCCCCTTAACCTTAACCTTAACCTTAACATTAACCTTTACCTTAATGTTAACATAACGTTAACCTAACCTAACCCTAACCTTTACCAAAACCTTAAGCTTAACTTTACCCTTAACCTAAAATTAACTTTAACTATAACCTAACCCTAATCTTGACCAAAACCTTAACCTTAACCTTAACCTGACTAAACCCGTAACCTTAACCTTAACCTTGCCTTAACCTAAATTTGACCTTAACCTTCCCCTAACCTTAACCCTAAAATTACCCTAACCTTACCCCTAACCCTAACCTTGACCAAAGACTTAACCATAACCTTAACCTTACCTTAACCTTACCCTTAACCTTCACCTTAAGCTTAAGCCTAACCTTAACCTTAACCTGACTAAACCCATAACCCTTAACCTTAACCTTACCCTTAACCTTTACCTTGACTTTACTCTTAAATCTAACCTTAACCCTAAATATAACGTAACCCTAACATTGACCTTAACTTTACCCTTAACCGTGACCTTAACCGTTACCTTGACCTTAAGCTAACCTTAACCGTAACCTTAACCTTTACCTTATCTTACCCTTAACCTAACCTTGACCTTAAATATAACCTAACCCTCAGCTTAAACTAACCTTAACCTTCCCCTAACCTTAACCCTAACCATAACCTTAACTTTACCCTTAACCTAACCATAACATTAACTTTGACCTTAACATAACATAACCTTAACCTTAACATTAACCAAACGATTACCCTTGACATTAACCTTAACTGTAACCTTAACCTTAACCTGACTAAACCCGTAACCTTACCCTTGACCTTATCCTAACCTAACTTTAACCTTAAACTTAATCTAACCCTAACCTTAATCAAACCTTTAACCTTAACTATAACCTAACCCTAACCTTGACCTTAACTCTACCCTTAACCTTGACTTTAACCTTAACCTTAACTTTACCCTTCACCTAATCTTAACCTTAACCTAACCTTAACCTGGACTTTACCCTTAACCTAACCTTCACCTTTACCTTAACTATAACCTAACCGTAACCTTTACCAAACCTTAACCTTAACCTAACCGTAACCTTAACCTAACCTTAACGTTAACCTTAACCTTAGCCTAACCATAACCTTAACCTTAACCTTAACCTAACCCTAACCTTAACTTTACCCTTAACCTAACTTTAACCTTAACCTTATCTTAACATTAACCTTACCCTAACCTTAACCTTAACCTGACTAAACCTGTAACCTTAACATTACATTAACCTAACTTTAACCTTAACCTTATTCTTAACATTAACCTTAACCTTGCCATAACCTTACCCTAACCTTAACCTTTAATTTACCCATAACCTTACCCTTAACCTAACCTTAACGTTCCCCTAACCTTAACCCTAACCTTAACCTTATCCCTAACCTTAAATTTATCCTTAACCCTTAACCTTAAGGTTAAGGTTTGGTCAAGGTTAGGGTTAGGTTATAGTTAAGGTTAAGGTTAAGGATAAGGTTAGGGGAAGGTTAAGGTTAAGGTTAGGGTTAAGGTTATGATTAGGCTAAAGTTAATGTTAACCTAAGGTTAGGGTTAGGTTAAGGTTAAGGTTAGGGTTAGGTTATAGTTAAGGACAAGTTTAAGGGTATGGTTAAGGTAAGGTGAACATAAGGTTAAGGGTAAGGTTAAGGTTAGGTTAAGGTTATGGTTAAGGTATGGTTAAGGGAAAATTTAAGGTTAGGTTATAGTTAATGTTAAGGTTAAGGGTTTGGTCAAGGTTAGGGTTAGGTTATAGTTAAGTTTAAGGTTAAGGTTCAGGGTTTGGTCAAGGTTAGGGTTAGGTTATAGCTAAGGTTATGTTAAAATTAAGTTAAGGGTAAAGTTAAGGTTAAGGTGAAGGTTAAGGGTAAGGGGTTAAGGTAAAGTCAAGGTCAATGTTAGGGTTTGGTTAAGGTTAAGATAAGGTTAAGGTTAAGGGTAAGGTTAAGGTTAAGGTTAGGGTAAATTTAAAGTTAAGGTTAAGTCAAGGTTAGGTTAAGGTTAAGGTTAAGGTTAAGTTCAAGTTTAGGGTTAGGTTAAGTTAAGGCTAAGGTTAAGGTTAAGGTTAAGGTTAAGGGTAAGTTTATGGTTAGGTTAAGGTTAAGGTTAGATTAAGGTTAAGACAAGGTTAAATTTAAGGTTAAGGGTAAGGTTATGGTTATGCTAAGGTTAAGGTTAAGGTTAAGGTTAAGGTTAGGTTAAGGTCTAGGTTAAGGTTAGGGTTTAGGTTAAGGTTAGGTTAAGGTTAAGGTTAATGGTTTTGTCATGGTTAACCTGACCTGAAGGTTAGGGTTAGGTTATGGGTAGCGTTAAGGTTAGGTTACAGTAAATTCAAGGTTAAGGTTAAGTTTAAGGTCAAGGGGAAGGTTCAGGCTAAGGTGAGGTTAAGTTAAGGTTAAGGTTATAGTTAAGGTTAAGGTTAAGGGAAACGTTAAGGTTAAGGTGAAGGTTAAGGATAAAGTTAAAGTTAAGGTTAAGGTTAGGGTTAGGTTATAGTTAAGCTAAAGTTTAAGTTTAAGGTTAAGGTTAAGGTTAAGGGTAAAGTTAAGGTCAAGGTTATGGTTAGGTTATAGTTAAGGTTAATGTAAGGTTAATGGTAAAGTCAAGGTTAGGGTTACGTTAAGGTTAATATTAGGTTAAGGGTAAAGTTAAGGTCAAGGTTAGGTTAAGGTTAAGGGTGAAGGTTAAGGATACAGGTCTTAACCTTAACCTTACCCTTCACCATAACCTAACTTTAACCTTGACCTTAACTATATCCTAACCTTAACTTTACCCTAACCTTAACATTAACCTAAACCTAAACCTTAACCTTAGCTTTCATCTTAACCTTACCCTCAACCTTCACCTTAACCTTAACCTTGACTTTACCCTTAACCTAATCTTAACCTTGACCTTGACTTTACCCTTAACATAACCTTAATCTTCACCTTATCCTAAAACTTAACCTTAAATTTACCCTTAACATTGCCCTCAACACTTAACCTAACCATAACCTTAACCATAACCTAACCTTAACCTTACCCTTAACCCAATAATAACCTTAACCTTCACCTTAACCTTACCTTAACCTTAGCCTTAAGATTACCCTTACGTTAACCTAACCTTAACCTAAGGGTAAAGTCGAGGTTAAGGCTAAGCTTAAGGTAAGCGTAAGGTTAACCTTAACCTAACCTTAACCTTAAACTTGACCTTAACTATAACCTTAACCTTAACCTGACTAAACCCGTAACCTTAACCTTACCCTTACCATAACCTTAACCCTAAGGTTAAGATTAAGGTGAAGGTTAACGGTAAGGATAAGGTTAAGGTTAGGTTAATGTTAAAGTCAAGGTCAAGGTTAAGGTTAAGGTTAGGGGAAGGTTAAAGATAAGGTTAAGGTTAAGGTTAGGGGAAGGTTAAGATTAAAGTCAAGGTTAAGGGTAAAGTTAAGGTTAAGGTCATGTCAAGGTTAAGGTTAAGGGTTATGCCAAGGTTAGGGTTAAGTTAATGTTAAGGTTAAGTTTAGGTTAAGGATAAAAATTAAGGTTAAGTTTAAGATTAAGGTTAAGTTAAGGTTAAGGTTAAGGGTAATATACAGTTAAGGGTTAAGGTTAACCTTAACCTGACCTTAAGCTTAACTTTACCCTTAACTTAACCTTAACCTTAACCTAACCTTCACCTTAACCTTGACTTTAACCTTAACCTTCCCCTAACCTTAACCTTAAGCTTAACCTTCCCATAATCATAACCTTAACCTTGAATTTACCCTTAACCTAACCTTAAGGGTTTGGTAAGGTGATGGTTAAGGTTAAGGTTACGGGTTTAGTCATGTTAAGGTTATAGTTAAGAGCAAGGTTAAGGTTAACCTTACCCTTACCTTAACCTTGACCTTGACCTTGACCTTAACCTTAACCTTAACCTTATCTTAACCTTAACCTAAACTTAACCTTAACTTTACCCTTAACCTTACCTTAACCATACCCTTAACCTAACCTTAACCTTACCCTTTACCTTATCTTAACTTTAACTTAACCATAACCTTAACCTTGACGTTAACTATAACCTAACCCTAACCTTGACCAAACCATTAACATTAACCTTGACCTTAACTTTATCTTTAACCTTAACCTTAACCTTAACTATAACCTAACCCTAACCTTAACCTTAACGTTAACCTTCCCATAACCTTAACCTTTACCTAACCTTAAGCTTAACCTTAACCTTAACTTGACTATACCCTTAACGTTAACGTTAACCTTAACATTAAGTTTAACCTTAACCCTAACCTAAACCTTAACCTGAACCTGAACCTAACCTTAAACATAACCTTAGCCTTAACTTTACCCTTAACCTAAGCTTAACCTTACCCTAACCATACTATACCTGTAACCTTAACCTTAACCTTAAGTTTACCCTTAACCTAACCTTACCCTTAACCTTAACCTTAAGTTGACTAAACCAACAACCTTAACCTTAACCTTAACCTTACCTTGACCTTAACTATAACTTAACCCTAACCTTGACCAAACCCTTAACCTTAACCTTAACTTAAACCTTTACCCTAACCTTACCCTAACCTTAACCTTAACATAACCTTAACGTTTACCTTGACTTTACCCTTAACCTAACCTTAACCTTAACCTTAACCCTAACCTAACATTAACCTTAACTTTACCCTTAAACTTAACCTTAACCTTAGCCTAACCATAACCTTAACCTTAACCTAACCCTAACCTTAACTTTACCCTTAACCTAACCTTAAACTTAACTTTAACCTGTCCCTAACCTTAACTTTACACTTAACCTAACCTGAACCATAACCTTAACCTTAACCTTATCTTAACCTTAACCTAACCTTAGCCTTATCTTTAACCTTAACATAACCCTAGCCTTGACTAAACCTATAACCTTAACCTTAACCTTTAACATCACCCTAACCTTAACCATAACCTTAACCTTAACCTTAACTTTACCCTTAGCCTAACCATAAACTTAACTTTACCCTTAACATAACCTTAATTTAACCTTAACCTTGACCAAACCGTTAACATTAACCGTAACCTTGACCTTAAACTTAACCTTAACCTTAACCTTACCCTTAACCTTAAACTTAACCTTGACCTTAATATAACCTAACCCTAACCTTAGGTTAAGGTCAAGGTTAGGTTAAGGGTAAATTTAAGGTTAAGGTTAAGGTTAAATTTAAGGTTAAGGTTAAGGTTAAGGTTAGGTTATAATGAAGGTTATGTGAAGGTTAATTTTAAGGTTGACGTTTAGTTAAGGTTAAGGCTAAGTTTTGTTCAAGGTTAGGGTTAGGTTATAATAAAGGTCAAGGTTAAGGTTACAGGTTTAGTCAGGTTAAGGTTAAGATTAAGGTTAAGGTTTGGTTAAGGTTAAAGTCAAGGCTATTTTTATGGTTATGGGAAGGTTAATGTTAAGGTTAAGGGGTTAAGGTTAGTTTTGGTGAGGTAAATCCCCTCTGCAGATCGAGGTGATCCCTCTAGCCCTAGTATGGGTCTAGCCACAAACATCACATGCTATAATATTGATTCCTAGTTAACGAATGGACGAAGATTTGATAAATGACTTACCGAAGGTCCTATGCTGTTGTTGTTGTCAAAAGAGTGGCGCCCTCCTCGTTGTTGGTTTCACAGATTATGATCTGCCCTCTTTCATGCTCAGACACCTACACACAAGAAACAACGATGATATACAATGTAGTAATTCACATTCATAACTATCAGTCAGTTGAAGAGGACTAAATCAATTGAATTACATAAACAATCATAACACGATGATGGAACCAACACCATAGTCAAGTATATTAATAAATTAAAGGAAGAGTACAACCAAGCTTCGATGTTGTGGTCTCCTCCAACAGGGTTCAAGTGGAGCACGTCTCATAAAGGCTCGTCGGGAATTCAGAAGAGACTCTCTCTATGGAATTATCCTTGGTTCTACCTTCTCGATAGCAATTACTCAGCTATAGTATTCTTCTCCAAGTTCAGCTACTTTGCTATATGTTCAGCTAGCTTTCATAAAGGGAGAAGGCCTGTTTATATAGAGGGAGAGGGAGAGGTTAGGATCTCTATAATCATGGAAGGGAGGCCTATCTTTAAGGAGTGTTCCATGGAAGGTAAAAACCACTACCTAAAGAGAAATATCCGTGGTTCATCAACTTAACCACTTCTAGTGACTCATCCCTAAGGTGGTTAGAAGGAAACTTCCACCTCTAATTTTAAAAAAACATTACTAAAATAGCTTGGCGTGGGGCTTGCACTGAGACAGAGCGTCAGGTGTTGCGGGCTCTAGTAATGCCCAATAGGAGAAATGATGTCCTTATGCAGAAGGATGAAAAAAAGGTGTTTGCAAAGTATGACATTGTTCAGAAGTCACGGGAACGATCCTCCAATATGCGGGACAAGGGATTGCAGGGACGATGAAATGATGTTGTGTAGCAGATGCCCCCTAAAGCATGAGGTCTAAGAGAGAGGGAGGGGTGAAATTATTTATGAGAACGTGTTCGACCCAAACATTGCTATCAGAAAACTTGTAAGTAAAAATACAACTGATATCTCTGATACATTATATGTGGCATGGGCGCAGCCATCCATAATAGAGTACATAAAAGTGAGATCCGAGGTATGGATGCAAACATCAAGCAATAAGGATCAACAAATAGACTCAGGTATGGTCACAACCATCCGATCAAAGGAGTCATGTAACAAGTCATAGTAATCCACAAAAAACCTACAGCCTGTATTTCCTCAAACAAAACCCAAGGTCTTGTGCTCCATCCCGACCCAAACAAAGTACAAGTTTGACCATGCGAATAGACGAGTTGAAGTCTAACATGTAGGAACATTGTCTGATTACCAACCAATAATGAGAGTTGTTAACAAACACGAGAGAAAATACCAATAATGACAATGACTCTCAAGGTACAAAAGGTACAATCCACAGAAAGTGAACAGTGATCTGGCATCGAACACCCACAGAATCATCCGATCAAAGGCCATTGATGTGAACCTTTCGACGGATGCAAAGAACCTGCCATTAAGGCATGCAGGCTCCGAGGCACCTGAAGGGAGTCTCTTGATCAGCTTCCTGGAAAATGAGCTAAAGTCGACAAGAAGCGACCTGGTCAAAGGAAGGCCATGATGTTTCCTAAATCATCGACACGAGACAGAGGAATATGATGTTTTTGAATCAGGACCAACAGAGAATCAGAGGAAGGTTGAAGATTGCAGAGGAAAAACTTCTCTTGAACATATCGGCAGCATGACACTGGATTTGGCAGTATTTGACATCAAGGGATCTGAGGTCATGGTGATGTGGAAAAGAGAAAATTAGAGGTCAAAAGAGATTACCCAAACCCATGGAGGAAAAAATAACGGAATGAGATGTCTCCAACCCGACATGAATGCAGACAAGTGCCATGTTCAAGAGCGACATACTATCAACACAACTAAAATCTGGTATATTTTCCCCCACCATTTTTGGAAAGTACCCCAATTATTTTTGTAAACAAGCTTGAAGGGGATAGCATATTCTTGCGATGTAAGTTTTTCCTTCGGACAAATCCAACCTAGTACATTTTACGAGCCATAGAAAGGAGGAACTCGAGTAACATCATAACGACGGAGTCCAATGTCATCAGTTTTTAATGATTTTGACAAAGGGAGAACTTGGCATATTTTCATGTTTAGAGAGTTTGAAAATAAAGAGGAAAAGAAAACTCCAGCAAGGCCCTTTTCGTAAATAGTCTCTCAGATCCAAAAAGGTAGAGAACAACATCCAAGAGAACCTCTTAGTCGTGATAGGCAAAGGTATTCCTTTTTCATAAATAATCTATCCCAGCCCAAAAAAGGGGTAAATGTACACTGGGTAGATATCGTTTCATAGCCATTTAACGAGTTCAAAATGAAAAAATTCTCGGCAATCTTTTCAATTTTTAAGAGTCAGAAAAGAGCTAAAAGTTGACTCCTTCTAGAGGAACGAGTGGTATAAAGCGAAGCAACTGGTTCCGGTAATGGTGGAACTGCTTAGAAAAAGTAAAGGTTAAGAGGATGGCTAACAATACCACTCATCATAGTAGTTCATCAGGAATGTGTAAAACAACCAGGTGAAGGCGTATGATTGGCCAAGAAGATGGTAACGATGGAATGAAAAAAACCAAGGCTCATTTGGAAAAATAGGCTGATCGGCCAAGAAGATGGTAACGATGGAATGAAAAAAACCAAGGCTCATTTGGAAAAATAGGCTGATAAAATGGAAATCACGAGAGGTAAAATGGGAATGGTTTCATTTTTACACAAGCTTGAAATCAGGAAACTCTGCTTGAATTTGGTTTGATTTTTAAACAATCTTGAAACAACGATAAACTATGTTTGAAACCGGTTTCACTTTTACACAAGCTTGAAACGGAAACAAACTATGCTTGAAATTGATTTGCATGCACCCAACATGGTGACTCAAATCTACGTGCACATGCCCCCCAAGCTTCAGTCTATATGGACAGCAGATGGAGTGAAGGTTCAAATTACGAGATCAATAGAAAGACTCGACTGGGATTTTACGAGATATGGCAAAGACTCGAATTGAACTGGAACGTGTTTTATTATTTTAACGAGGTTGACATATTAAAATAACTATCCTAATGACACCTTGTTTCATTTTGTAAGGAGCTTGACATAAGAAAAATGAACTGTGCTCCATCGACCTTTCATTATGATGAATAAGAGGTCATATATTCTAAGAGGTTTTCTTCTGATGGGAGAACAAGATCTTGAAAATCAGGACCCAATGCCCCCAGCACATAATGCACAATGACACTATAACTGAATGCGAGCATGGGTCAGGTAGCCACATAAATAACCTGTGGAGGGGAAGATACAACCGATGGATAAAGACTCAGAAAGGATGATGGTGGACGAGATGTAATGTCAAGACCAAAGAATGAAAGCTGATCAATGGTCACGATCCGACCTTTGTGTGGAAAATAGACCACACAAAGGCATAAGCATAATCGCGGCCCAAGAGTAAATTAAAATCCAAGGGGCCTGGAACAACCATCACCTCTATATAGATAGTTTTCCCTCCCAAAGTAATAGGTAACTTTGGAAGGATCCCTAACGGTTGACCGGTTCCTCTATTAAAAGCCAAAAGATTCTGGGTAACAAGCATAAGCTGTGGAGAACCAAAAGCTTGCCAACTAGTTGAAGACAGAACACTAAGAGATGCCCCTTCATCTATAATTGTGCTAGGTATGACCATATCAAATATCTATACCATTATCTCAAAAGGCACATAAGAAGGAAGGAAGTATCCTGCAAATCGACTCCAATCGAAGGAAGCGACCAAAATACTTGGAGGGGGTACCATTAAACTAAGATGGTCATCCCCTAGTGTCATCAGAGCAAGAGGAGCATCCTCCTAGACTTCCATCACAGGAGCAGGAGGAGAAACTTATTGAGTCCCATGGATAGGAGGATCTTTCTCCAAGTCCAAGGAATCTGAAGAATCAAGAAGAACGTGAGAGGGATAAAAGCCACTCTCAACTGAAAATACCTGATGAACCACTAGTGGGGTCAGATCAACCGATTCCATGACCAATGGTTGATTAGGAATGGATTATGGAATTTCAATTTCCGAGGGAGCGGGGTCAATCATGGACGAATCTTGACCGATCGTTGAGTCGACTAGTGGAGGACTCGAAGAAAGCTTCCAGTAACCAGCCAGAAGGCAAGGTGAAGAAACATTATGGTTGTCCAATGCTCTCTTGACTTCATCCATCTACGGAAAAAGGTGAATGGGATGATGCCCTTCACATAACTTACAGGGATTGGAAATCTTACCCTGTTTTTTACGAGTCTTATCAGTACTAGTCGAAGATGTGCTACCAATATGACTTACGGAAGCTAAATGCAATGGAGGATGACCATTAGACCATGCTTAAAGTACCTTGGGAATTCTAGGGTAGTCTCGAAGAAGATGGTCCCCTTTTCACAACATGCAAGGGAATTTGACTTTTTGTGGAAGGTTGGATGATTTCTCAAGGGAAGGTGTCTGAGGTGCAATAGCTGCAACATTAACCTCTCGCTTATTTGAATTCTTCTTCTTCATCTTCTTCTTCTTCTTCTCGACCACCTAGTTACTAGAATCCAAACTGTCACCAGGCGAAGTAGAAGAGGACGGCGAAGAAACAGGGGAAGAAGCGGAGAGGTCCACCTTAGACTCAACATGATGTTGTTCAGGTGGAGGAGATGGTTGAACAGAGATCGAGGTATTTGGGACCATCGAGGTTGAAAAAAACCACACAGGAAAACCAACATTTAATCCTGGAAGAGACAACGTTGCCATATAAGGAGCACCAACATTCCCAAAAGAAGGAAAAGGAGCAGGATTCCCTTTGGAGGGGATTCTGAGGTTGCTAAACTCCGGAAAAATTGTCATCGGAAACAATGTTAAAAAAATGCTAAGGAAGCTAAATTTAACCAAGAATATTTCGTGGATAGTTAATTTTAAGACACTAAAACAAAACTCTATCGTTTCATATGTTAAAAGTCAAGAAACAAGCAAAAGGTGACATCACTTTCAGGTTGAGCGAGCATGAAAGGACAAGTGCTCGATGATCTTTTCGAATTTATGGAGTCAGTAAAGATCGGAAATGACTACTCAGGTAGTCTAGGTAAAAGGGTGTACCAGGTTTTCGTGAACTACCATATACACCTTGGTAATCAAATGAAAGAAGAATTGACCGAGGACTTGATGTACGTGCAATTAATCTCCCTGAATGTTGTGTTCGGTGTATGACGGTTACAAGGTGGCAGACTCGGCTTCCTACGGATAAAAGGATTGCAACCTAGAAGGGTCTCCCTTTATATAATCGACGGTATAGGGAGCACAAGTCCATACTAGTGCTATCTGAAGCCAGATGGTGAGCGACAAATTCTAGGTTTAAAGATGTCAGAACACGTATCTAACTTAGACCACTAGATTTTTTGTTAGGTTTCAATGTTTCCTTAGGTTAATTAAGTAAATTTTAAGTTGATCTTGTATTTACATTTCAATTCCAAGGTCCTACCAAATGTTAGATCTCAAAAATCCCTAAATGCAAGCTACATGCCAAAAGATATCATTTTGTTCGATGAAAGGCTATCTACAAGAAATTTAGGAGTTTTAAAGCGATAGTAAATAATGAGAACATGCAAAAACATCCACTACAGTATCTGACGCAAGCTTACTGAAAATGAAAAATCTTTCCTAGAATTTTCTAATGCTAGATATGCGAAAGAATTTCAATTTCATAATGTGAACAAGAATGCAAACAAGATTTTTATTTTTTTTATTTTTCAATGTAATAGACCAAATAGTGCACTAAATGACATGAAAAAAAAACCAAAACACTAGCTTGAGAACGTTAATGAGAGAGTTGAAATGAAATAATTTCAATCAACTCAAGACAAACATGACAAGACTCAAACCAATGTTGCAATCTCTCAAAGCAAAGAAAGATTTCAAAATAGACCCATACAAGTAGTTGTGATCTATGCTTGGAGTGACAAGAAGCAAAATTGAATGAAAGAGTCAAGAATCATTCAACCAATGCAATCACTCAAATAGATCAAGGGAGTTGAATGCAACCAAACCAAGAAGGAATTTGACCTCGAAACAGAAGGCTCAAACTCCTACAGGAGGCTTAGCATACCAAAGCACTTAAAAACCATAATTCTTTGATGCTAACAGGAAACGGACAAGAAACTGAAGGAATGAAGCTAATCATAATAAAAAACAATCCCAAAGCATTCAATGCATACCTAAAATGACCCAGAAGTACAATAACTGACCAAAAATCTCCAAAACAAAGCAAACCCTAACACCTACAGGGGTTGGCGCGGTTGTATGGCTGTAATCAGTGCCAAACAGGGGATGGCGTGGGTGCAACACCAGCAACATGCACCAATCGACACATCTGTCTAAGCATAAAATGTGCCAAGTCAGTTCACTCAGGTAAAAGGGAAAATTTTGAAAGACAAAGGTCAGATCTGATCCTCTGGGGCTGAACAATGGTCTTAGACTTAGTAGAATAATTAGAAAAGGAAACAAAAGCAAGAAAAGACCAAAAGAAGACCTAATGGGTGAAAGGAAAACTCGCACTAAATCCCTAGTATGGTCACCAATTTGTTGGTGAGGTAAATCCCCTCTACGGACAGAGGTGATCCCACTAGCCCTAGAGTGGGTCTAGCCACAAACAATACATGCTATAATATTGATTCCTAGTTAACAAATGGATGGAGATTCGATAGATGACTTACCGGAGGTCCTATGCTATTTTTGTCGTCGAAAGAGTGGCTTGCTCCTCGCTCCTGGTTTCACAGATCACGATGTGCCCAATTTCACGCTGGGACACCTGCATACACACAAGAAACAACAACGATATACAACATACTAATTCACATTCATAACTATTAGTCAGTCGAAGAGGACTAAATCAATTTCATTACATAAATAATCATAACAAGATGATGGAACCAACACCATAGTTGAGTATATTAATAAATGAAAGGAAGAGTACAACCAAGCTTCGACGTTGCGGTCTCCTCTAGTAGGGTTCAAACGGAGCACGTCTCACAAAGGCTCGTCGGGAATTCGAACGAGACTCTCTCTACGAAATTCTACTTGGTTCTACCTTCTCGATAGCATTTACTCATCTATAGTATTCTTCTCCAAGTTCAGCTCCTTGGCTATATGTTCAGCTAGCTTTCATAAAGGGAGAATGCCTGTTTATATAGAGGGAGAGGGAGAGGTTAGGATCCCTATAATCATGGAAGGGAGGCCTATCTTTAAGGAGTGTTCTATGGGAGGTAAAAACCACTACCTAAAGAGAGAGATCCGTGGCTCATCAACTTAACCACTTCTAGTGACTCATCCTTCAGGTGGTTAGAAGGAAACTTCCGTGTCTAATTTTTAAAAAACATTGCTAAAACATCTTAGCATGGGGGCTACACTGAGACAGAGCGCTAGGTGGCGCAGCCTCTAGTGAAAATATTCTACATCAGCGCGAGGGATGAACCAGCTACCCGTGCCAAGTCAAAAACATAGGTTTTGTGTGCTTTTTGAGGAAATTTCCAACAGGAGAAATGATGTCCATATGTAGAAGGATGCAAAAAAGGTGTTTGCAAAGTATGACACTATTCACAAGTCACGGGAACGATCCTCCAATATGCGGGACGAGGGATTGCAGGGATGGTGACAAAATGTTGTGTAGCAGTTAGGTTAAGGTAAAGTCAAGGTTAAATTTAAGGTTATGGTTATGGGAAGGTTAAGGTTAAGGTTTAGGTTATAGTTACGTTCAAGGTTAAGGTTAAGGTTATGGTTAAGGTTAAGGTTAGGTAAAGGTTAATGTTAAGGGTAGGTTATAGTGAAGGTTAAGGTTAAGATTCGTAACCTTAAACCCTAACCTTAACCTAACATTAAACTTAACCTTATCTTAACCATAACCTTAAACATAACCTAACTATACCCTTACCATGCAGGGCCATTATTGAGTGGGCTTTGAAATCCTCCTATCAAAGCATCATGAAACTAATTCATATATTAATGAGTTCCTACATGCTTATATACAGTTTCATGGTTTTGATGTCACTCCTCAAACACAGATAGCCGAACTACATGCTTCTATCTGTATTCGCTTTGTCTCCACCACCATGCCTCCTCTACATCCAAAGTTAAAAGAACGTGCCCTCAAAGAAGGAGTTGTTGTTGGTCCAGGGAATACTGCTCCCTTACAGATTGGTTTTGCAGCCTGTACTCTCCCTGATGAATGGAGTAGTACCTACACTCCATTGTCTCAAAAATATCCTCAACTGCAAACATCCAAACAACCACAACAGTTGTCTACCGTCTGACATTTTGATGGCACTACTGGTTTGAGGTTCACTTCTCCTTCTCCTACTCTTCCTCGCCCTTTGACCACTGTTCCAAGATCTCAATTTTTGGGGGATAGAGTTAATCATAATAATCCTTCTCCATCCTATACAGTTGATCCAACTTTCACTCTTCCTAAGTTTTCTGTCCCAAGAAACAAGTTTCCACAGTCTGCTTCCATCATACCTAGAAGTATGTCTGTCAGACATCCTGTTCCTCCAGTCACAATAGATCAACCTAGAAGATCTACATCTCACTTCAAGGACCAATTTGAATATTGTGTTCTATCAACATCCACATCCACTTTCCAGACAGAATCTCCAAGCAGAGAACCTCAAATTTTGATTCCAGATATCAAAAGTTTTAGTGGCTTACCCAAAGGCCCTCAAGAATTATCTGCCAAAATTAATGAAAGATATTTGGATACAGGAAATTCAAGAAGAATGTTCCAGAATGGAACTTTAAAAGCTGATATGCAATGGTTTCATACAAAGCCTGTCACAGACCTAGATCAACCAGAATCAGAGAAACTACATAACTACACTAATTACCAAATAGTGTGTATGTTACAAAATATTGATGATCTAGCCAAATATGTCTTAGAGGTAAAAGAACATATCAAAAAGTTGCATACCAGTTATGATGCACTCTTGGGGGATCAACATGAACATTCCCAGCAACTCAATGATATCAATTCTAACATGGGAATTATCGCAAAATATTTAGAGCACCTTAAACATGCTCTTCCTGCTCCTATTTCTCCTCCACATTATAGAGCAGTTGATCTGTCTAGTCCAAAGCTTAAATTCTCTTCATCAGTTCCTGAATCATCAGTGCTAGAATCCTCTACCAAAAGCATTCTTTTTAAGGGGGTAGAGAATATTGACATCACAAAAATTGAAAAGGTAAAAAAAGGAATATCTTTAGCTACAGAAAAGATAGCACTAATGAGGAAAAGATTACAAGAGCTTCCTTCTGTGGAAAGTTATAGATTGCTAAAGTAGTATGTCAGTTTAAGAAGTTTGTTAGAAAATAGCCAACCATCTGCTCCTAAAAGCATTCTTGCTATGTCTAGAGTAACTAGCACTACTAGAACCCCTGGTGAACCTACCCAAGGAGAACCAAGTTCTAAAAGAGATAGAACTGAGCCATTTAATTTCCCACATAAAGGAAGAAGGAATGCTACTGAAACAACCCATGAAGCCTCTGCCTCAAGTCCTTTTGGGAGATATGTTGATAATCTCCAGAATATTAATGCCAGAGCACAAAATCATAGCAATAATGGTTATGGAAACACTTTGCTAATCAACATAGATTGCTTGGATACAGATGCAGTGATAGATGTCTTACATAATTTGTATACCTGGGCATTACAAAGAAAGGTAGAAACCCATGCTAATTGGTCTGATATAATAACACAGATTTCTTGGTCATTTACTGGTGTAGTCAAACAATGGTGGGATAAACTTTTTGAAGAGAATAAAAATGCCATAATTGATGAAGAAGATAACCCACCAAAAATGCTATTTGATGCTTTAAGGCATGAGTTTGTAGGAGCAGTTCCTGAAGATTCTAATCATCATGCACAGTTGTTCTTGTCTCAAAGATTATGTAATATTGATTATTTACAAGATTATTACTGTGTTATGCAAAAATTGCTTTACCAAGCTCATGATTCTCATAATCCTGCATATTTGAGATATTATATAGCATCAATTCTAGGCAAGATACCAGATCTGATCAATCAACATATAGATGAGCATAAAATCAATCTTGACGGACAGTCATTTGCTGCAATCCATCAGTTGATTGTCTCTATTCTCCAAAGAGAATGTGCTACTGAAAAGGCTAAAAAGAATTTCAAAAAGCAAATGCATTTCAGCACAAAATTATGCAATAATTTCAAAGAAACCTATAATTTTGGATGCCATGGAAAGATGAAGAAAAAGGTTTCTAAAAATTCTTGTTATTGTAAATTAGATAAGTACTATCCTAGAAAAAAGAAATATTATTCTCCCAAGAAATCATTCAAGAAAGGAAGGAGAATGGTATTCAAGAAAAGATCTAAACCTTCTAAAAAAGTTGTCTGTTTTGTCTGTGGAAAGGAAGGACACTATGCAAATACATGTAGTCAGAAGAAGGATAAGAAACAAATGAAGATAGTAGATATCTTTTCTACTATACATGATCCTCAAGATTGGGATTTAATATCTCATTCTGATGGAGAATATTTCGAGATCTCCAGCTCTTCTGATTCTGAAACTTGTGAAGTTCCTAATATTGGGAGATTGACAATAGACTCTGAATCCTCTGATTCAGATGAAAATTTTATTCGTGATATTAAAATTTTCTTTTCTAATTCCTCAGAACAATTGCATATGAAGATTGCAGTAGTCAAACCTGAAATGGAAATGCTTGGTCCAGCTCAGTTTACTGCTAGAAGAAGGTTGCATGAAAAATTAGAAGGCCTAGAAAAACAATTGCCTTCTAAATCAAAGAAGAAGAATTTTGATGATGATGCCTTTATTGAAAGAGAATTTGATTCAATATTCAAACCATTGACAATTACTGAACATCCAGAAGAAGGTATGGATAAAATCAGCTCTCTTCAAAAGAAGATTACAGATTTAGAATCTTCCATTCATCATACTAGAGCAGAAATGATCAATCTTTCTGCTAAACTGCAAATTCTTATTTCTGAGTATGATGACTGTAATTCAAGATTATCATCTGTTCTATTGCAAGAACCTCCCAAAAGAAGTCCAGTATTGATTGAAGAACCAAAGATAGAAGAGATGAAAATCATGGGAATAGGTGATAGAGTGATTATTCCTATTAAAATTAAACTGCCCAAGATTAAGGAATACACTCTTGATGCACAAATTGACTCAGGAGCTATGAGCAGTTGTTGTAAGTTTGGTGCTATTCCTGCTCAATATTGGAATCCTACAAAGCTCCAGTTTAGGGTTGTCACTAGAGATTTGATGGAAATCAATCATCTAGCCCTAAATTTTCCGATTTGTTTGAATGATGTTACTGTCAAGGTAACTTTGTATAGTTTTGATACAGGTTGTGATTTTCTATTAGGACAAGATTTTCTAAATGATCTTCTCCCTGTTAATTTTTGTAATGGCACTATTACTTTCACTACCAAAAGTGGTATCGTTGAATTGCCATCCTCCGGTGATTACAAGGTTAAGGTTGCTCCCTCAAAAGAAGATCAGCTTCAGCATTGTTTGCAAGACCTCACCAATATTAACAGGATTGTCAAGAACGCTGAACTTCATGGTCCACAGGTTCTTGAAAAGATTTCGGCTAAGCTTCGCACGAATTGCACTGCTAGTCATCCAGATGCTTTTTGGACAAGAGAAAAATATTTTGTGAGTCTTCCTTATAAAGAAAATTATACTCCTAAGCCACAAAAAGCCAATGCAAATCACATGAGCCCTTCTGAACAAGCACTTTTCAGACAAGAAATCAGCCAATTATTAGAGCAGAAACTCATTAAGCCCTACAAGAGTCCTTGGGCTTGTCCAGATTTTTATGTTAACAAGCATAGTGAACAGAAACGAGGGAAGAAAAGGCTTGTTATCAATTATAAGATACTCAATGATGCATTACTCCCTATTAGGTATCCTTTGGCTAATAAAGAACTTCTGCTTGCAAAAATAGCCAATGCCAATGTTTTCAGTAAGTTTGATTTAAAGAGTGGTTTCTGGAAAATTGGCATCATTCCTGCTGATCGCTACAAGACTGCCATCACAGTTCCTCATGGCCAATATCAGTGGACAGTCTTACCTTTTGGTCTTAAAAATGCTCCCTCTGAATTTCAGAAAAGGATGGAAGATATTTTTGCTGGGGAGGAGTATATTATTGTATATATTGATGGTTTGCTTGTTTTTAGTCATGATGTAAATAGCCACAAAAAGCATTTAGAACAGTTTTATGAGCTATTTTATAAGCATGGTCTTGTGCTTTCTGACTCTAAATAAAATTTTCAAATTGGAAAGGTCAGAATAGACTATTTGGGTTTACATATAGAAAAAGGAAGAGTTAACCTGTAGCCCCATGTTCTTGTTCACTTAACCAAGTTTCCTGATGTAATTCCAGATGTCCGAAATTTGCAAAGGTTTTTGGGTTGTCTTAATTATATAAGACAATTTTATGAGAAACAGGCAGATGATACCAAGGTGCTTCAAAACAGGTTGAAAAAACAAGCATCAGGATGGACATATGAAATGAATAAGGCTGTTAGAAATATTAAAAGCAAGGTAAATGATTTGCCAAAGTTGAAACTTCTTGATTCTAATCTTCCTTTTATTCTTGAAACAGATGCTTCTGACCACACATGGGCTTCTGTTCTTCTCCAGAAGCATGGAAGAAAAGAATTAGTTTGTGCATATTCCTCTGGAAATTTTAATGATACTGAAAAGAAATATCCTTCTTCACATAAGGAGATTCTTGCAGTTAAAAGAGGAATTAAGAGGTTCAATTTGTTCCTGAAAAGTGTGAGTTTTATTGTTTGAACAGATTTAAAGCATATGAAAAATATCTTGGCAAATAAGAAGCAGCTTGAACAAGGAAGTACCAGATTATTGAGATGGGCTATTTGGCTCGAAGGCTTTGATTTTGATATTGTCTACAAGTCTGGTGCAGAAAATTATCTTGTTGATATGCTTACCAGAGAAGGTGTAGAAACACCCAAAGAAATCAAAATGTTCTATCCTCTTCACCAACATGAAGCTTCATCCAGTTTAGTTCAGTCTAGTCAGAGTCAGTCAGATTGTTATATGTAGTAACTGTCATTATGAGTTTTGTTTTGAGTGTTTTGTAAAGAAGTATTATGTTTTTCCATTAGAAGTCAAATAGATGATATTACAGAAGTTGTTTAATTCAGATGAAGCACAGTGGTCTTACACCAAAGAGTTTCCCTATAGAATTAGACCTTGGAAAGTTTACTATGCCTTGTCTAGAGAACATAATCCCATCTATTTTGGTTTCATCCAAAACACAGATTGGACCTGGTCAGATTACTTTTCTATCCATTAGAGAGCTAGAATCCATGGGTCAGTAAAGGTCATATTCTATGCAGTAGCTATTGATCCTGCTAATAATTGGTGGAGTCTGTGGTTTAAGTTATTCTTGTTTAAGTATATGCCCAGAGCCACTTATATTTCTGATAGGAATTTTAGAGAATTTGTAAATATATTGAGTTGGGAACTCCATGTTGCAGTCCAGAATGATTTTTCTCTGGAGTTTGATTTTGTATACTCAAAGACCACAGTCTTGATAGCAGATGAAAAGGATGAATCCTTTAAACTTTCAGTAAAGTTCAAAGGACGTATCTCAGTTGATGAAGCAGACAGACCACCTTCCTTCTACACTTTTCCATTCTATTGTTGTCTGCATGAAAAAGCTCCTCCATGGTTAGATGAGTCTATTCCTTATGAAGTCCTTGCTCCAGATGTGGATGAAGAAATTATCAGTCTAAATCAACTTTATCGGCCAAGAGATGAGCAAGCTGCTCGTGACATGTATGAATATGATTGTGATGACAGAGAAAACAGTGATTGATAGTAAGGATCACTCGATTGAAATCCTTGCATATCTTATTTTATGTATATATTCGGTTTTCGTGTGATTTTTGCCAATTAAAAATCTCCACTGTGTAATAATTGTACTTAAAAGAGCCGATGTCCTAGATTCTGGCCTTGCTTTTGTAATAATTAGATTGGGTCAGATTTGGTCCCCATATTGCCTAGCCTCCAAGGGACGAGATAACAAGTGGTTGTCCCCACTTGCCCGAATCTTAGGTACAATTTCACTGTTCATTTACTTTATGTACACTCGTGACTGGTATCTTGCATGATAGCCTATCCGAGGACAATTTTTTTTTATTTTTTTTCCGGTATTCGGTAAAAGTAGGAACCGGATGACTGGCTAGATGGCTATATATACTCCCTCCTCAACCTCATTGGGGTATTCGGAGTTGGAGAATTTGAGTGAGAGTGTTTAGAGTTTGTAATTCTATGTCTGAGATATTTCCCTGCTCTGCATCTGCGGGCATTCTGCCTGATCTTCTTGCACCACGGAAAGTTCTCTGAGTCTGTATATCGAGTCTGTATTGAATCTTCCTGCTCTGCATCTGTGGGCATTCTGCCTGATCTTCTTGCACCACGGAGTTATACTCATTTGATAATACAATAAGTTATGTGTGCTAACTGTGTAGTAAGATTGTGCGATCCATTTCTATAATTTCCTGTTTCTACTGGTCAAGATGTTTATCAGATTCCTCTAATAAAGGCTGAAGATATTGAATGGGGATTAAGTAAAGGGTATAGGTTAGGGTCAGGTTAAGGTAAAGGGTCAAGTTAAGGTTAAGGGTTTGGTCAAGGTTAGGGTTAGGTTATATTTAAGGTCAGGTTAACTTTAAGGTTAAGATTAGGTTATGGTTAAGGTTAGGCTAATATTAAGATTAAGGTTAAGGTTAAGGGTAAATATAAAGTTATGGTTAAGGTTAAGGTTAGGGTTAGGTTATAGTTAAGTTTAAGGTTAAGGTTAAGGTTACGTTAAGGGTAAATTTAAGGTTAAGGTTAAGGTTATGGTTAGGTTAAGGTTAAGGTTAGGTTAAGGTTAATTCTAAGGTTAAGGGTTATGGGTTAGGTTATAGTTAAGGTTAAGGGTAAGGTTAGGGTTAAGTTTAAGGTTAAGGTAAGGTTAAGGGTAAGGTTAAGATTAACAAAACCTTATCTTAAACTTAACCTTAACCTTAACCTAACATTAGCCTGACTAAACCCGTAACTTGAACCTTAACCTAACCTTAACCTTGATTTTACCCTTAACATAACCTTAACCTTAGCCTTAACCTTAAATTTACCCTTAACGTAACCTTAACCTTAAACTTAACCTTAAAATTTACCCTAACCTTACCCTAACCTTAACCTTAACCATAGCCTTAACCTTAACCTAACCTTAACCTTAACCTTGACCTTGACCTTAACCTTAACCATAACCTTATCCTTAACCTTAACCGTAACCTTAAAGATAAGATTAAGTTTATGGCTTAATGTTAAGGGTTTGGTCAAGGTTAGGGTTAGGTTATAGTTAAGGTCAAGTTTAAGGTTAGGTTAAGGTTAAGGTTACAGGTTTAGTCAGGTTATGGTTAAGGTTACGGTTAAGGTTAAAGTGAAGGTGAAGGGTTTGGTCAAGGTTAGGGTTAGGTTAAGGTTAAGGTTATGGTTAGGTTAAGGTTAGGTTAGGTTAAGGTTAAGGTTAAGGGTTGCGGGTTTAGTCATGTAAAGGTTAAGCTTAAGGTGAAAGTTAAGGGTAAGGTTAAGTTTAAGGTTAAGGTCAAGGTCAAGGTTAAGTTTAAGTTTAGGGTTAGGTTAAGCTAAGGTTATAGTTAAGGTTAAATTTACGTCAAGTTAATGTTAAGGTTCAAGTTATGGTTAAGGTTAGGTTAAGGTTAAGTTAAGGTTATGGTTATGGTTAAGGTTAAGGTAAGGCTAGGATTAGGTTAAGTTTAAGGTTAGGTAAATTTTAAGGTTAAGGTTAGGTTAAGGTTAAGGTTAGGTAAGGGTAAGGTTAAGGTTAAGGTTAAGGTTATGGTTAACGTGAAGGTTAGCTTAAGGGTAAAGTTAAGGTTAAGGCTAGGTTAAGGTTACGGGTTTAGTTAGGTTAAGGTTAAGGTTATGGGTTTAGTCAGGTTAAGGTTAAGGTTAAGGGGGTAAGGTTAAGTTTAAGGTTAAGGGTAAGGTCAAGGTTAAGGTTAAGGTTATGGTTATGGTTATGGGAAGTTTAAGGTTAAGATTATGTCTAAGGTTAAGGTTAAGGTTAAGGTAAACGGTTTGGTTAAGGTTAGGGTTAGGTTATAGTTAAGGTCAAGGTTAAGTTTAAGGTTAAGGGTAAGGTTAAGGTTAAGGTCAAGATTAATGTTAAGATCAGGTTAAGGGTAAGTCTAACGTTAGGTTAAGGTTAAGGTTAAGTTAAGGTTAAGGTTAAGGTTAAGGTTAAGGGTTTGGTAAGGTTAAGGTTAAGGTTAAGGTTAACTTAGGTTCAGGTTAGGTTAAGGTTAAGGTTACGTTAAGGATAGGTTAAGGTTAAGGTTAACGTTAACGGTTTAGTTAAGGTTAAGCTTAATGATAAGGATTTGGTCAAGGTTCAGGTTAGGTTATAGTTAAGGTCAAGTTTAAGGTTAGGTTATAGTGAAGGTTAAGGTTAAGACCTGTAACCTTAACCTTAATCTTTACTTAGCCTTAACATCAACTATAACCTAACCCTAACCTTGACCAAACCCTTAACATTAACCTAAATAAACCTATAACCTTAACCTAACTTAACCTTGACCTTGACCTTGACCTTAACCTTAACCTTATCCTTAACCTTCACCTTAACCTAGCGTTAACCTTGACCTTAAATATAACCTAACCCTAACCTTAACCTTTACCTAATCTTAACCTTAACCTTAAACTTGACATTAACATTAACCTTAACCTTAACCTTATCTTACCCTTAACCTTAACTTATCATTAACCTTAACCTTAACCTTGACCTAACTGTAACCTTAATCGTAACCTTAACTATAACCTAACCCTAGCCTTAACCTTTGCTATAACCTAACCTTAACCTTAATCTAACTATAAAATTACCCTTAAAATAACTTAAAACTTAACCTTGACCTTGACCTTAACCTTAACCTTAACCTCACTAAACCCGTAACGTTAACCTTACCCTTAACCTTAACCTGAACCTTTTCCCTTAAACTTAACCTTAACCTTAACCTAACTATAACCTTACCCTTAAAATAACTTAAAATTAACCTTGACCTTGACCTTGACCTTAACCTCATCGTAACCTTAACCTTAACTAAAACTTAACACTAACCTTAATATTGACTTTATCCTTAACCTAACCTTAACCTTAGCCTAACCTTAACCTTAACTTTACATTAACCTTGACTTACCCTTAACCTAACCTTAACCTTAACCTTACTTAACCTTAACCTAACTAAAACCTTACCTTAACCCAACTTAACCTTAACCTTAACCTTCACCTTGACCTTAACCTTAACATTAACTTTTCCCTAACCTTATGGGTTTAGTTAAGTTAGGGCTAAGGTTAAGGTTAAGGTCAAGGTTAAGGTTAGGTTATAGTGAAGGTTAAGGTTAAGGGTAAGGTTAGGGTAAAAGTTCATGTTAAGTTTAAGCATAAGGTTAGGGTTAAGGTTAGGGTTAGGTTAAGGTTAAGACAAAAATAAGGTTAAGGTTAAGGTTAGGTTAAGGTTAATGTTAAGGTTAAGGTTAGGGTTAGGTTAAGATTAAGATAAGGATAAGGTTAAGTTTAAGGTTAGGGTAAAGGTTAAGGTTAAGGTTAAGGTTAATGTTAATTTAAGGTTAAGGTTAGGTTAATGTTAATTTAAGGGTAAAGTCAAACCATAACCTTAACCTTAACCGTCACTATAACCTAGCCCTAACCTTGACCAAACCCTTAACCTTAACTATAACCTAACCTTAACCTTAACCGAACCCTTAACCTTAACCTTCACTTTACCCTTAACTTAACTTTAAGGTTAAACTTAACTATAAGATTAACCTTACCTTAACCTAACTTAACCTTAACCTTGACCTTGACCTTAACCTTAACCTTAACTCTACCCTAACCATAAGGGTTTAGTCAGGTTAAGGTTAAGGTTAAGGTTTTGTTCAAAGTTAGGGTTAGGTTGAGGTTAAGGGTCAAGGTTAAGGGTAAGGTTAAGGATAAGGTTAGGTTAAGGGTAAATTTAAGGTTAAGGTTAGGGTTAAGGTTAGGGGAAGGGTAACGTTAAAGTCAAGGTTAAGCTGAAGGTTAATGGTAAGGATAGAGTAAGGTTAAGTTTAAGGTCAAGGTCAAGGTTAAGGTTAAGTTAGGTTAAGGTTACGGTTAGGTTAAGGTTAGGTTAAGGTTAAGATTAGGTTAAGGGTAAAGTAAAGGTTAAGGTTAGGTTAAGGTCAGGGTTAAGGTTAGGTTAAGTGTAAATTCAAAGTTAACGTTAGGTTAAGGGTTAGGGTTTGGTCAAGGTCAAGGTTAGGTATAGTTAAGGTCATGTTAAGGTTAAGGGTAGAGATAATGTTATGGTTAAGGTTAATGTCAGGGTTAGGTTATAATTAAGGTTAATATTAGGTTAAGGGTAAAGTTAAGGTTAAGGTTAGGGGAAGGTTTCAGTTAAGGTTAAGGTTAAGGTTAAGGTTAGGTTAACCTTAACCTTAACCTAACCTTAATGTTAACCAAACCTTAACGTTAACCTTAACCTTCCCATAACCATAACATAACCTTAACATAACCTTAACCATAACTTTACCCTTAACCTTGAAATTAACCTTAACCTTCCCCTAACCTTAATCTTAACCTTCCCCTAACCTTAACCCTAACCTTAACTTTAACCTTAACGTTATGGTTAAGGTTATGAGTTTAGTCAGGTTAAGGTTAAGGTTAAGTTTAGTTTATGGTTATGGGAAGGTTAAGGTTAGGTTAAGGTTAAGATTAGGGTAAGTTTAAGGGTTTGGTAAAGGTTAGGGTTAGGTTATAGTTAAGTTTAGGTTAAGGGTAAATTCAAGGTTACGGTTAAGGTTACGGGTTTAGTTAGGTTAAGGTTAAGGTTAAGGGTTTGGTCAAGGTTAGGGTTAGGTTAATGTCAAGGTTAATGTTAGGTTAGGGGTAAAGTCAAGTTTAAGGTTATACTTAAGGTTAAGGGTAAGATAACGTTAATCTTGAGGTTAAGGTTAAGGTTAAGGGGGTAAGGTTAATGTGAAGGTTAAGGTTAAGGTTATGGTTAGGTGAAGGTGAATGTTACCATTAGGTCAAAGTTAAGGTTAAGGGTAATATAAGGTTAAGGTTAAGGTTTTGCTTAAGATTAGGTTAAGGGTAAAGTCAAACCTTAACCTTAACCTTATGTTTCACCTTAACCTTCCCCTAACCCTAACCCTAACATTATCCTTAACCTTAAAATTAACCTAACCTTACCCATAAAATTAGCCTTAACGTTACCCTTAAACTAACCTTAACCTTACCCTAACCATAACCTTAACTTTACCCTTAACATAATCTAAACCATAACTTAACCTTAACCATAACCATAACCTTAACCTTAACCTAATATTAACCTTAACCTTACCCTTAATCTTAACCTTAACCTTAACCTTACTAACCTCGTAACCTTAACTTTAACCTTAACTATAACCTAACCTTAACCTTGACAAAACCCTAACCTTAACGCTAACCCTAACCATAACCTTAACCTTAACTTTACCCTTAACCTAACCTTCACCTTAACTATATGCTAAACCTAATCTTAAACTTATCCTAAGCCTAGCCTTACCCTTAACCTTGAACTTAACCTTAACATAACCTAACCTTAACCTTAACCTTAACTATAACCTAACACTAACCTTGACCAAACCCTTAACCTTAACATTATCTTAACCTTATCCTAATGTTAACCATAACCTTAACCTAACTATAACTTTACCCTTAACCTTAATTTTGACCTTAACTATAACCTAACCCTAACCTTGACCAAACCCTTAACCTTAACGATAACCTGACTAAACCCGTAAACTTAACCTTAACCTTTCCCCCTTAACCTTAATCTTAACCTAATCTTAACCGTAACTAAAACCTAACCCTAACCTTAATCAATCCCTTAACCTTAACCTTAACATTAACCTTAACCTTAACCTTAACCACAACCCTAACCTTAACCTAACTTACACCTTAACATAACCTTAACCTTTACATTAACCTAACTATAACCTTACCCTTAACCTTAACCTTGACATTAACTATAACCTATCCCTAACCTTGACCTTAACCTTAACCTTAACCTTAACCTAACCTTAACCTTAGCTTTACCTAAACCTTGACTTTACCCTTAAAATCACCTTAACCTTAACCTAACCCTTAACCTTGACCAAAATTTTAACCTTAACCTTAACCTTAACTTTACCGTTAACCTAATCTTAACCTTAACGTAACCTTAACCTTTACTTCACCCTTAACATAACCTTAACCTTGACCTTAACCTGACGTTAAGATTATGGTTAAGGGTAAGGTTAAGGTTAAGGTTAGGCTAGGTTAAGGTTAGGTTAAAGTTAAGGTTAAGGTAAGGTTAAGGTTATGGTTATGGTTAAGGTTAAGGTTAGGTTAAAGTGAAGGTTAGGTTAAGGTTAAGGTTAAGGTTAAGGTTAAGGTGAAGGGTAAAGATAAGGTTATGGTTAAGGTTATGGGTTTGGTCAAGGTTACGGTTAGATTATAGTTAAGGTAAAGGTTAAGGTTAGGTTATAGTGAACGTTAAGGTTAAGATAAGGTTAATGTTAAGGTTAGGTTAAGGATAAGGTTATGGTTAAGGTTAATGTTAAGGGTTTGGTCAAGGTTAGGGTTAGGTTATAGTTAAGGTTGTATGTTTATTTAGGTTAAGGTTAATGTTAAGGGTAAGGTTAGGTTAAGGGCAAAGTTAAAGTTAAGGGTAAAGTCAAGGGTTTAGTTAGGTTAAGGTTAAGGGTTTGGTCAAGGTTAGGGTTAGGTTCAAGTTATGGGTTTAGTCAGGTTAAGGTTAGGTTTAAGGTTAAGGTTATGGTTAAGGGTAAAGTCAAGGCTAAGGTTAAGGGTAAAATTAAGCTTAAGGTTAAGGTTTGGTCAGGGTTAGGGTTAGGTTATAGTTAAGGTTAAGATAAGGTTAAGGTTAAGGTTATGGTTAACGTTAAGGTTAGGTTAAGTTAAGGTTAAGGTTTGGTCAAGGTTAGGGTTAGGTTATAGTTAAAGTTTAGGTTAAGGTCAAGGTTAAGGGTAAGGTTAAGGTTAGGTTAAGGTTAAGATTATGTTAAGGGTAAAGTTAAGGTTATGGTTAGGGCAAGGTTAGGGTTAAGGTTAGGGGAAGGTTAAGGTTAAGGTCAAGTTAAGGGTAGAGTCAAGGTTAAGGTTAGGTTAAGGGTAAGGGTTTGGTCAAGGTTAGGGTTTGGTTATAGTTAAGATCAAGTTAAGGTTAAGGTTAGGGAAAGGTTAAGGTTAAGGTTAAGGTTAAGGGTTTGGTCAATGTTAGGTTTAGGTTATAGTTAAGGTTAAGGTTAAAGTTAGGTTAAGGTTAAGGTTAAGGTTAACCTTGCCTTAACCTTACCATAACCTTTACCTAACCTTAACCTTAACCTTCACCTTACCATAACCATAACGTTAACCTTAACTTTACCCTTACCCTTAACCTTAACCTTAACCTTACCCTTACCTGACTATAAAGTTACCCTTAACCTCAACCTTCACCTTAACTATAAGGTAAACCTAACCTTAACCTTAACGTTAACCCTAACGTTAACCTTAACTTTACCCTTAACCTAATATTAACCTTACCCTAACCTTAACCCTAACCTTAACCTTAACCTTAGGTTAAGCTAATGGTTAAGGTTAAGGTTAAGGATAATTTAAGGGTAAGGGTAAGGTTAAAGTTAAGGTTAAGGTTACGGTTAAGGTTAAGGTTAAGCGTTTGGTCAAGGTTAGGGTTAGTTTATAGTTAAGTTCAGGGTTAAGTTTAAATTTATAGTTAAGGGTAAGGGTAAGGTTAAGGTTAAGGTTAAGGGTAAAGTTAAGGTTAATGTTAAGGTTAAGGTTAAGGATAAGGTCAAGGTAAAGGCTAAGGTTAAGCAAAGGTTAAGGTTAAGGGTAAGTTTAAAAGAAGGTTAAGGTTAAGGGTAAGGTTAAGGTTAGGGTTAAGGGTTTCATCAAGGTTAGGGTTAGGTTATAGTGCAGGTTAAGGTTAAGTTAAGGGTAAAGTCAAGGTTAGGGTTAGGTTAAGGCTAAGATTAGGTGAAGGGTAAAGTTAAGGTTATGGTTATAGTTAAGGTCAATGTAAGATAAGGTTAAGGTTATAGGTTTAGTCAGGTTAAGGTTAAGATTAGGTTAAGGGTAAGGTTAAGGTTAGGTTAAGGTTAACCTTAGGGTTAAGTGTATAGTTAGGGTTAGGTTATAGTTAAGGTCAAGGTTAAGGTTAAGGGCAAGGAAACCCTTAACCTTAACCTTAACCTGACTAAACCTGTAACCTTAACCTTAACCTTACCATTAACCTTAACCTTAACCTTAAACTTACGCCCTTAACCTTAACCTTAACCTAACTAAACCTGTAACCTTAACCTTAACCTTAACCTTATATAACCTTAACCTTAACTTTACCCTTAACCTAAAATTAACCATAACCTTAATCTTAACCTTAACCTTACCCTTACCTAACCTTAATCTTAACCTAACCTTAACCTTAAAATTAACCTTAACCTTAACCATATCCTTAGCCTTAACCTTAACCTTTACCCTAACCTAACCTTAACCTTACCTTAACCTTAACCATAACCATAACCTTAACCTTAACCTAATATTAACCTTAACCTTACCCTTAATCTTAACCTTACCCTTAACCTTACTAACGTCGTAACCTTAACTTTAACCTTAACTATAACCTAACCTTAACCTTGCAAAACCCTAACCTTAATGCTAATCTTAACCTTAACCTAATCTTAAACTTATCCTAAGCTTAGCCTTACCCTTAACCTTGAACTTAACCTTAACATAACCTAACCTTAACCTTAACCTTAACTATAACCTAACACTAACCTTGACCAAACCCTTAACCTAACCTAGCCTAACCTTAACCTTACCTTAACCTTAACCATAACCATAACCTTAACCTTAACCTAATATTAACCTTAACCTTACCCTTAATCTTAACCTTACCCTTAACCTTACTAACGTCGTAACCTTAACTTTAACCTTAACTATAACCTAACCTTAACCTTGCAAAACCCTAACCTTAACGCTAACCCTAACCTTAACCTAATCTTAAACTTATCCTAAGCTTAGCCTTACCCTTAACCTTGAAATTAACCTTAACATAACCTAACCTTAACCTTAACCTTAAATATAACCTAACACTAACCTTGACCAAACCCTTAACCTTAACATTATCTTAACCTTATCCTAACGTTAACCATAACCTTAACCTAACTATAACTTTACCCTTAACCTTAATGTTGACCTTAACTATGACCTAACCCTAACCTTGACCAAACCCTTAACCTTAACCTTAACCTGACTAAACCCGTAAACTTAACCTTAACCTTAACCTTAACCTTGCCCCCTTAACCTTAATCTTAACCTAATCTTAACCTTAACTAAAACCTAACCCTAACCTTAATCAAACCCTTAACCTTAACCTTAACATTAACCTTAACCTTAACCTTAACCACAACCCTAACCTTAACCTAACCTTAACCTTAACCTAACTTACACCTTAACATAACTTTAACCTTTACATTAACCTAACTATAACCTTACCCTTAACCTTAACCTTGACATTAACTATAACCTATCCCTAACCTTGACCTTAACCTTAACCTTAACCTTAACCTTAGCTTTACCTTAACCTTGACTTTACCCTTAAAATCACTTTAACCTTAACCTAACCCTTAACCTTCACCAAAATTTTAACCTTAACCTTAACCTTAACTTTATCGTTAACCTAATCTTAACCTTAATGTAACCTTAACCTTTACTTCACCCTTAACATAACCTTAACCTTGATCTTAACCTGACGTTAAGATTATGGTTAAGGGTAAGGTTAAGGTTAAGGTTAGGTTAGGTTAAGGTTAGGTTAAAGTTAAGGCTAAGGTAAGGTTAAGTTTATGGTTATGGTTAAGGTTAAGGTTAGGTTAAAGTGAAGGTTAGGTTAAGGTTAAGGTTAAGGTTAAGGTTAAGGTGAAGGGTAAAGATAAGGTTATGGTTAAGGTTATGGGTTTGGTCAAGGTTACGGTTAGATTATAGTTAAGGTAAAGGTTAAGGTTAGGTTATAGTGAACGTTAAGGTTAAGGTTAAGGTTAGGTTAAGGATAAGGTTATGGTTAAGGTTAAGGTTAGGTTAAGGATAAGGTTATGGTTAAGGTTAATGTTAAGGGTTTGGTCAAGGTTAGGGTTAGGTTATAGTTAAGGTTACAGGTTTATTCAGGTTAAGGTTAAGGTTAAGGGTAAGGTTAGGTTAAGGGCAAAGTTAAGGTTAAGGGTAAAGTCAAGGGTTTAGTTAGGTTAAGGTTAAGGGTTTGGTCAAGGTTAGGGTTAGGTTCAAGTTATGGGTTTAGTCAGGTTAAGGTTAGGTTTAAGGTTAAGGTTATGGTTAAGGGTAAATTCAAGGCTAAGGTTAAGGATAAGGTTAGGTTAAGGGTAAAATTAAGCTTAAGGTTAAGGTTTGGTCAAGGTTAGGGTTAGGTTATAGTTAAGGTTAAGATAAGGTTAAGGTTAAGGTTAAGGTTATGGTTAACGTTAAGGTTAGGTTAAGTTAAGGTTAAGGTTTGGTCAAGGTTAGGGTTACGTTATAGTTAAAGTTTAGGTTAAAGTCAAGGTTAAGGGTAAGGTTAAGGTTAGGTTAAGGTTAAGATTATGTTAAGGGTAAAGTTAAGGTTATGGTTAGGGCAAGGTTAGGGTTAAGGTTAGGGGAAGGTTAAGGTTAAGGTCAAGTTAAGGGTAAAGTCAAGGTTAAGGTTAGGTTAAGGGTAAGGGTTTGGTCAAGGTTAGGGTTTGGTTATAGTTAAGATCAAGTTAAGGTTAAGGTTAAGGAAAGGTTAAGGTTAAGGTTAAGGGTTTGGTCAAAGTTAGGTTTAGGTTACAGTTAAGGCTAAGGTTAAATTTAGGTTAAGGTTAAGGTTAAGGTTAACCTTGCCTTAACCTTACCATAACCTTTACCTAACCTTAACCTTAACCTAACCTAAACCTTAACCTTAACCTTCACCTTACCATAACCATAACGTTAACCTTAACTTTACCCTTACCCTTAACCTTAACCTTACCCTTACCTAACTATAAAGTTACCCTTAACCTCAACCTTGACCTTAACTATAAGGTAACCTTAACGTTAACCCTAACGTTAACCTTAACTTTACCCTTAACCTAATATTAACCTTACCCTAACCTTAACCCTAACCTTACCCTTAGCCTTAAATTATCCTTAACCTTAACCTTAACCATTAGCTTAACCTCAGGTTAAGGTTAAGGCTAAGGGTAAGGTTAAGGTTAAGGTTAAGGTTACGGTTAAGGTTAAGGTTAAGCATTTGGTCAAGGTTAGGGTTAGTTTATAGTTAAGTTTTGGGTTAAGGTTAAATTTATAGTTAAGGGTAAGGGTAAGGTTAAGGTTAAGGTTAAGGGTAAATTTAAGGTTAATGTTAAGGTTAAGGTTAAGGATAAGGTCAAGGTAAAGGCTAAGGCTAAGCAAAGGTTAAGATAAGCTTAAGGGTAAGTTTAAGAGAAGGTTAAGGTTAAGGGTAAGGTTAAGGTTAGGGTTAGGTTATAGTGCAGGTTAAGGTTAAGTTAAGGGTAAAGTCAAGGTTAGTGTTAGGTTAAGGCTAATATTAGGTGAAGGGTAAAGTTAAGGTTATGGTTATAGTTAAGGTCAATGTAAGATAAGGTTAAGGTTATAGGTTTAGTCAGGTTAAGGTTAATATTAGGTTAAGGGTAAGGTTAAGGTTAGGTTAAGGTTAAGCTTAGGGTTAAGTGTATAGTTAGGGTTAGGTTATAGTTAAGGTCAAGGTTAAGGTTAAGGGCAAGGAAACCCTTAACCTTAACCTTAACCTGACTAAACCTGTAACCTTAACCTTAACCTTACCATTAACCTTCACCCTTAACCTTAAACTTAACCTTACGCCCTTAACCTTAACCTTACCTAACTAAACCGGTAACCTTAACCTTAACCTTAACCTGACTAAACCTGTAACCTTAACCTTATATAACCTTAACCTTAACTTTACCCTTAACCTAAACTTCACCATAACCTTAATCTTAACCTTAACCTTACCCTTACCTAACCTTAATCTTAACCTAACCTTAACGTTGAAATTAACCTTAACCTTAACCATATCCTTAACCTTAACCTTAACCTTAACCTTTACCCTAACCTTAACCTTAACCTTAACCTTTACCCTAACCTTAACCTTAACCTTAACCTTAACCTTAACCTAACCTTAAGCTTGACCTTAACTATAACGTAACCTTAACCTTGACCAAACCCTTAAAATTAACCTTAAACTTAATCTTACCCTAACCTTAACCCTAACCTTAACCTAACCTTAACTTTACCCTTAACCTTAATCTCAGTCTTAACCTTAACTTTTCTCTTATCTTAACGTTAAGGTTAATTTTAAGTTAGGTTAAGGTAAGGTTAAGGTTACGGTTAGGTCAAGGTTAAGGTTAACGTTAATGTTAAGGATAAGTTAAGGTTAAGGGTAAGATAAGGTTAAAGTTAGGGTTAGTTTATAGTTAAGGTTAAGGTTTTGGTCAAGGTTAGGGTTAGGTTATAGTTAAGATCAAGGTGAAGGTTAGGTTAATCTTAAGGTTAAGGTTAAGGTTGAGGTTAGGTAAAGGTTAAGGTTAAGGTTAAGGTTAGGTTAAGGTTAAGGTTAAGATTATGGTTATGGGAAGGTTAAAGTTAATGTTAAGGTTAGGTTAAGGTTAAGGTTAGGATAAGGGTAAGGTTAAGGTTATGTTTAAGGTTAAGGTCAAGGTTAACCTTAACCTAAAATTAACCTTACCTTAACCTTTACCTAATCTTAACCTTAACCTTAACCTAAACTTAACCTTGACCTTAACTATAACCTAACCCCTAACCCTAACCTTGACCAAACCCTTAACCTTAACCTTAACGTTACCCTTAACCTAATATTAACCTTAACCTAACCTTAACCTTAACTTTACCCTTAACCCAACCTTAACCTTAACCTTAACTATAACCTAACCCTAACCTTTACCAAACCTTAACCTTAACCTTAACTTATCCTTAACCTTAACCTTAACCTTCCCATTACCATAATCTTAACCTTAATTTTACCCTTAACCTTGACCTTACTCTTACCTAACCTTAAGCTTAACCTAACCTTAACCTTAACTTTACCCTTAACCTAACCTTAATCTTAACTTTACCCTTAACATAGCCTTAACCTTGAACTTAACTTTAGCCTTAACCTAGCCTTTATGGGCCCTAATTTTCAGCTATTAGGATCCGGACCATGAGGTCTTTATAGTGCAGGGGCACCAGATCGAGCTGACGGTCCAGGAGATATATTTCCTGACTGGTCTCCCACCACTTGGGATGGTAGGGAATACTTAGCTATTATTACCGCTGGGGTGAAATATCATAGAGTTTGTAGAGTGCCATTGTCGACTAGGTCTCCAAGTTAAGGGGACTCGGATACCCATCGGGGATTTGGAGAGGTTAGAGACCCGTACTGTGGCCGCAACGGTGCTGCAGATCCTGGGTAACTAGGCACTCCACCACATCACTGGAGGGCAGATTATGCTTGTGGAGAGTGTTTTGAATGGGACCTACTATGGGTGGTCCCATATGATGCTGTCGTCATTGAAACGATATTTTTCACTATGCAAGTAGCAAGTGAACCATGAGTGTGCATATGGTATAGTTTTGTGCTCGTTCTTCTTTGAGAATATCTCGATACTTTGACCTCGCATACAGCCCCAAGATGGGGGCCTAAGAGAGCCTAGGATTCCCCAGTGGAGTCACTAGTTGTTAGTATGAATCTTAATTCCAAGCGTACGAAAAATTACCACTTTAGTTGTGCATAACCAATAGCCCTAACAACAAATATGGCTGCCAATATCCTCAGATCTACATTTAGGTGATCAAGATAAATGATGCAAAAATCTAGATATATGCATTAGAAGACATTAAGCAGTAAAAAAAACAAGATTTACTCCATGCATCCAATAGACAAGACAATAATATTTTGAATGAATTTTGTATAATGGGCACATGGGAGGAAAACACAAAATGGTGTTACCAGTTCTCCTCAATGGGATGGGTTCTTGTAAGTCCTTAGCACTTCAGACCTAAAACTACTCTCTCTTGATGGTGTAGAAAACCCTGACAAAAAATGGTAGAAAAATATGATTGTGATGGTGGATCAATATTCAGACCAAAAGTATAGATCCAGAGTGATCTTTAGGCAAAAAAAGGTGGTAAATGAATGGGAAAACCCTTCTATTTATAACAAAATATTGAGTTAGTCTAGATATTGGTGCATAATTAAAATATTATTAACCAAATCAAGATCCAACTTTTATGGAATATTTATTATATTTGTTGGAGGGAAAAGGAATTTGACTTGGGTCAAATCCCTTTATTTGTAAATAATAAATAAATAAATGATTTATTTATCATTTTAAGGATGTGGTTGAGTAATAATCAAATAAATAATGATTTATTTAATTATTTATGGGTGAAGAATATTATTTAAATAAGGTTTAAATAATTATTCTTTAGAAAATAATAAGATAAATAATGATTTATCTAATTAATTTCCTTGTTTTGGGTTAAATATAACCAAGAATATTAATTAAACTATTGTTTAACTAATTATTCCTTGAGGAAAATCAAACAAATGTAGATTTATTTAATATTTTCTCATGGGCTTTCCTGTTTATACCATAAACAACTTAATAAATGTGGTTTACTAAGTTATTTTCATAGTGAAAGCAATTTTACTTAGGGTAAAATTGGTCTTACATGGTGTACTTGGGTCCATCTAATGATAATAGGTTAGATGACCAAAAATTAGTAAGGTTACCCTTAACCTTAACCTTAACCTGACTAAATTTAACCTGAATAAACCCTTAAGGTTAGGGTAAAGTTAAAGTTAAGGTTAAGGTCAAGGTCAAGGTTAAGGTTAAGTTAGGTTAAGGTAAGGTTATGGTTAGGTTAAGGTTAAGGTTAAGGTTAAGGTTAAGATAATTTTAAGGTTAAGGTTAATATTAAGGTTATGTTAAGGGTAAAGTCAAGGTTAAGGTAAGGGTAAGGTTAAGGTTACATTAAGGTAAAGGTTATGGTTAAGGTTAGGGTTAAGGGTATCTTGGTGTCATGTGTTTTGATAGTTTGGCTAACCAAAAGACAAGGCAACATCAAAACCAATCTTTAGAGTTCCAGGATCTAGTCCTCCTGTTCTTAGAGAGGGATCAATCAAGTTTTTTGCAAATATATGTCTTGTTTGCTTTTAAGTATTGATTTTAGACTAGTTATTAAGTGCAGGTGTTTGTTTGTTTGTTTGGTTGAATTGGTATAGTAGACCATGAAAGGTCTGGGAAAGATAGGTAGAAAGAAGAACTGTCAGATTCATTGGGAAATGGAGTCGAAATGAAGTTGATAACAGGCTCATAAGTGGATATGGGATTTCAAAGGGAAAATCTAACTCGGCCAGAGGATCCTATAGTTTTTTTGAATGATATGGACATTAATTATTTGAAAAGAGAATTTGAATTCTCAAAAAAGGGAATTTAAAAACATAACTTGAAAATAAAGAGGTATTTGATAGATAGGGCTAACCATGAATTCTACAAACCACACTTTAAGCAAAAGATGACTTTTAAGACAAATTTTAAAATGAAATCTAAGTTTCGGGAGCACATCCTATTTCCTCAAAGATTTTATTTCAAAGGACTTAGAAAACATAAAAGATTCACTGATAATTACAGTCATATAAGAGGGAACACCTAACACATATATGATCACAACTATAAAGACCTTTAAAACAATTGTTCAAGCAGGGACAAAGGGTATGATCAAAACATACCTCCTTGGCTAACTATAAGCAATGGTACTTCAAAGGGAGACTTCAATAATAGATTTCAAGTGGGAGCATACAAGTAGGGAAAACCGTAAATCATGTTGGAACCAACTATTTGAACTATTAGAGAAATAAACAAGCATGAGGACTAAAGAGAAAGATTAAAGACTCTAAAATACCTCAGCAGAACAAAACATAAAACAATTAAGGATAAATAGGTCTAAGGTGCTTCCAGGAGTCATTTCTTAGCCTAAAGTTTTCATCCTACTGTAGTAAGAGTTTATGAAACATAATGAAAACAGGAAAGACAACAGACAGTTCGGAATACATCACTAACATCCAAGCTCAGGGATCCAATGATAGAGCCTTCTCAAGAACAAGCATGTCACAACATCATCAAGCTTCCAAGGCTTCAATTTCTTTTTCAAATTCAATAGACTATGTATTATTTCAGAGAGTTTCAGTATTACAAATAATGACCAACCAACCCTTTACAATGTGCTCCTCAAGGATATTTTATAAGAAAATGAGGAGGTGGAAGAGTTCCTAGGGTTGAAATGCAATTAATTATACGCTAAATGAAACTCCTAGCCTTGAAAACCATGTAAGGCATAAGGCAGGAATGCATTGATTTACAACTCTATTTCATTTACTCTGTTTCTGATTTTTTAGGCTTAGTGGGTAAAAATATTGACTTTAAGACCTTTCTATCTTTTATAATAACTTTACAGACAGTTTAAAATATTTGTCTTTGCTTGTAATAACTGTTTAGCTGTCTTTAGGAAAATATCTTCTGACTGGGCAATAACTATGCCTTCATTTGATTTATTAGTGCTGTGGGTGGCACTTTGGTAGCTGGGGGATTCAATTAGCCCCTTTGATGTGGCAGTGGAGGCCTTTTATTGATATTTCCCTTTTTTTTATCTTAGAAACACTTCTGATATGTTTCTTGGTCTGTGTTTAGGCTTAAATAGCCTTGATGTTTGTTTCAGTTCTTCATTCTCTGATATTGTCTTTGTTTCTTTAAACCTTAGGATTAAAACTCTGATCTTCAGGCTTAGTCATTAATCCTTCTTTAACCTTGATTTCTTCACTGATGCACTTTGTTGTTCTTTGTTGATACATGTGGCTTTATGCAAATGGAGGGTTTCTGTTAAACCCTGGATCATGCTCCATTTGATTTAAACCTGGATTTCTTACCTTGTGGATCCTTTCTTCTTTGATTTTAAGCCACAGAATCATCATTCTAGGCTGGACTAGTCACTTGTCTATGATAGTGGAAGAACACAGAACAATCACCGTAAAAAAAAAACCTTGCAAAACACACAAACTCATTATGATACCCTACAGAATTGGGTTAAGACTGCTTTAGAGGTTTAATGGAGGGGATGGAGTTGTGTGAAATGGAGGAATTTGCAGAAAAAAGGGAGAAAACCCTTGGCAGAAGCGAAATAGGTGCAAATGGAGTTTGGGTGCAACAGCGAACATGAGCCATTGATTTAGAACGATCGACGGTGGAGATCGTTTGATGGATTTTTTGGGAGAAATAGATGGAGGCAAATGAATTGGGGTTGTGATATAACATGGGCCGTTATATTAAAATAATGAATGGTCGAGATCAATCGATGAATTCTTTCGGGAGTGAATTAGATGAAAAGTAAATGAGGGTGAGATTAAGTCAGGATTGTCTGATCTCAGAGATCAATGGCCAGGTTTAAAATATGAAAAGAAAAGTGGCGAGGGTGGTGGTAAAGCTTAAAACCAGCAGTGGTTTTCACGTTGTGTTTGGGGGGTAAGTGGTTTGCCCAAAAAAAAAGGCGATACGATACAACGTTTGACACCTGTCCCTCCTAAAACTGCTCTTTTCGCAAAAAATTTTGGTGTTAACTCTCGGGCAGAAAAAAATTGTGAAACGCATCGTCCGTCGTTGGATCGGAGGCTCCAGATCTGACGGTGTGGATCACACGCAATGGGGAAAGTTGTGCAAGCGGGGGGTACTAGTGGGAGCAACATTAGTTTTGTCACGTAGTGGGAAAGTTAAGTGGCGGGGCAAAAATTCAATTGAACAATTGGTTTTATCGGGTTAAACCCAAATCATTGGATTTTTCGGATGGATGGTCAGGATTAGAAGAATAGATGGGTTGTATGAATGGAGGAAAAGGTAAGGCAGGGGATCGGGCTGAAAGATAAGGCGCAATGGCTGTTGATCTATGTAGATCAATGGTCCACATTCATTCTTAAAATTGAACTATCGAGGTGAAGAAATAGAAGGGAAATAATTTTTCAGAAAGGGTTTAAGGCCTTTAGCACCTGACTGCGGGGCTTTAGGTTACATGAGGAAATGGGTTTTGAAGGAAATAAGCCCTCGGGGGCTTATGACCTATATAATGTAAAAAGGGTGTTTTTAGGCTTAAAAACAGGGTTTTTAAGCGAACTGGGGGTTCCGATAGGTTAAAGGAGGCATTTTCAAACCAAATAAAAGGGAATTATAAGGTTTAAAGGGGGGTTTTGATGATTTGAGAATCAAATGAAGGTTAAATGGAGGGATTTTATGAAGGGAATAATGGGTGAAAAATTGGGTTTGTTTATGAGTAAAGGAGGAGTGAAAATGATGAAAAATGGAGTTTTAAGCATTCTTTCTCTTGGTAGACAGTAGGTTCTGTAGGAGTAAAAGTGAAATAGCAGTGAAGATTAACTCAAAGGGTAAAGATCTTCATAAGACTTTAAGAAATAACAATTTGAACATGAATTGTTTCTTAAAGGCTAAAAGAGATTTAGCCACCATTTGATATGGAAATTTTAATAGGTGGCTAACAGTGGCTTCACATGGGGATGGCATCTTCTTGAAGGTGTCAAGAACCTCAACTATTGATCTCTAGCTTTTCATTAAACCAGTGCCTTATCCATTGGGCAACAACTTTTATTTTCTTTTGCTGATTTTATTTTTATTCGATGATATCTGTAGCAATATGAAACAATGGAATTCTATCAAAACAACATCTCTACCTACCCACTCGTAATGATCCTAACATTTTTTCTTCTTTCAGAGTGCATTTGGACTAAAAAAATCTCTTCATAAACATTTTATTCTTTTGAAAACAAGAAATTAATCTAAGTCTAATCTTATTCCTCCATGAGTTCATATTAAGCAGTTGAACTAATAAGTCTCTTTACCTAACTACTATCTGTCAGGATTATACTATCTGATAGACCTTTATTCTCTACATTCTAAAAACATAAATTTAAAAGCAGCCAAGTTAGGATTAAGCAGTCTGACTTGCTGCAGATATATGGCATAAAAACAAGCTGCACATGGATTTTTATTTACAGAAAATTAAAACAAAATGGTGAAGGCTTAGGATCTGAAAATTAAAACATCCTTCATTATCTCTTCAGCTCTGATCTTGAATTTGTTTGAGCTGTCTTTTCTCTTTATTTTCTGCTTCAAATTTTGAGCATATTGGAACCAGTTTGTTTTCTATCTTTGGTTCAAGATTTAATCTAATTAGAGCCATTTTTTTTTAGATTCATCGGTTCAGATTTTGAATTTGTTGGAACCTTTATTTTCTGTCCTAATCTACCTTACTGATAAGCCAAGATTGAGTTGTTTGGAAAATCTGATTCACTAACCTATCAGCAGTAAATTGAAAACTAATTATTCATGATTAGGCTGTATGACTAACTAGAAGTGTGTTTTTAGGAGTGGATTTTGAGCTTGCACACTTTCAGATTTTTTCTTTCTTTTTGGTATGGCGCTGTACCTTTCTTGTTTTACAATCTTCCCTCTTTTTTCTTTCTATTGTTTTTGTATTTTTATTTTTATAACTTTGAATACAATGTTCAAACAATGATATTTACAATGGCAAAAAAAAATCTTTGAAGCTCATGATTCTTGACAGAAGTAATGCTTGAGCATCCTGCCATTGACAGGACCTCCATACAGATCTTCTCCATTCAATTGTTTCAGGAAAAATGCATTTTGATCCCTCTCAGTATGAATAATATAGGGTCCTTTCCACAGGTTCTCAAACTTGCCATGTTTTCCCTTCTCTTCTCTTCTTGAATCCCATTTGAGAACCACATTTCCAACTTGGAAATTGTTCACCTTAGTCCTTTTATCAAACAATTTCTTGATATTTTATTGGACTAGCTGTGTTTTTTCATAGACTTCTTCTCTGGACTGTTGTAAATGAATTGTTTGGTTGATTCTTCTCTGCATGCCATTCTCTTCAGTTTGCACTTCTTGGAGGAGTTTCATGACTGGAACTCCTAATGATGTTGGGAAGAATGCATCCATTCCATAGACTAGTTGATATGGGGACATATTTATTGAATTCTTTGTAGTTAATCTATCAGCCCATAAGGCGTGAACCAGCTTACTGTGCCATGATTTTTTATTCTATTCCAATAGATTTTTGATGATATTTATGAGGCTTTTGTTGGAGGATTCAGCTAATCCATTTCCTTGGGGATAATAGGCAGTAGAATGGCCCAAGGTGATGTGGTATTTGTAACAAAAATCAACTATTCTTTTAGACTTGAAGGCATCAGCATTGTCTGTTATGATTTTTCTAGGACAACCAAATCTGGATAGGATGTTTTTTTCAAGGAACTTGATAGTGATAGAGTCAGTAGCATTCCTAGATGGAATGGCTTCTATCCACTTGGTAAAATAATCAGTGGCAGTGAGGATCCACTTATGTTGGGCTGTTGAAGATGGGTGAATTTCTCCAATGAAGTCCAAGCCCCATTGTTGAAAGGGTGTCTCAACACTGATAGGATGTAAAGGTAAGGGGAGGAGTTTTATTTTGCCATAAAAAAATTGACACTTATGGCAAGACATGACTAAATTTTGAGTTTCTGGGAAAAGGGTGGGCCAATAGTGATCAGATCTGAGGATTTTATTTGCTGTGGTCTTCCAGTAGAGGTGTCCTATACATTCTCCTTCATGCAGCTCATGCATGATTTTTCCTGCATCATCCTCAAGTAAAAATTGAAGCAAAATTCCAACAACATTTTTCCAATACAATACCCCATCTAATATGCAATAATTCAAAGCTTTCTATTTCAAAAATCTAGCTTTAGTTTTAGAAAAATAAGGAGGGGAACTGAGATATAGGAGAACATAAATGATGCTAGCATACCAAGGAGAATTCATAAATGTTTCTTTAATGAAACGAGCACTGTTTTTCTATTTCTTCCAACACATCCACCATGTTCATATCTAGTTCTTGGAAGTTTGACTCAGCCATAAGTTTTGCTAATCCCTGCCCTTTAATCAGTTTGGTGGGCCTAATTTCTAAGTCATATTCAAGAATAGTAGCAATCAATTTTCCCCTTTTACCATCAGGGTCTTGACTTAGAATATCCTTGACAACGGTATGTGGAATGAAAGCAATTATGTGAGACTGTAAAATATAGATTCTAAATTATTTTAATGCTTTCACTAATGCTAAGGCTTGCTTCTCCATGATGTTATATTTGAGAGGAGAATCTCTTAAGGCCCTACTAAAAAAGGATATTGGTTGTTCTTGCCCCAAATCATTCTTTTGAAGTAATACTGCAGCTATTGTATGTTCTGATGCAAAAGAAATAATATAAAAATCTTTGGTGAAATATGGACTAATCAAGACTAGTGTTTGAGTAAGGGCTTGTTTAACTAGTTCAAATGATTGTTTAGCTTGTGTAGTCCATTTCACACCTACCTCTTTCTTAAGCATGTTTGTTATGTTTCTTAATAGCTCAGCAAGGTTGGGGATAAACCTCCTCAAAAAATTAATCTTTCCAATGAAAGATTGTAATTCTTTGAGGCTTCTAGGATGGTTGATTTTCAATATTCCATCAATCCTTTTAGGGTCTACTTTGATTCCCTCTTCTGAAATTATGTGACCAAGAAGTTTACCTTCTTGGAGACCAAAGAGTGTCTTCTTGGGGTTCAAAGATAAGCCAAATCTCTTACATTTCTCGAAAAATTTTCTTAAATGAATCAAATCTTCTTCATCAGTCTTTGAGAAAATGGTTATGTCATCAAGATAAATGATTATAAAATAGCCAATGTCTTCTGAGAAGGCTATGTTCATGGACCTTTGGAAGGTGGCCCTTTCATTCATCAAACCAAATGGAATTTTGAAATACATAAAGGTGCCCCAAGGTGTAGTAAAAGTAGTTTTGTGTTGATCACTTGGGAGCACTAACACCTGATTGTAACCTAAGGACCCATCCAACAGTGATATTATTTTTGACCCAACTACCCTTCGCAGTATATGTTCCATCTTGGGCAAGGGGTAGTTATCTTTCAGGGAGGCTCTATTTATATTTTTAAAGTCAATGCAAAGCCTGATTTCCCCTGTCTCCTTCCTAACACAAACTAAGTTTGACACCGACTCTGAATATATAATGGGTACTATAATCCTAGCATCATACATTTTTTCAATTTATTTCTTGACTAAAGGTAATAAAACAGGGTTTATTCTCCTTAGTTTTTGTTTTAAAGGTTTCTTATTTTCCTTAAGAGGAATTTTGTGTTGAATGATGCTAGTGTCATAAGATTTCATATCTTTGTATCCCCAAGAAAACACATCTCTAAAATATTTGAACAACTCTATGTATTGCAATTTTATATGAGCTAGGAGAGTGCTGGACAGTTTGGTCATTCTGGGTTCTGCTAGGCTGCCTATGTTATGTTATTCTACATCTGTTTCCATAGGCTCCATTCTTGGTTTTTTGGCTACATCATTAAAGTAAAAAATGTGTTCTAAAGGTGTGAGACCTCTTGGAATTGTATCATTCTTGCATTGTAAAACTTCCAAGTCTTTCTGGTCTGCGTTGTCAATTAATTCTGCTTCAAAAAGATTCTCATAGTGATTTATATCAGCGGAATATGTTATTTATCTTTCTGGGATTTGTTCATTATTCAAACAGTTTTCTTCATGGATGGTTTCTAACACTGGTATGGAAAAATAATTTTCTGATTTTAGGAAATCATCTATGTGTTTGTCAGTGTCAAACACTTTCCAGTGATCCTCATTGTCAGCCATTGTAGGCCTGTTTTTTACCTTTATTTTAAGATGTTCATTTATCTGAGGTACTTGGAAATTACTGGCATTGAAGGCAAGTTCATTTGCTAGATGATTTTGTACTCTTGGAATGAAAATGAGTTCATATTTTTCAAAGGTCTTTAATAAATCAAGGGAAGCATTTCGATATTCTCTAAGTCTTGGGTTGTTAGCTGAATATTCTCCTTTGACTTGTCTTATGATAAGTTCAGAATCTCCTAGGATTGATATTTTTTCGTCTTCTAATTGTTTAAGCAACTGTAAGCCAAGGAGAAGGGCTTCATATTTAGCAACATTGTTGGTGCATGGAAAATATATTTTATATGAATAACCCTGATTTGTATTTTGAATCCACACACCTACCCCTGTGCTTGTTTTATTACAAGACCCATCAAAGTTTATTGTCCAAAGTATATCTATATCATTTTCATTTTCTTGTTGTTGTTGATTGCCAATGTTTTGTATCTGATTTGAGGGAAGTTATGATTGTTCTGGTAAACTGATTCCCTCTTTGTTTTCCTTTTCTTGTTGAGTGATTTCATCTTCATTGTATCAGATAAAGGAATCTAAGCTTGAATGAATGGAATAGATTGGAGAGTTGTTTGGTTTATCTATGTTGCTCACCATGTGTTTCATGTGGGATTCCCTGTATAATCTTCTGTTTTGGTTAAAAACTGGGATGGTGGCATAATACATGTCTATTTCAAGGCTCCCCTAAAGTTTGGTTCCCCATGATATTGATAAGAGCATGCCATACTTTGGGGGAATGTCAGCTACTACTATGTCCATAACTAGACTCTTAGCAGGGATCTGAGATAAGTTTACACATAAATCTTTGATTAAACCCAAGCATTTGACTCTGCTTGAATCAAAGTAATATAGATCCTTGTATGGTTTAGTAATTTCTAAGCCTAAGCTTTCCATTACTACTTTGGGCATAAGATTATGTGAAGCTCCAGATTCTAACGTTGCATTGTGTAATATCGTATCAAGTATATTCAAACTGAAATAGAAGGGAGGAACAACTCCTTCTTGGTATTTTCCTTCAACTTTTAGACCAAACAATGACTCAGGTTTGTCATCTATCAAGTTTAAAGTATCAGTGTCACTTCCTAAGTTCAAGGCTTTCAAAACATGGTTTTTGTACACTTCTTGGGTCACTAGTTCAGCTAGGTGTATGGTGATATTTATCTTGGAAATATCTCCCTCAAGGCTGAAAGGAACTATTTATTTTGTCATATTTACATCTTTTTTTCCAATTGAATTCCTTTCAGCAATTATGATTTTCTGAACTTTGTTTGGATTTCTATTTTGGACAACTTTGTTAGGGCTCCTAGCTAAAGTGCTAGGGCTTCTTTGTTCAACATTTGGCTAGCTACTTTTTTCAACATTTGGCTGGCTGCTTTTTTCAACATTTGACTGGCTACTCTTCTCTTTGTTTAAATCTGGTTTCTTAGCCAAAATTTTGGTTTTCTTTGTTGTTTTATTAAGATGATTTTATGCATTATTCCTAACAACAGTGCTATTGTTTTTATCTTTTGAGTTGTCTATGTTCCCTTTTATCCTAAGATCATATTGTTTGTGCACCTCCATGATTGCATTCTCAAACACCAATCTATAATCATCAGAATCCTCATATGTATCTTCATTTTGTTATGAGGAGAAGAAACCTTGTTCTTCTTCAGTGAGGTAAACATCATCCCCACTGTCTGATCCAATCAAGTTTATATGATCTTCTCGCAACCTTTCAATCTCCCTTTCTTCCTCTTGATCTACATAGTTTTGTTGGAAGGGAGGTCTAATTTTTTGGTCATTGTCTCTTTGCCTATCTTGATTATTTTCTCTTTTGAAATTTTGATTTCTATTTTTTTTTTGGGGGTTGTTTTGATTTTCTCTTGGTGGCACTCTATCATTCAAGTTGATATTTTCAAGCATCCTCTCCATTACCTTCACTAGGTTGTCAATTTTGGTATCATAGGATGAGGTTGAGGGTTCAGTATCATATTTATAAGTTACCCTCTTCTCTGATCTTAACCTAGCTCTTTTCTCAATTAATTTTGCTTCTACACTTACAGCTCCCCTTCTGCATGTCTTTTAGAGTTAAATAATATCTCTCCCTTAGTTGATAGGCCACATCAGCATCGAAACCCTCAGGATATTTTACTAAGGCCATGCCTTGGGGAGGTTTCATGTGAGGTGGAAGAGCATTGTAGATACTGTTAAACCTGGTGGAGTAGTCATGAACAATCTCTCCCTGATTTCTTTTAAGACTGCTATACTCTGCTAATATTTGGAGAGGGTTGCTTTTGATTTCCCATTTGTTTATAAATGCTTGATTTAAAGAGGGAAGTTCATTGATGCTATTAAGAGTTAAGCCTTTAAACCACTTCTTTACTTCTCCTCCCAAACTTTGAGCAAAGATTCTCATCTTTATGGTCTCATCTTCTATTTCCATATAATCAAAAGCATCTTCCATCCTATCTACATGTTGTTTAGCTGTGGTAGATTCTTTTCCAGTGAAATGGGGAATTTTAGACTGATAGTCATTTGGCAAGGGAGCGATAGGGTGTGGTAACACTAATGGGGCATACCATGTTGCCATGACTAGAAAGAAAGGTGGACTTACAAGGGGTGGATTTACAAGAGGGGAAGTGGGCTGAAATGGAGTGTTTTGAATAGTGGTAGTATGGATTGGAGTGGAAGAAACACTTGGGCTAGCAAACTGGTTTTGAGTAGATTTGTTATGGAAAATTCTAAAGTGATGAAGAAGCTGGGAATTAGGAGGAGTAGAAGGTGAGGCTTCTCTACTAATTCTCTACTGCAAATCTGCAATTTCAAGATCATCTTGGTTTAAATCACCTTGAGACCTAGTTCTAAATATGTTCTTTGTATGATGTAAATCAAAGTGTAAATCCTGTAAGACAACAAGGTTTTCAGGGACAGATTTTGTTCTTAAGAGGCTCCTATTAGCAGCTGATTTTAAAGATTTAGAATTATGCCACAAAATATTCTCTGGATTGTCAACTATTATAGGAGGATTAGGGTCTGGATGAGATCTAGTGTTGATCCTATGTGAAGCCAGATTGCTTTTTCAAAAATGAGAGACGCTGAAGTTTTTTAGGATTGTTTTGAAAGTATTGCCTCTCACAATGTCTTATCTAGTATGGGACTAGGCTTCTAAACTTCCTCAAGGCTAGTTAACAAAATCTTAAGGGAATCTGGAGATCTAGATGGGTAATAAGCCTACTGGGGCTAGTGGAGTCGCCAGGTGGAAAATTTTTAGCTTTTGGTGAAGGTAAAATGTCTTATGGTTCCACCACCAAGTTTATTATGAACCCAATTTGAAATATTCTTGAATTTTATATATTTCTATGGTTATGAGAGTGTCCTATGTCTAATATTAACACTTAGCTCAGGTGATAAAACAAAATTGTCTACTCTATGGCTTACTAACTGATTTTCTTAGAGATTTATAGGACTAAAGAGTTTATAATAGTTTGCTAGGCTATCATAGATTCAATATGTCCCACCGTAATTGCCATTATGTTGGTGTCCTGTGTTTTGATAGATTGGCTAACCAAAAGACAAGGAAACATCATAACCAATCTTCAGAGTTCCAGGATCTAGTCCTTCTATTCTCAGAGAGGGATCTCTCAAGTTGTTTGAAAATATATGTCCTGTTTTCTTTTAAGTATTGATTTTAGACTAGTTATTAAGTGGAGGTGTTTGTTTGTTTGTTTGGTTGAATTGGTACAATGTAACATGAAAGGTTTGGGAAAGATAGGTAGAAAGAAGAAGTGTCAGATTCATTGGGCAATGGCGTCAAAATGAAGTTGATAACAGGCTCATAAGTGGATATGGGATATCAAAAGGAAAATCTAACTTGGCCAGAGGATCCTTTAGTTTTTGTGAATGAGACGGACATTAATGATTTGAAAAGAGAGTTTGAATTAAAAATGAAGGGAACTTAAAAACATAACTTGAAAATAAAGAGGTATTTGATAGACAGGGCTAACCATGAATTCTACAAACCACACTTTAAGAAAATGATGAATTTTAAGACAAATTTTAAAATGAAATCTAAGTTTCGGAAGCACATCCTATTTCCTTAAATATTTTATCTCAAAGGACTTAGAAAACATAAAAGATTAACTGATAATTGCAGTCATAGAAGAGGGAACACCTAACACATCTATGATCACAACTATAAAGACCTTTAAAACTATTTTTCAAGAAAGGGTATGATCAAAACAGACCTCCTTGGCTAACTATAAACAATGGTACTTCAAAGGGAGACTTCAATAACAATTTTCAAGTGGCAGCAGACAAGCAGGGAAAACCATAAATCATGCTGGAACCAACTATTAGAACTATTAGAGAAATAAACAAGAATGAGGACTAAAGAGAAATATTAAAGACTCTAAAATACCTCAGCAGAAGAAAACATAAAATAGTCAAGGATAAATAGCTCTAAGGTGCTTCGAGGAGTCATTTCTTAGCCTAAACGTTTCATCCTATTGTAGTAAGAGTTTATGAAACATAATGAAAACATGAAAGACAACAGACAGTTTAGAATACATCACCAACAACCAAGCTCAGGGATCCAATGATAGATCCTTCTCAAGAACAAGCATGTCACAGCATCATCAGGCTTCCAAGACTTCAATTTCTTCTTCAACTTCAATAGACTGTATTATTTCAGGGAGTTTCAGTATTACAACTAGTGACCAACAAACCCTTTACAATGTGCTCCTCAAGGAGATTTTATAAGAAAATGAGGAGGTGGAAGAGTTCCTAGGGTTGAAATGAAATTAATTCTACACTAAATGCAACTCCTAGCCTTGAAAACCATGCAAGGCATAAGGCAAGAATGCATTGATTTACAACTCTGTTTCATTTACTCTGTTTCTGATTTTTTAGGCTTAGTGGGTAAAAAGATTGACTTTAAGGACTTTTTATCTTTTATAATAACTTGATTGACAGTTTAAAATATTTGTCTTTTCTTGTAATAATTGTTTAGCTGTCTTTAGGAAAATATCTTCTGACTGGGCAATAACTATGCCTTCATTTGATTTATTAGTGTTGTAGGTGGCACTTTGGTAGCTGGAGGATTCAATTAGCCCCTTTGATGTGGCAGTGGAGGCCTTTTACTGATATCTTCCTTTGTTTTTATCTTAAAAACACTAATGATCTATTTCTTGGTCTGTGTTTAGGCTTCACTAGCCTTGATCTTCATTTCAGGTCTTCATTCTCTGATATTGTCTTTGTTTCTTTAAACCTTAGGATTAAAACTCTGATCTTCAAGCTTAGTCATTAATCCTTCTTTAACCTTGATTTCTTCACTGATTCACTTTGTTGTTCTTTGTTGATACAGGTGGCTTAATGTAGATGAAGGGTTTTTGTTAAACCCTAAATCATGCTCCATTTGATTTAAACCTGGATTTCTTACCCCGTGGATCCTTTCTTCTTTGATTTTAAGCCACAAAATCATCATTCTAAGCTGGACTGGTCACCTGTCTATGACAGTGGAAGAAAAAAAAACAGTCACCATAAAAAAAAAACCCTGCAAAACACACAAACTCATTATGAAACCCTACGGAATTGGGTTAAGACTGCTTCAGAGGTTTAATGGAGGGGGTGGAGTTGTGTGAAATGGAGGAATTTACACCAAAAAGGGAGAAAACCCTTGGCAGAAGTGAAATAGGTGCAAATGGAGTTTGGGTGCAACATTGAACATGAACTGTTGATTTAGAACGATCGACGATGGAGATCATTTGATGGAGTGTTTGGGAGAAATAGATGGAGGCAAATGAATTGGAGTTGTTATATAATGTGGGCAGTTAGATTAAAATAATGAACATTCGAGATCAACCAATGAAGTCTTTCGGGAGCGAATTATATGAAAAGTAAATGAGGGCGAGATGAAGTCAGGACCGTATGATCTTAGAGATCGACGACCAGGATTAAAAGATGAAAATCAAAGTGGTGAGGGCGGCGGTAAAGTAGAAAACTGGCAGTGGTTTTCACGTTGTGTTTGGGGGGTAAGTGGTTTGCCCAAAAAAAATGTGATATGATAGAACGTTTGACACCTGTCCCTCCTAAAACCGATCTTTTCGCAAATTTTTTTGGTGTTAACTCTCGGGCACAAAAAATTTGTGAAACGCATCGTCTATCGTCGGATCAAAGGCTCTAGATTTTACGGTGCAGATCACACGTGATGGGGAAAGTTGCGCAAGTGGGGGGTTCTGGTGGGACCAACATTGGTTTTGTCACGTAGTGAGAAAGTTAAGTGGCGGGGCAAAAATTCAATTGAACAATTGGTTTTATCGGGTTAAGCCCCGATCATTGGATTTTTTGGATGGACGGTCAGGATTAGAAGAAGAGATGGGTTGTATGAATGGAGGAAAAGTTAAGGTAGGGGATTGGGCAAAAATATAAGGCACGATGGCCGTTGATTTTTGTAGATTAATGGTCCACATTCATTCTTAAAATTGAACTGTCGGGGTGAAAAAATAGAAGGGAAAGAAGTTTTCAGAAAGGGTTTAAGGCCTTTAGTGCTCGACTGCGGGGCTTTAGGTCACATGAGGAAATGGGTTTGTAATGAAATAAGCCCTTGGGGGCTTATGACCTATATAATGTAAAAAAGGTGTTTTTAGGCTTAAAAACAGGGTTTTTAAGCCAAACTAGGGGTTCCGATAGGTTAAAGGAGGCATTTTTAAACCAAATAAAAAAGAAATATAAGGCTTAAAGGGGGGTTTTGATGATTTGAGAATTAAATGAAGGTTAAATGGAAGGATTTTATGAAGGGAATAATGGGTTAAAAATGGGGTTTGTTTATGAGTAAAGGAGGAGTGAAAATGATGAAAATGGGAGTTTTAAGCCTTCTTTCTCTTGGTGGACAACATGTTCTTTAGGAGTAAAAGTGAAACAGCAGTGAAGATTAACTCAAAGAGTAAATATATTCATAATATTTCGAGAACTAACAATTTGAACATGAATTGTTTCTTAAAGGGTAAAAGAGATTTAGCCACCATTTGATATGGCAAGTTTTATAAGTGGCTAACAGGGTAAAATCAAAGTTAAGGTTAGTTTAAGGTTCAAGTTACGGGTTTTGTCAAGTTAAGGTTATGTTAACGTAAATGTTAAGGTTAATGTTATGTTAACGTAAAGGTTATGGTTAGGGTTAGGGTTAAGGGTAAAGTCAAGGTTAAGGTTAGGTTAAGGTTATGGTCAAGGTTAGGCTTATGTTATATTTAAGGTCAAGGTTAAGGTTAGGTTAAGGTTAAGGTTAAGTTAAGGTTAACATTAAGGGTTTGGTTAAGGTTAGGGTTATAGTTAAGGTCAAGGTTAAGGTTAAGGTTATGGTTATGGTTAAGGTTAAGGTTAGGTAAATTTTAATGTTAAGGGTAGGTTATAGTGAAGGTTAATGTTAAGACCTGTAACTTTAAACCTTAACGTTAACCTAACCTTAAACTTAACTTTATCTTAACCTTAAGTTTAAGCTTAACCTAACCTAACCTTAACCTTAACTTTACCCTTAACCTTAACTTAACCATAACCTTAACCTAACCTTAACCGTAACCTTACCCTTAACCTTATATTAACCTTACCTTAACCATAACCTTAACCTTGACCTTAACTATAACCTAACCCTAAGCTTGACCAAACCCTTAACATTAAACTTAACCTTAACGTAACCTTAACCTTAATTAAACCCTTAATCTTAACCTTAACATTAACATTAACCTTAAACATAACCTTACCCTAACCATAACCTTAACCTTACCCTTAACCTTGACCTTAACCTTAACCTCAACCTTGACCTTGACCTTAACCTAACCTTAACCTTAACTTTATCTTACCCTTAACCTAACCCTAAACTTGACCTTGAATTTACCCTTAGCCTAACCTTAACCTTAACCTTAACCTTAACCTGACTAAAACCATAACCTTAACCTTAACCTAACCTTTACCTTGACCTTAACTACAACATAACCCTACCCTTGACCAAACCTTAACCTTAACCTTAACTTAACATTAACCTTAACCTTAACCTTCCCATAAACTTAACCTTAATCTTAACCATAACCTAGCCTTAACCTTGACCTTAACTATAACCTAACCGTAACCTTGACTAAACCCTTAACCTTAACCTCAATCTTAACCTTAACCTTAACCTAACCATAACCTTACCCTAATCTTAACCCTAACCATAACCTTAACTTTACCCTTAACCTAACCTTAACCTTAACCTAACATCAACCATAACCTTAACCTAACCTTAACGTTAACCTTACCCTTAACCTTATCTTAACCTTATGTTAACCATAACCTTAACCTTGACCTTAACTATAACCTAGCCCTAAGCTTGACCAAACCGTTAACCTTAACCTTAACCTTAACGTGAACCTTAACCCTAATCTTAACCTTAACCTAACCTTAACCTTAACTTTACCTTTTACCTTAACCTTAACCTGACTAAACCTGTAACCTTAACCTTGACCTTAACTATAACCTAACCCTAAACTTAATCTTGACTTTAACCTTAACTTAACCTTAACCTTGGTTTTACCTAACCAAAGTTAAGGTTAAGGTTGAGGTTAAGGTAAAGGTTAAGATAAGGTTAAGGTTAAGGTTACGGGTTTCGTTAAGTTAAGGTTGTTAGGTCCCTATATTACTAGTATAGTCCCTTGTTGTTGTTAGTGTAAGCCCCTTATTGTTATTATTGTACCCCTATAACCCCCATATTGTTATTATTGTGCCCTTAAATTATTATTGTTAGGTCGGCTAGGATTACATTGTGGCCCCTCTAGGATTACTTTATGGCCCCACGGACTCCTATATATAAAAAGGAGGTTTTGTAATTTGTATCATCCAAGAATTTTTCATTTATGTAATGTATTGGAGGTTGCCCCCTAGAAGTGACTTATTTATAAGGTGTTGATATCTCTTTTATTCTATTTTTGGAGCTAGTTACACAACATTTGGTATCAGAGCTTTGGATTCTAGGGTTTCACTGCTCCAAACAGGTCATCGTGGTATTTTTGCTATAAATTTTTTTCTATGAAGTTTCAGAAGCTAAAATTTTTAGGGCGGGAAGTTGAAATCCTGAGGAACATCTTCAAAAAATTTCAGAGCTTGGTTTGCAATATTTTTAGAGATATGATTTGTGGAAGGTAGGTCTTTTTGTAGGCTCCTCAATTTAATATAAAAAGGTCAGCATGGTATTTGCGCTATAATGTTTTTTTCTACGAAGGTTCATAATATAAAATGTTTCAGACGCGAAGCTAAAATCCAGAGGAAAATCATCAAAAAAATTCAGATCTTGGTTCACAATAGTTTATGAGATATGATCTGTGGAAGGTAGTGCTTTTTCAGGCTCCTGAATTTCATCTCAAAGAGGTGATCGTGGGAAAATATACATAACTCTCTCTCTGAGCATCAGATTGGAGTGTCGTAAAAAGTGGTAGAAAACAAACAGACTGCAGTTTCTTTGCTATCAATTTTGGAGCTAAGAAATGAAACAGTTGCATGTGGCAAGTCATACAAGTTCACCCTACTGAACCTATCCATAATTAGGTCATTGTGGGAGATTGGACATAACTTTCTCTTGGAGAATCCAAATCAAGTCATACCTGTGGCATTCAAAAGATAATTTAGAAGGATACCTCAGTACTAAATTTCAGATATTGAAGAGCTGTAATCACAAAGATAATCCAATTTTAATATCGAGCTCCTCAAAAGCAAGAAAAAGGTGTGTATTTTTTTTTACGAATTGCATAAGTGTTGTTTGAAGAATCAATTTGATTTGATTCCAAGGGCATATTGTAGAATATATATCAGTATTGGGTTAAAAAAAAATTCCCCGTAAAAATAATTCAACACCCATTAAGCCTTCATAAGGCTCTACTATGACTCATGAAGATGAAGAATTGCAACATGATCTATCAAAATTACAAGAGCAAGTGCACCAAATTTCGCTCTCGCAAAGAGCAACAAAAAATCAAATGGATGTTTTGAAGAAAGGCATGGAATATAAGATAGATGGTATGTAATCTAAGATGGATGACATGGAAGCTAATATCGATGAGAAAATGAAAGACAACATGGAAAACATGAAGAATGATCTAAAAGCAAACATGGAAGGTTTGACAAAGTTGATAAAAGAAATGTTTCCTAATGGTGAAAAGATAATAGAGGAAACTCATCATGAGAACAAAATAAATGTTAATCGTGACTTCATAAACTCTAATGTTGGTGGGAAGAACCACCATATTCCAAAAATGGATATGAGAAAGTTTGATGGAAAGTATCCTGTAACATGGATGCTACAGATGGAGCAATATTTTGATCTCCGTAATGTGAAAAACACACAAAAGGTACGCATTACAACTTTACATTTAGAAAAAAATACATTTTTATGGTATCGATGGCTTTTCTCCCGTAAAAAAATTGTCACTTGGTCAATTTTTACGGAGGAAATGATATCACATTATGAGGATACAAAGAGCAACACCTTCTTTAGCCAATTGATAAATCTCAGACAAAAGGGCTTAGTGGGGGAGCACATTGAGGACTTCCAAAGATTGAATATAAGGGTAATTGATATTCCAGAGGAACACAGGATTGATCTCTTCATAGGCACTTTAAATGATAACATCCAACATGAAGTTCGCATTTTGAAACCTGATTCATTGGAGAAGGCATTCAGGTTGCCAAGAAAAATTGAATGTAAAATTATGGCGACAAGGAAGCCTACCACTCACTTCTATAAAGAAGGAAGTATTGCTATGCCTAGATTTCCACAACCTACAAGGTTGACACCACAAAAATTGGAAGAAAAAATAGCAAAAGGGCTTTGCTACAGTTGTGATAGAAAATACACTAAAGGTCATAAGTGTGTTGAGAAGAAATTATTTTACATAGATTGTGAAGAGGAAGAATAAAATGAACAAGAAGAGGATATACAGCAAGAACCAGCCCTAGAAGAGGAAGAAATGAGTCTTACCATATCTTGTAATGCATTGGCAGGAATTACCACTCCTCAAAATCTCAAGATAGAAGGACATATCAAGAAGAAAAGGTAAATAGTGTTGATTGATTCAGGTAGCACTCATACTTTTATTCATTGTAAGGTAGCCAAGGAATTGAATTGTTTCCTATACCCAGCACCAGAATGTCAAGTGATGGTTGAAAATGGAGGAACTATAAATTGCTTTGGAAAATTCCATAATATCAAGCTAACCATGGGGGAATATGTATTGAATATTCAATGATTTCCATTCCTATGGGAGGTGCTAATGTTGTACTAGGAGTACAATGGTTATAATCTTTGGGGATAATAGCTTTTAATTTTCAAGAACTTTTTTTGAATTTTTTTTCAGAAGGAAAGGAAGTCAAATTACGGGGTATTGCAGGGAAGCCAGGAAAGATAATAAGCTCTAATGTCATGACAAAGCTTCTAAACAAAGAATAACAAGGCGTAATTGTACAATTATGCTCACTAGAAGTTCCAACATCAAAATCATCTATTTCTGCAGATCTCCAACCAGTCTTGGACAATCATTCCAAGGTGTTTGAAACTCCCAAAGGACTCCCACTTATTCGTGATCATGATCATTCTATTCATTTTATTCCAGGTAGTGTTCCTCCAACATCAGGCCTTATAGATATCCTTATGTCCAAAAGAGAGCAATTGAATGTATGATTGCAGAAATGTTAGAGGCGGTTATAATTCAACCTAGTAAAAGTTCTTTCTCTACTCCTGTAGTATTGGTACACAAGAAGGATGGATCATGGCGCATGTGTCCAGATTATAGGGAGCTCAATAAGCTCACCATTAAAGATAAATTTCCCATTCCTGTGATTGATGAATTATTGGATTAATTACATGGAGCAATTTATTTTACCAAGTTGGATCTTCGTTCAGGATATCATCAAATTAGAATGAAGACTGAAGATATTCCAAAACAACATTTCGAACTCATGAGGGTCATTATGAATTTTTGGTCATGCCTTTTGGCCTTACCAATGCACCTTCTACATTTCAAGGGTTGATGAATTCCATTTTCAAACCCTTCCTTAGAAAATTTGTGCTAGTATTTTTTCATGATATACTAATCTACAATAGGTCTTGGAAGGATCATGTTGAACATGTTGACAGGGTGCTCAAACTATTGCAGGAGAAAAAATTATATGAAAAAACATCACAATTTTTCTTTGAAGTACAAGAGGTGGAATATTTGGGTCATATTGTATCTCACGAGGGTATTAAGGTAGACCCTAACAAAATTAAAGCCTTTAAGGAATGGAAAGTCCCCACAACCATAAAGTAGTTGCAAGGATTTCTCGGGTTAACAGGGTATTATCGCAAGTTTGTTAAGAATTATGGGAGAATAGCAGCACCTCTAACAACATTATTGAAGAAAGATGCATTTTCATGGAATCCTGAAGCAAATAAGGCCTTTGAACATCTTAAAGAGGCTATGTGCCTAGCACCAGTCTTAGTTATGCCAAACTTCACAAAAACGTTTATTGTGGAATGTGATGCCTCAGGAAATGGAATTGGTGTTGTTTTAATGCAGGAAGGAAGACCCATTACTTTTGAAAGTTGTCCAATCATAGGAAAGTATTTACAAAAACCTATTTATGAGAAGGAAATGTTAGCAATACTGCATGCACTAAAAAATGGCGAACTTAGCTAATGGACATACACTTCAAGGTAAAAACTGATCATGATAGTCTTAAACACTTTTGGAACAAAGAATATCTTCAGAAGAGAAACAAAAACGGGTCAAAAAGATGTTGGGTTATGACTTTGAAATAATCTACAAAAAAGGGAAGCTTAATGTTGTTACAGATGCACTCTCAAGAAAGAATGAAGAGGTGGAAGCATTGCTTTGTGCCATTTCTATTATCCAACTAGATTGGATAACCGAAGCAAGAGATGAATGGAAGAATGACAAAGAAGTATGGAAACTCATTCAAAAGTTGTAGCAAGATCCTAGTACACATGATACATTTAGTTGGAAGAATGATTCTTTATGGTACAAATATCGCTTATATCTTTGTAAGAATTCCCAACTAAAACAAAAGATTCTTTTGGAATTGCACACTTCTCCTTTAGGAGGAAACTCAAGATTTTTAAAAACTTACCATAGGGTGAAGAAAGAATTTTTTGGGATGGCCTTAAATCTGATATTCAAAAATTTTTGGCGGAATTTTTGGTTTTCCAACAGAATAAAGTTGAGACAATTAAGACCGTGGGACTTCTACAACCTTTATCCATTCCAAGTAAACAGTGGGAGGAGATTTCAATGGATTTTATCACAGTTTTACCTAAGTCCGAAGGAAAGAGTGTCATCATGGTGGTAGTTGATAGACTTACCAAGTATGCAAACTTTTGTGCATTATCTCATCCATTTAAAGCAAGTACAATTGATACTACATTTATGGACACAATTCAAAAGCTACATGGAAACCCAATGGTTATTGTGAGCGACATAGATCCCATTTGTACTGGAAATTTTTGGACAGAGTTATTTTCTTGTTTGGGTACTCAATTAGCTCATAGCTCATCTTATCATCCTCAATCTAATGGTCAAACTGAGATAGTAAATAAATGTTTGGAAGGATATCTTCATTGTTTTGTATTTGATAAACAAACACAATGGGTCAAGTGGTTACCTCTCGCTGAAAGGTGGTATAACACTTCATTCCATACTACAGCAAAAATGATCTCATTTATGGCACTTTATGGATATCTTCCACCATCCATCACATCATATTTAAGAGAAAATTCAAAGGTTCAAGCAGTGGAAGATCACATCGAGCATCAACAAGAAGTTCTCCAACTCTTAAAGGATAACCTAAATTTGGCACAATATCGAATGAAACAACAGGCAGATCAACATCGCAGCAAGAGAAGTTTTGATGTAGGAGACTGGGTACTTTTACGGCTACAACCATACAAAAAAATGTCCCTCAAGCAAGCTAAGGAGGATAATAAATTATCGATAAAGTACTATGGTCCTTACAAGGTGTTGCAAAAGATTGGTACTATGGCATACAAATTGGAGTTTCCTGCTTCTTCACGAGTATCTCATCAAGTAGAAGAACTTACCCACTGAAGATTCTACATGGAAGGAAGAGAATTTTATACAAAAGAACCCAGAGCTACTCAAGCGTTGAGGACAACACTTTTTTGAAGGAGAGGGGCATGTTAGGTCCCTATATTACAAGTATAGTCCCTTATTGTTGTTAGTGTAAACCCCTTATTGTTATTATTGTACCCTTGTAACCCCCATATTTTTATTACTGTGCCCTTAAATTATTATTGTTAGGTCGGTTAGGATTACATTTTGGCCCCACTAGGATTACATTATGGCCCCATGGACTCCTATATATAGAAAGGAGGTTTTTTAATTTGTATCATCGAAGAATTGTTCATTTATGTAATGTATTGGAGGTTGCATCCTCAAAGTGGGTTATTTTTAAGGCATTGATATCTCTTTTCTTCTATTTTTGGAGCTAGTTACACAACAAAGGTTAAGTTTAAGGTTAAGGTTAAGGTTAGGTTAAGGTTAAGGTCAAGGATAAGTTTAAGGTTGAGGTCAAGGTTAAGGGTAAATTTAAGGTCAAGCTTAGGGTTAGGTTATAGTTAAGGTTAAGGTTAGGTTAAGGGTAAAGTCAAGGTTAAGGTTAAGGTGAAGGTTAATGTTACACAACATTGTTTCACTGTCCCTGCAATCCCTCGTCCCGTACATTGGAGGACTATTCCTATGGCCTGTGAATAGTAAAATGTCCTAAAACCACCTTCATGGCATCCTCTTGCATAAGGAAAAACATTCTCCTGAAGAACATTTCCTCTGAAAAACCCTAAAAATAGATGTTTTAGCCTTGGCGCGACTAGCCAGTTCATCCCTCGCACCAATGGGGGAAATCCACACTAGAGGGAAATCCAACTGGTGCTTTGTCCATGTGTTTAACTCACACCAAGCTTATTAAGGGATGTTTTTTAAAAATAAATGGTGGAAGTTTGATTCTAACAAACTCGAGAATGAATCATCAAAAGGAGTTGAGTGGTTTGGCTCCGGATCTCCATGTATAGAAAGTGGTTTTCCACCTATTATGGAACCTTCCTAAGAGATAGGGCCTATCCCATGATTATAGGGATCCAAACTCCCCTTACTTGATATATAAAGGGTTTCCCTCTCCATTTCCAAGCTAGCTGAACAATACGACCAAGGGCTGAAGATAAGTACAAGATCTGAATGCTTGGGAGATGAACTTGTAGGAAGGAAACTATAGCTGGGCAACTATTGAGAGCTAAGCCTAAGAGAATCCCATAAGAGAGAGAGCTTCATCTAGATTCCTCACAAGCTTTGTTGAGACATGCTCCACTACAAGCCCTGCCAAAGGAAGATCATAGCGTCAGAGAATTTGGTTGTAATATCCCTTTTGTCATTTATAATATCAGCGACTCTGATTTTGGTTCCATTCATGTGTTCATTTATTTATGTAATGTAATGAATTATATCCTCTCTGACTGATATATAGTTACATGCTTTAGATTTTACATTGTACGTAGTTGTTTCCTTGCATGTGTATAGGTGTTCAGACGTGTCGAATGGAAGGATTGTGATCTGTCAAGCGAGGGATGGGAAATATCGTCTTTTCTCCAACGACAACCGCGTGGGATTTGAGGTAGGCTACTCATCGCGATCTTTGTCTTTTTTGTAACTAGGAACCAATGTCATTGCATGAATTGATTGTTGCTAGACCCGATATGGGCTAGTGGGATCGCCTCTATCCGCAGAGGGGATTTACCTCCTCAACAAACTGGCGACTCCGTTGGTGAGTTAGTTGGAGTTAGTCTTTCCTGTTTTGGTTTTTTTTAGCTTTTGATTGATTTATTTGCTCTTCTGGTTTGCCTCCTTTGGTGTCAAACCTCTATTCAGCCCCTAGAAGACCTAATCTAGTCTTTGTTTGTCCTTTTTCATCTTTTCCCATAGTAAACTCGATTGTCGTGGTTTGGCGCTTGACAGTCGTGCCGATTGGTTCTAGTTGCTAGTTAGGTCCCCGCGCCAATGCTTTTTTGGCGTGGATTACAAAAAACAGGCATGCCAACTCTATTTAGTGTTAGGTTTTGCTTTCTTTTGGGCTCTCTGAGCTTGAGTTTAGGTCCTGGTGTCATTTTTCTGAATGATTGAGTGCCTTGAAGTTATTGTTGACTGTGTTTGGCCCTTTTCCTCTGGTTGTTTTCCCTTTACTATTAGTTTTGCATTCTAGCCCTAGGGCTTCTAGGTGCTTCAGTGGGTTGAGCCTCTCATGGGAGTTTTGGGTCCTTGCTTTCCTGGTCAACTTCATTTTTGCTTCTTTGCATTCGTTTTGCTAGATTCCATTGTATCATTGCGTTAGTTGAGTGATTTTTCTCTCTTTCATTCAAGTTTTTCTTTGGCTCACTCCAAGCCTAGATTGCACGGTTTGTGTGAGTATTTTTTGATATTCTTCTTCAGTTGGAGGGATTTTGTCATTTGTTTGAGTCTTGATTGTGTGCATTTGTATTGAGTGAACTTGTTTGTTTCAGCTCTCTCACTATCATTTCTCGAATTAGTTTTTTCATTTAATTTTTTCATTCATTTAGTGCATTTTCTCTAAAATATTGAAAAATACAAAAACAAATTTCTTTGCATTTTGATTAGCCTAGTGAAAATTGAAAGCTCTTTTGCATTACTAGTGTTATATAACTCCAAGAGAGAAGTTTTCTAGTTTTATTAGCTTGCATTGGAAACAGTAGTGGATGTTTTTGTGCCTTTCGTTTTGTTGTCATTTGAAAAGCTCTCAACTCTCCTGTAGATAGCTCTAACCTGAACATAATGTTGTTTTGTGGCATGTAGTTTGCATTTAGAGATTTTTATGAGATCCAAAATTTGATAGGGCCTAAAAAATGAAACATAATTTAAGATCAAATCTAAAATTTAATCAATAAACCTAAGGAAGCATTGAAATTTAATGCTCACATTTAGTGGTCTAGGCTAGTGACGTGTTTCAACGTCATTAAACCTAGTAGCTGTCATTCGCCATCTGGCTTTAGACAGCACTAGTACGAAATTGTGCTCCCCGTACCATTGAGTATATAAAGGGAGACCCTTTTAGGTTGCAATCCTTTATCCATAGGAAGCCGAGTTTGCCGCCTCTTACCCATGATACACCAAACACAGCATTTAGGGAGATTACCTACACGTACGTTAAGTCCTTGGTTGATATTTATTTTATTTTTACCAACGTGTATATGGCAGTTCATGGATATTTGGTACACCCATTTACCTAGATTACCAGAGCAGTCACTTTGATCTTTACTGACTCTTTTAATGGAAAATATCATCGAACTCTTGTCTTTTCATGCTTGTGTCCAACCTAAAAGTGATAAAGCCACCTTTTTCTTGTTTCTCGACTCTTAAAATATGAAACAACAGAGTTTGGTGTCTTAAAAATTAATTGCCCATGAAATATTCCTGGTTATAATTTTTGTCCTTAGTATTTTATTTCAAGGTCGTTCTCGATGGAAACTTTTCCAGAGTTTTCCAACCAAGGAATCCCCTCCGAAGGGAATCCTGGTCCTTTTCTTGCTTTTGGGAATGTCATTTCTCCTTATATGGCGACCTTGACCCTTCCTAGGTTAACTGTTGGGTTTCCTGTTTGGTTGTTTTCAACCTCTTTGGTCCCAAATGTCCCGACTATTGTACCATCCACTCCTCCACCTGACAAAATCATGTTTCTTCTAAAGTGGACCTCTCCCCTTATTCACCTGTTTCTGTGTCCTCCTCTTCTACTTCGCCTGGTGAAAGTCTGAATTTGAGTAACCAGGTGGCTAAAAAGAATAAGAACAAGAACAAGAACAAGAAGTTTGATAAGAGAGAGGTGAAGGCTGCAACTACTGCTTCTAAAACATCTGCTCTTGATAAACCTTCAAACCCTCTGCGGAAAGTTAAGTTCCCTTGCATGTTGTGCCAGGGAAACCATCTTCTTCGAGATTTCCCTGGCATTCCCAAGGTGCTCGAAGTATGTTCCAATGGTCATCCGTCGTTGCCTTTGGCTTCTGGGAGTCAGGTTGGGGGCATGTCTTCAGCTAGTGCTGGTCAAGCTCCTAAGAAGCAGGGTAATCTTACCAATCCCTATAAGTTATGTGAAGGGAATCATCCCATTCACCTTTGTACCTACATTGATGAAGCCAAGAGAGTGTTGGACAACTTTACTTTTTCTGCACCCTCTCTTCTGGCTGGTTACCAAAAAATTTCTTTGAGTCCTCCACTAGTTGATTCCACGATCAGTCAAGAGTCATCCTTGCTTGATTCCACTCCCTCGGAAATTCACCATCATGAATCCATCCCTGGCCAACCATTGGTTGTGGGATCGATTGAGCTGGCCCCGTCTATGATGCACCAGGTCTTTTCCGTTGAGAGTGGATCTCATCCCCCTCATGTTCTTCTTGTTTCATCAGATTCTTCAGACTTGGTGAAATTTTCTTCTGTCCGTGTAGTTCAAGAAGCTTATCCCCATACTCCTGAGATGGAGACCAAGGAAGATGCTCCTCTAGCTCTGTTAACACAGAGGGAAAACCATCTCATTCCAATGGTACCCCCTCCAAGTACTTTGGTCGCTTCTTTCGATTGGGGTCGATTCATAGGTTATCGTCTTCCTTCTTATGTTCCCTTTGAGATCACGATACAAGCCTCCCATCTGGTTGTACCCAACACCATTATAGATAAAGGCATGTATATTAGTATTTTATCTTCAAATACTTGGCAAGATTTTGGTTCGCCTCGACTTGTGTCTATTACCTAGAATATTTTAGCTTTTAATAGAGGAAGTAGTCAACCGTCAGGGATCCTTCCAAAGTTGCCTATTACTTTGGGAGGGAAAAATTTCCATATGGACGTGATGGTTTTTCCTGGCCCCTTGGACTTTAATTTACTCTTGGGCTACAATTATACTTATGCCATGGGAGAACTTGTCTCCTCCCTCTTTCATGTGATGTGTTTTCTGCACCAAGGTCGGATTGTGACCATCGATCAGCTTGTGTTCTTTGGTCCTAATATGGCAACTAGTCCACCATCATCCCTACCAAATATTTATTCTCCAGTTGTTTCATCCCCGTCGCATGTCAATTATGTGGCTACTTGTCCCGTGCCTACATTCAGTGATAGTGTCGTTGTGCATCAGGTGCTGGGGGCATTGGGTCCTGATTTCCGAGAGGTTGTTCTCCCATCCGGTGTGGAACTCTTGGAAGCCATAACCTCTTATTCATCATGATAAGTTGTCTTTGGAGCATAGTTCATTTTCTTGTCTCAAGCTCCTTAAAAATTGAAGCAAGGGTTGTCAAAGCAGAGTTCTTTTTCTTGTGTCAAGCTCCTTAAAAAATGAAACAAGGTTGTTGGAGCAGAGTTCGTTTTAATGTGTCAAGCTCCTTAAAAAATGAAACAAGGTCGTCGGAGCATATTTCATTTTATTGTGTCAAGCTCCTTAAAAAATGAAACAAGCTTGTCGGAGCAAGGTTCGCTATCTTGTGTCAAGCTCCTTAAAAAATGAAACAAGGTCTTCGGAGCATAGTTCATTTTCTTGTGTCAAGCTCCTTAAAAATTGAAACAAGGGTTGTCGAATCAGAGTTCATTTTCTTGTGTCAAGATCCTTAAAAAATGAAACAAGGTCATCGGAGCAGAGTTCATTTTCTTGTGTCAAGCTCCTTAAAAAATGAAACAAGGTTTTTGGAGCATAGTTCATTTCCTTGTGTCAAGCTCCTTAAAAAATGAAACAAGGTGTTTCGAGGATAGTTTGTCTTCTGTATCAACCTCGTTAAAAAATGAAACAAGGTCATATGAGGATAGTTATTTTAATGTTCCAACCTCGTTAAAACAATGAAACACTTTCCTGTTCAATTCGAGTCTTTGATAAGATCTCGTAAAATCCCTGTCAAGTCTTTCTCTTGATCTCGTAACTTGAACCTTCACTCCATCTGCCTTTCATATGGATTGAAGCTTGGGGTAATTTACCTCGAATTGAGTCATCATGTTGGGGGCATGCTTAAGTTTTCAAGCATAGTTTTTTTCCATTTCAAGCTTGTGTAAAAATGAAACCTTTCCCATTTTATGTCTCGTGATTTCCATTTTATCAGCCTATTTTGCTATATTAGCCTTGGTTTTCTTATTCCACCGTCACTATCTGGTTGGCCGACCATATGCCTTCACTTGGTTGTTTTACCCATTCCTGAGGAACCACTATGACGAGTGGTCTTGTTAGCTATCCTCTTGACCATTACTTGCTCTAAGTAGTTCCACCATCACCGGAACTAGTAGCTACCCTTAATACCACTCATTTCACCAGGAGGAGTCAACTTTCAGCTCTTTTCTGACTCTCTAAAACTGAAAATATTGCCGAGTCGCTTGTCATTTTGAGCTCATTAAATTGGCTGTGAAATGACATCTACCCAGTATACGTGTACCCATTTTTTAGGCTGGGATAGATTATTTACAAAAAAGGAATACCCTAGCCTATCACAACTAGGAGGTTCTCTCAGACATAGTTTTCTACCTTTTCGGATCTGCTTGAATATCTACGAAAAGGGACTACTGGAGTTTTCTTTTCCGTTGTCTTTTCAAACTATCTAAATATGAAAAGACGTTGAGTTCTTCCTTTGTCATACTCATTAAAACTAACGACATCGGACTCCGTCATAATGACTTCACTCGAGTTCCTCCTTCCTAGGGCTCGTTAAATGTAATAGGTTGGATTTGTCTGAAGGACGAAATTATATGACAAGCATATGGTATCCTCTTCAAGATTGTGTAAAAATAAAGAGGTACTCGCCAGAAATGGTGGGGGAAAATGGAACTAGTATCACCATTGTGATGGTAGTATGTCGCTCTTGAACATGGCACTTGTCTACATTCATGTTGGGTTGGGGACATCTCATCTCATTCTTTGCTTGACCCTGTGGGTTTGGGTAATCTCTTTTGACCACTCATCTACTCTTTGCCATGTCATCATGACCTCAGATCCTTAGATGTCAAATATTGCCAAATCTAATGTCATGTCTCCGATATGTTCAAGAGAAGTGTTGAGTCCCGAATTTGCCTCTTTTCCATACACTTTTCCATATCTCTTTCACTCACCTAAACCTCCAAAATTGTCAATATCATGTGAAAAAGGGTATCTAACATGGTTTTTAATTATGTTTGTGTGTTTTCTATTTGATTTAGATTTTGTTCATACAGCTGCGGAAACTTGTCACTTTCCACAGCCGCTGCAACTTTCCGCAGCTATTTTGTGGAAATCAATGTTACAGGTGTCAACGAAGGAAACGAGCCACATGGGCAGGCTAGGAATGACAAGGACATGGTTCGTGTCCTATTGGTTCAAGTAAATTCGTCAAGGAAAGCCGCAGTCAAAGCCATCCACGTGGAAGTCAACTGTGGAGTTCTATGTCGACTGGACTCTGTTTCGTGGCATAGAAATATCCATACGGCCGTTTCCAAGCTTGCGGAGGTTAATTGACATCTGTGCAAAGTTCTGGAGTTGAATTTAAGCGCCCACCTTCCATAGATCCGTTTTCCAACATGGCCATACTCCTAAATCCGTGGCCTTAGTGGTCTACGTGCTGGCTGCTATCATAAACTTCAGGAGACAGTTACATTTTATTGCTTTATAAAGAGCGTTTGCATACGCACGTAGAGTTGGTGAATGTGAGTTGATAGTTGTTAGTTGATATAGCTGTTGAGTTGATGTGCGTACTCTGTTATGTGGTGATTACGCTGCCTTGAGCCGTAATACCACCAGTCTGTAATGACTTGCTTTTTAATGTGAAAAACTATGTTTTCATAACTTAATTCGTGTTGAGGATCGTTACCAAAGCTGCGTAGAGGGCCCCTGCTCAGCCAAGGTTCTGTGTATTAATGTATATATTTTTCATTTCATTTCTTTAAGCAGTCATTGTATCATAACCCATTACATGTTCATATTTCATAGTTGTTTCATTTCTGTTCATACATTTCTGTAATTTCCATTGCATTCCTGTCTTTTATGTTTTTATGATTGTTAAAACACTGATCAGTTTTCTTGTGCAGGTTTTAGGTAGACAGCCCGGGGCATTTTCATAGTATTTTTGCTAATGATATGAAACTCACATTATTCTGCTGCTAGTTTTCTTTCCACAGTCTTTGTTTAACTTCAGTCTTGTCTTGTGCACTTCAGTTTTGCTTATCTGATTCAGTAGTTAAAATTAGACATATTAAGCTACTCATAGCGTCTTCAGTTACCTCCGAAAGCCACAGCTGGACTGATGGTGAGGGGCTGCATGATGAAATGTGTAGTTTAGTATTAGTTTCCTTTCTGCAAAATTAGATATATTAAGCTGCTCATAGCGTCTTCAGTTTCCTCCGAAAGCCACAACTGGACTGATGGTGAGGGGCTGCATGATGAAGTGTGTATTTTAGTATTAGTTTTTCGCAAATTAAATAATCGATTACACAAGTTGTTTATGATTACTTCCGCAAGTCATAGCCGGTCTAATGATGAAGGGTCGTAAAATGAATCGATGTAATCTAATTTAGATTTATTTCATTGCAATTTTGAATTTCCATAAGCGTAGTTTCTTTGTGTTCAATGATAAAGAAGAATAGTTTATTTTCATATTCACTAGTTTTGTTTTGATTCATTAGATTAACAAGATTTTTCCATTTCAGCATGCATTTTCTTTTGTCATTGTAATTTTCATTTTGCTTTTAAAGTTTCAAGTTGGTAAATCATTATAGGGGATATCACTTCCTTGAACAAATATAACCAAACTTGTTTTTCATTTTAGAATTTCCATTTCACCTTAGAAAGACCAAAAACGACAAAAAGTTAAGAAAGAGGTTACCTTGCACATATAGTGCGCCGCACTTCATCAGCTTACGATTCCCGGATTGAAAAATTAAATGCAGCAATTTAGGACACACTAAATTGACCAAACATTTTGGCGCCGTTGCCGGGGAAGTGTAACTAGGTAGCCAATTTCTAAAAAAAAAAAAACACAAAATCATAAAAGAAGGGAAAACTTGATAACTTCTTGAAGTATGCTCTCCTCTTGCACCTAGTGTGATCTGGAGGATCAGAAAAGAGAGTTATTGGTTTAGTAATTTCTTAAGTATGCTCTCTTCTTGCACCTAGTGTGATCTGGAAGATCAGAAAGAGAATTATTAGCCCAACTTTTTAAAAAATAAAAAAAATGATATGCATAGAGCAAGAGATTCTAGGGGAAGGTTTATAGCTAAAGCCAAGAGTTCGATTTTCGTAACTCCATCTTCTTCAAGGCATAGACCAGATTCACCATCATCTACCCCTAGCCTTAAGATTTTTGGAAGTCAAGGAACAGCTGAATTAGAGGATTCTCCTACACCACCTACTAAAACCCACTTAGTCAACAAAGAGACTTTCTCTCATCCTTCCTTGGTAGAATAACTAGAGGACTATAAGGACTCTAAAGAAACTATCATGGCAGAGGAAGTAATAAATAGAGGTGGAGGTAGAGGAGGAGGAGATAATGAAGATAACAATGGTGAAGGAAATAACAGTAGAAATAGGGACAATCTGCTTGGATTCCCTATAGTTGATGAGGAAACTCATGCAACAATGAAAAATATTTCACCATCTGTTCTCCCTAACTTTTATGGATTACGAAGTGAGGATCCTGAAACATTTCTGTTTGAGTTTGAAGTTGTGTGCCGAACTTATGACTATATGGAAGATTCTCAAAAACTCAAACTTTTTCCTTCAACATTGAAGGGATCTGCTTTGAAATGGTTCATGGGATTAGCCACTCAATCTATTAGGACTTGGAATGATATGAAACAAACATTTTTGGACAGATACTTAGACTATTGTATGCCCACCAATCACAAGGATGAGGTATTCAAAATGATGCAAAAAGAAGATGAAAATTTGGAAGACTTAATTGAAAGATTTTAATACAACTTGAAAAGAGCAAAGATGAGCAACTTAGATAATGAAACCTTGAAAGCCCTCCTATTAAAAGCCATTAGAGATGAATGGATAGACATTTTAAACATGATGGGTAAAGGAGACATTTCTCAACTCCCATTTCATGATATAACAGAACTATGTATCCAATTCTCAAGGGGAAGATCTAAAACCGGAAAAGGGCCTAGGGATTCTTCTCTTATTAGGGCTAACAAATCTGCAACTGGATCAGTAAGTAGGGCAGAGATTGGTAATATGCTTGATGAGTTTAAAACTGATATCTTAGGGGGTCTTAGTGAACAACTAGACACCCTTAAAATCCAAAACAAGGAGAAAGCAGAAACAGATGCTTTAGCCATCTTTTGTCCGAAATGTAGAAAGAAACATGCTTTAAGGGAATGTCCCTTGGATGCAAAAGTTGTAGAAACATGTATGATTTGCTCAGAAAATCATGAAATCAAGGATTGTCCTTCAATCCCTGGACTCAAAGCCGTTTTTCAAGAAGATCCAAATTCAATAGAATCTCTCTGTTTTGTCGCAAGGAGACCTTGGCAGGGACAACAATCTCAAGGGTTTAATAACCCTATGAATCTTCAAACCCCACCAAATTGGACTCTTTGGCAACAACCTTGGCCCCAACATCAAAACTCATATCAGCCATGGGTACAAGGGATGCAAAATCCTTATGGGAGATTTGCTCAATTTTATCAATATCCTCCATCTTTTCAAAACCAACAAGCTCCACAATTTCCAAGCCAAAATCCACAACAACTTTCTTTGCCATTTCCACAACATCAACCTTCTCAACAAAATACAAATCCTCAACTCATGCTCCCATACCAACAGAAGACAAATCAACTTCCAGCTCAGCCATTGCCAAATCCTAACAATAAGAATCCTCAAAATACTTATATGGTAGAAGGACAACAATTTCCTACCTATATGATTGTTCCTCTCAACGATGTACAACTCAGATCTGGTAGAGTTTTAGAAAAACCTTCTATAGACATTCAAGAGCAAGATACCTCTGAGGAGGACTCTCTTCAAGTCGATAAGGGTTCTGAGGAAGAATCTCTTCAAAATTCAAAAAGAAAAAGAAAAGCTAGCATCCACAACTCCTATAGTTGAGCAACATGTATCTTCATCTACACCTCCTTTTCCGGAAAGACTACAAATTGATAAGGGGGTGGAAAAACAAATTTTGTTGCCTAACTATGACTTTCTAGATGAATTGAAGAATGTTTGTATCAAGATTTCATTGCTACAAGCCATTCGAGAAATTCCTATTCTAGCAAAAACCATAAAGGAGTTGAGTTTCAAAAGACCAGGAAGGAAACTAAAAGACACAAGAAGAATCCACCCGGTAGGAAAGATTGCAGATATTATGATGGGAAAAATTACCATGCAGAAGTATGTAGATCCAGGAAGTCCAATTGTCAAGACACATATAAATGGGATAGAAATTCCAAACACATTGATTGACTTAGGGGCTGCTATCAACATTCTGAGTAGACAAACTATGGAACAGTTAAAACTTCCTAACCTTCTTTTTACACCTACCTTATTGCAACTTGCAGATCGATCGGTTATTAAACCAGATGGTGTATTAGAAGATATTTCAGTCTCCTTATATTCTTGGGAATATCCAGTAGACTTTATGATTTTGACTCCCAAAAGTAATCTAGGAGGACATCCACTTATCTTAGGAAGACCTTGGCTAGCCACAGCTGATGCTTTTATTAGTTGTAGATCTGGAGACATGTAAATTTCTAATGGTAATTCGACAAAGAAATTCAATTTGTATCCTCCAGCAAGAGCAATCACAGAAGTAGGAGACAATGAATGGGTCGATGATGAGGAAATTATACAACCTGTCTTTACCATTTCTGAAATCAGTGAGGATAGTCAAATTCTAAATACATTAGAAAATTTTGAGATATCTTCAGAATATGACCCCACACAATTTTAGTTGGAATCTGACATAGAATATTTATCATCAAGACAAATGTCTCTTTACTCTATGGAAGAGTTTGGTAGTTCTACTATTGAGATTTTTCCAGGAAAAACATTAAATATCAACAAACATTTGGAAAAGTCACAACAAGAAGAACTAACCAAAATCTTGCAAAAACATTCTACCGCATTTGCATGGGAGTATACTGACATGAAAGGTATTGATCCTAAGACTTGCATCCATCAGATCTATATTGAGGAAAACAGTAGACCAATCAGACAACCTCAAAGAAGGATGAATCCAAATCTTAGGGAGATAGTGAAAGAAGAGCTCCAAAAACTACTCAATGTAAACTTCATTTATCCAATTTCCGATAGCCGATGGGTTTCTCCTTTGGTTATAGTACCTAAAAAGAATGGTAAATGGAGGGTATGCATTGATTATAGGGAATTGAACAAAGAAACTTTGAAGGATCACTTTCCTTTGCCTTTTATTGATCAGGTATTAGATACATTAGCAGGTAAAAAGTACTTTTCATTTTTGGATGGTTTTAGTGGCTATAATCAAATTCAGGTAGCACCCGAAGATCAAGATAAGACCACATTTACTTGTCCATGGGGAACTTTTGCCTACCGAGTGCTTCCTTTTGGGTTATGTAATGCACCAGCAACATTCCAAAGAGCAGTACTAAGAATTTTTTCTGATCTAATCCATGATTGTGTAGAGGTTTATATGGATGATTTTATAGTTTATGGTAATTCATTTGAAGAGGCATTAGAAAATTTGGAAAAAGTTCTCATAAGATGTAAAGAAACAAACCTTTCATTAAGCCATGAAAAATGTTTTATGATGTTTACTGAAGGGATTGTTTTAGGACATCATATTTCAGGAGATGGGATTAAGGTTGATAGATCAAAAGTTGAAGTCATCTCCAAGTTGCCTATTCCAAATTGTCAAAGAGATGTTAGAAGTTTTCTAGGATTTACTGGTTACTATAGAATATTTATAGAAACTTCACTAAAATTTCATCTCCACTCTTCAAATTGCTTACAAAAGACTGTGAATTTAAATGGGATCCTGATTGTCAATCAGCTTTTGAAACTTTGAAAACAAGAATATCCGAAGCACCTATCTTGAGAGGACCAAATTGGAAACTCCCTTTTCATATTTCTACGGATGCTTCAGATACAGCTCTAGGAGCTGTGTTGGGTCAAAAAGATTTAGTTCCTTATGCCATTTATTATACCAGTAAAAATTTGACTCCCACAGAGTTGAACTATACTGTGACTGAAAAAGAGTTTTTAGCTGTTGTTCATGCAATTAATAAATTTAGACATTACATAACAGGCTATGAAACTTTTATTCATACCGACCATTCTGCAATTAGATATTTAATGAACAAACCTGTTACTAATGGCAGAGTGACAAGATGGCTTTTACTTTTGCAAGAATTCAATATTACTGTGTTGGATAGACCAGGAAAACAAAATACAGTAGCTGATTTCTCGTCTAGGATTCAGAATACTAAAGAAGATTCTCCTGTAGAGGATAAGTTTCCCGATGAATACTTGTTTGCAGTAACTATTAAGACTCCTTGGTATGCAGATATTGCTAACTATTTGGTTACAGGGAAACTGCCTTCACATTTATTTCCAAGTGAAAAACGAAAAATTATTCAGAAGAGTTCAAAATATTCATGGATTTCTAACGAATTGTTTAAAACAGGGCCAGATCTTGTGATCAGAAGATGTGTCAGGGAAGATGAAATGCCTGATATTCTTAAGGCATGTCATGATGAACCATGTAGCGGACACTTTGCAGACAAAAGGACGGCCTATAAAATCCTCTCTTTAGGATATTATTGGCCTTCCCTCTTCAAAGATGCAAAACAATATGTCAAAAGGTGTGACAGCTGCCAAAGAGTAGGGGAACCTACCCTTTCAAATGAAATGCCATTGCAAACACAGGTACTCATTGAACCCTTTGAAAAATGGGCTTTAGATTTCATTGGACCTATTAATCCACCATCTAAGCAAAAGAAGTATATATTGGTTTGCACCGATTATGTTACTAAATGGGTAGAAGCTAAAGCATTAGTATCTGCTACTGAAAATTCAGTTGTTCATTTTCTTTATGAGGATATTTTTACTCGCTTTGGTGTTCCAAGAGAAATTGTAACAGATCAAGGGAGCCAATTCACATCAAATTTGGTGGAGAAGTTGATGGAAGAATACAAAATCAAGCACAGAAAATCTACTCCTTACCATCCACAAGCAAATGGTCAAGTGGAGTCCACAAACAAAGTTCTGGAAAGTATCATCACCAAAACTGTTCATCTACATAGAAGAGATTGGGCAGAAAGGCTTCCAGAAGCCTTGTGGGCCTACAGAACTACATGGAGGAATACAACAGGACATTCTCCCTATGAACTTGTTTATGGGAAAGAAGTCTTGTTCTCCATTGAGTTCCAAGTCAAGACCTTCAAGATAGCAGTTCAGTTGGGAATGGACTTATCAGAAGCTCAAAAGCATAGAATGGAGCAATTGAATGAGCTAGATGAGATCAGACAAGAAGCAATTCTAAGAACCGATCTAGTTCAATATCAAAAAACTAAGTGGCATGACAAATATATCAAAGAGAAGAAGTTTCAAGAAGGAGATTGGGCATTGTTATTTGACTCCAAGTTTAAAGACTTTCAAGGGAAATTTCAGACTCATTGGCTTGGGCCATATGAGATTGAAAAGATCTTTAAGAATGGAGCTGTAAGAATCAAGACCATTGATGAGTTTCAAACTCCTCTTTTAGTGAATGGCCATAGATTGAAAGTTTATCATAAGCCACTCTCTAAAGAGGATTTTGTCAAGTTGTTTCAAGAAAATTCTGCAATCAGGCTGGTACAGAAGAATCCTTCTTCTCTACTAAGCTAGTTTTTGTTTTTCAAGTTAAAAAAAAAGAAAAAAAAAATGGTATAAGCCTGAAAACCAATCATTGATTGGCAGTCTTATACAGAAAATATGGAGTGAAAATCAGGGATACCTGACACTCTATATTTTCCAAAAAAAAATTCTGTCTTTTATTTCATTTCATCTCACCACCCACTCCATTTCATTCCACTTCATTTCACTTCATTCCACTTCATCTCATCCATTCAATCAATAAAAATATTTTTATGACCATTTCCACCTGGTCATTTGTCATTTGTTCATTTCTATTTCAGCCAAGTAATAGCTGTGTCAGTTTCCGCAGCTGACATTTGTTTCCGCAGCTGACTCCAGTTTCCGCAGCCAGAAGCAGATTCCGCAGCTGCTACTACTCTGTTTTCAAAAAGAATGTACAGTTAGTTGTTGTTTTCATAATATCATGAAATAAAATGCAGGAGAGGATCAATGGGACATTCAAGACACTAATGAAGATCAATCAGTTGAAGACCAAGGGCAAAAGCAAGGATTCCAAAGGTATGAATAAAGTTTATTTCAAATAGTATAAAAAAAAACACATTTTTATGTAATTTTAAACTATGAGCTCTACCCATAATGTGCAATGATTATATTGACAGTCCGTAACCTTCCACGATCTCTATGTTATCCTCTTGCATTTATTCACAAACGGTTTCATTATTGAAATTCTGACTCTTACTCATGTTCAAATAGCCCACCGTAGATAATGATACGTATTTGAGTTGACAAAGGACTCTTACAAGCCGCATAACTTCATAATCATTGATTGAAACGTGTTCATATTTATGACACAGCCACCAAAAATTCAAAATGCGGCCGAATGCATTATGCTTTGTTAACCTCTTTTTCGTGTCTCTGTCGTGTTTACAAAACCTCACTCTACTCATTCTCATTCCCTGTTTCACTCCATTCCGTTCCTTTTGTTCACTCTCATTCCCGTATATTCACCCACAGTCTTATTCCATTTTGTGTATGGTGCTCATTTCCGTTTTGTGATAACGTCCCCACAGCATTGTGCTCGACTCCGTGTATTCCATCGTTCCATTTCCGCTTAAAACCCTCACAGAGGCAAGCCGTGAAGCACAGAGAAGTAAAAGGGGAAAATTATTAAGGGCAGAGCCGGAAGGACCGAAGTTCATAGAGGGATTTCCACAAGCAAAAGAGATGTTGAGAAAAGCTAAATGGCTGCGTTTTATTCAGAAATTCAGGGGTTACCACAGAGAAGTTACCAAAGCGTTTGCAAGATCATTTGATGGCTCGGAAGCAGAAGTGGGAGACCTCAAGTTTTTGGTTAATGAATCATCAATAGCAGCAGCCACAGAGCTTCTTCAGGAAGGAGAACGTTGGTTCAAAAACAAAAGTATCAGTGATGAGGCATGGAGAACAATCCTCCGAAACCAAGGTATGGATATCACTGTTTTCAAAAGAGGAATCCCTGTGCATCCAATAAAAGATGAATGGGCCACTTTATTACTCATTGTTCAGAAATTTATCACATGTGAAGGCCGTTTTGGCTCTATGTACATGTATCATACTAGGATATTGATGAATTTCCTTGAAAACCAAACTCTCAATCTTCCTTATTTCCTATTCAATAGCTTGAAGAAAATGGTTGTGACTGTGAAAAAACACCTAGGAGATGTAGAGCCTCATTTATATCATCATGGGCTTATAAAAATTTTGATTGAAAAGGAGCTAAAAGAAAGAAAAGATACATGGGAACAATTCTTAGTAAGAAACTTCTTTGAAGAACCTCAGGAAATTCCCGAAGGTAATCCAATTAGAAGGAGTAGAAGAAAGAAAATGGATGTTGAAACCCAAGTTGCTCCTACACAGGAAGTTCCCGCAGCTAGCACAGCAAAAAGAAGTAGAAGGAAAAGAACAGGAGATGAAATCCAAGATACTTCTACTATTACTATGAAGAAAAATGATAGAGAAGAGAGATTGGTAAAAAGGAAGAAGAAGGAAATCAAAACTAAGAAGCCAAAAATATCAAAAGGGAAAGAAATTGTTGAGGCTGTCTATAAAACTTCTTCTTCTGAAGAAGAAGATCACCAAATTCTATCTGAGAGATTAATTTTTCTTCAAAAACAGTCATCTCTATCCAAAAAGGCAAAAACAGGAAAACAAGAACAAAAGGGTAGAGTACCACAGCATGTGAGGAGAAGCAGCAGGCTTAAGGGAAAACTGAGAAAAACACAAATTAGAGGTCCTCATTTCATTGATTTGGGTGAAGAGACATCTGAACAGTCTCCAACCGACCATAGTCCATTTCAGTCAGTTAGTGAACCTGACTCCTTTCACTCCCAATCAGACAATGAGTGTACTCCATCTTATTCTCAGCAAAATATTGATGAAAGTTCTCCTCAACCAAATTTTGAACATAATTCTCCCTTGCAGCATTTTGAGGACAGTCCAATGAAAAAGACACCGGAAGTAGACCCCAAACAGCAGGAGGTCTATGATTATATAGAATCCTTGGAGAAGGCAGCCACAGGCCCAAGTACCTCTTCTATTCAGCCTCATACATTGTAGGATGACTTGGTTCAGTCATTAAAACAGGAGATTTTTGAGCTTGAGCTTTTGAATCGGCATATCAAAAATGAAAATGAAACACTCAAAGAGCAAGGCAAACTGGACAAGATTATCCATGACAATACTATGTTATATTTGGGTATTTGGCAAAAGAAAAATAAGAAGCTAAAAAGGAAATGCCAAAAATTGAGCAGAGCACTTGTGAATATCAAATTCAGGTGCCTCATGAAGAAACCCAGAATGATGGCAGTATCAAAGAAGAAGAGAAGGGGGTTAGATGTGTTGGCTGAAGTATCAAGGCACATGAATTGAACAGAGAGTGTCAAAATTTTGGTTGCATGAGGACATGCAACACCTTCACAGTGGGGGTATGTTGAGTCCCGCATTTGTCTCTTTTCCATACACTTTTCCATATCTCTTTCACTCACCTAAACCTCCAAAATTGTCAATATCATGTGCAAAAGGGTATCTAACATGGTTTTTAATTATGTTTGTGTGTTTTCTATTTGATTTAGATTTTGTTCATACAACTGCGGAAACTTGTCACTTTCCGCAGCCGCTGCAACTTTCCGCAGCTATTTTGTGGAAATCAATGTTACAGGTGTCAACGAAGGAAACGAGCCACATGGGCAGGCTAGGAATGACAAGGACATGGTTCATGTCCTATTGGTTCAAGAAAATTCGTCAAGGAAAGCCGCGGTCAAAGCCATCCACGTGGAAGTCAACCGTGGAGTTCTATGTCGGCTGGACTCTGTTTCGTGGCATAGAAACATCCATACGGCCGTTTCCAAGCTTGCGGAGGTTAATTGACATCTGTGCAAAGTTCTGGAGTTGAATTTAAGCGCCCACCTTCCATAGATCCGTTTTCCAACATGGCCATACTCCTATATCCGTGGCCTTAGTGGTCTACGTGTTGGCTGCTATCATAAACTTCAGGAGACAGTTACATTTTGTTGCTTTATAAAGAGCGTTTGCATACGCACGTAGAGTTAGTGAATGTGAGTTGATAGTTGTTAGTTGATATAGCTGTTGAGTTGATGTGCGTATTCTGTTATGTGGTGATTACGCTGCCTTGAGCCGTAATACCACCAGTCTGTAATGACTTGCTTTTTAATGTGAAAAACTCTGTTTTCATAACTTAATTTGTGTTGAGGATCGTTACCAAAGCTGCGTAGAGGGCCCCTGCTCAGCCGAGGTTCTGTGTATTAATGTATATATTTTTCATTTCATTTCTTTAAGCAGTCATTGTATCATAACACATTACATGTTCATATTTCATAGTTGTTTTATTTCTGTTCATACATTTCTGTAATTTCCATTGCATTCCTGTCTTTTATGTTTTTATGATTGTTAAGACACTGATCAGTGTTCTTGTGCAGGTTTTAGGTAGACACCCCGGGGCATTTTCATAAGTATTTTTGCTAATGATATGAAACTGATATTATTCTGCTGCTAGTTTTCTTTCACAGTCTTTGTTTAACTTCAGTTTTGTTTTGTGCATTTCAGTTTTGTTTATCTGATTCAATAGTTAAAATTAGACATATTAAGCTACTCATAGTGTCTTCAGCTACCTCCGAAAGCCACAGCTGGACTGATGGTGAGGGGCTGCATGATGAAATGTGTAGTTTAGTATTAGTTTCCTTTCTGCAAAATTAGATATATTAAGCTGCTCTTAGCGTCTTCGGTTACCTCCGAAAGCCACAGCTGGACTGATGGTGAGGGGTTGCATGATGAAATGTGTAGTTTAGTATTAGTTTCTTTTCTGCAAATTAAATAATCAGTTACACAAGTTGTTTATGATTACTTCCGCAAGTCATAGCTGGTCTAATGATGAAGGGTCAGAAAATGAATTGATGTAATCTGATTTAGATTTATTTCATCGCAATTTTGAATTTCCATAAGCGTAGTTTCTTTTGTGTTCAGTTGGCAGCAAGAATAGTTTAGTTTTCATGTTCACTAGTTTCTTGTTTTGATTCATTAGATTAGCAGCACTTTTCATTTCAGTAGTACACTTTTACTTTCTTACTTTCTTTTGTCATTGTAATTTCAATTTGCTTTTAAAGTTTCGAGATTGGTAAATCATTATAGGGGATATCACTTCCTTGAACAAATATAACCAAGCTTGCTTTTCACTTTAGAATTTCCATTTCACCTTAGAAAGACCATAAACGACAAAAGTTAAGAAAGAGGTTATCTTGCACATATAGTGCACCGCACTTCATCAGCTTACGATTCCCGGATTGAAAATTAAATGCAGCAATTTAGGACACACTAAATTGACCAAACAAGAAGTTGGCCTCTCCAGTTTTCAACCACCCTCTGATTCTCTACTGATCCTGATTCGCAAACATCATGTTCCTCTGTCTCATGTCGATGATGTGGGAAACACTATGGCCCACCTTTGATCAAGGTCACTTCCTGTCGACTTCAGCTCATTATCCAGGAAGATGATCTAGAGACTCCCTTCAAGTACCTTGGAACCTGCATGCTTCAATGGTAGGTTCTTAGCATTTGATGCAAGGTTTTCATTATTGGCCTTCGATCGGATGATTCTGTGGGTGTTTAATGCCAGCTCACTGTTCACATTCCATGGATTGTACCTATAGTATCTTGAGGGCCATCCTTATTATTGGTGGTTCCTCTTGCATCTATTAATGGCTTTCATTATTGGTTGGTAATCAGACGATGTTCTTGAATGTTCGACTTCAGCTCACTTATTCACATGCTCAGACTTGAAATCTATTCGGGTCAAGATGGAGTGCAAGACCCTGGATTTTTTCTGATAAAATCTAGGCTGCGGATTCTTTTTGGATTATCATGATTAGTTACATGACTCATGTTGTGTAACCAGCTCCAAAAAGAGAAAAAAATAGATATAAATGCCTTAGAAATTAGCCACTTCGAGGGGGAAACCTCCAATACATTACATAAATGAACAATTCTTGGATGATACAATTTACAAAACCTCATTTCTATATATAGGAGTCCATGGGGCCATATTGTAATCTTAGTGGGCCACAATGTAATCCTAGCTGACCTAACAATAATAATTTAACGACACAATAATAACAATATGGGGGTTGTAGGGATACAATAATAACAATAAGGGGGGCTACACTAACATAATAAGGGGCTACACTATTAATATAGGGACTTAACATGCCCCTATCCTTCAAAAAAGTTTTTTCCTCAATGCTTAAGTAGCTCTGGGTGCTTCTGTATAAAATTCTCATCCTCCCATGTAGAATCTTCAGTGGGTAAGCTCTTCCACTTGATGAGATACTCTGAAATTGATCGATTCCGTAGCTGTCGAGTTCTTGTTTCCATGACCACTTCAGGTTCCAATATTATTTTTCCTTCCTCATCAAGTTTTGGAAATATTGTTTGAACTGGAAGATTTTCACCTATAACCTTCCTTAAGCATGAAACATGGAAAACTGGATGTACTCGCGAAGAAGCAGGAAGCTCCAATTTGTATGCCATAGAACCAATATTTTGCAACACCTTGTAAGGACCATAGTACTTTGGTGATAATTTATTATCCTTCTTAGCTTGCTTGAGGGACATTTGTTTATATGGTTGTAGCCGTAAAAATACCCAATCTCCTACATCAAAACTTCTCTCGCCGCGATGTTGATCTGCCTGTTGTTTCATTCGATTTTGTGCCAAATTCAGGTTATCCTTTAAGAGTTGGAGAACTTCTTGCTGATGCTCGATGTGATCTTCCACCGCTTGAACCTTCGAATTTTCCCTTAAAGATGATGTGATGGATGGTGGATGATATCCATAAAGTGCCATAAATGGGGTCATTTTTGCTGCAGCATGGAAGGAAGTGTTATACCACCATTCAGCAAGAGGTAACCACTTGACCCATTGTGTTTGTTTATCAGATACAAAACAACGAAGATATCTTTCCAAACATTTATTTACTATCTCAGTTTGACCATTAGATTGAGGATGATAAGATGAGCTATGAGCTAATTGAGTACCCAAACAAGAAAATAACTCCGTCCAAAAATTTCCAGTAAAAATGGGATCTCTGTCGCTCACAATAACACTTGGGTTTCCATGTAGCTTTTGAATTGTGTCCATAAATGTAGTAGCAACTGTACTTGCTTTAAATGGATGAGATAATGCACAAAAGTGTTCATACTTGGTAATTCTATCAACTACCACCATGATGACACTCTTTCCTTCGGACTTAGGTAAACCTGTGATAAAATCCATTGAAATCTCCTCCCAACGTTGACTTGGAATGGATAAAGGTTGTAGAAGTCCTGGGGTCTTAATTGTTTCCACTTTATTTTGCTGGCAAACCAAACATTTCGCCACAAAATTTTGAATATCAGATTTAAGGCCATCCCAAAAAAATTCTTTCTTCACCCTCTAGTAAGTTTTTAAAAATCCTGAGTGTCCTCCTAAAGGAGAAGTGTGCAATTCCAGAAGAATCTTTTGCTTTAGTTGGGAATTCTTGCAAAGATATAAGCGATCTTTGTACCATAAGGAATCATTTTTCTAACTAAATGTATCAGATGTACTAGGATCTTGCTGCAACTTTTGAATGAGTGTCCATACATCTTTGTCCTTCTTCCATTCATCTCTTGCTTTAGTTATCCAATCTAGTTGGATAATAGAAATGGCACAAAGCAATGCTTCCACCTCTTCATTCTTTCTTGAGAGTGCATCTGCAACAACATTAAGCTTCTCTTTTTTGTAGATTATTTCAAAGTCATAACCCAACATCTTTGTGACCCATTTTTGCTGCTCTTCTGAAGATAGTCTTTGTTCCAAAAAGTGTTTAAGACTATCATGATCAGTTTTACCTTGAAGTGTCTTCCCATTAGGTAAGTTCACCATTTCTTTAGTGCATGCAGTATTGCTAACATTTCCTTCTCATAAATAGGTTTCTGTAAATACTTTCCTTTGATTGGACGACTTTCAAAAGCAATGGGTCTTCCTTCCTGCATTAAAACTGCACCAATTCCATTTCCTGAGGCATCACATTCCACAATAAAGGTTTTTGTGAAGTCTGGCGTAGCTAAGACCGGTGCATGGCACATTGCCTCCTTAAGACGTTCAAAGGCCTTAGTTGCTTCAGGAGTCCATGAAAATGCATATTTCTTCAATAATGTTGTTAGAGGTGCTGCTATTATCCCATAATTCTTAACAAAATTGCAATAATACCCTGTTAACCCGAGAAATCCTCGCAACTTCTTTATGGTTGTGGGGACTTTTCATTCCTTAATGGCTTTAATTTTGTTAGGGTCTACTTTCACACCCTCTTGAGATACAATATGACCCAAATATTCCACCTCTTGTACTCCAAAGAAACATTTGGATTTTTTTGCATATAATTGTTTCTCCTGCAATAGTTTGAGCACCTTGTCAACATGTTCAACATGATCCTTCCAAGACCTGCTGTAGATTAGTATATCGTCAAAAAATACTAGCACAAATTTTCTAAGGAAGGGTTTGAAAATGGAATTCATCAACCCTTGAAATGTAGAAGGTGCATTGGTAAGGCCAAAAGGCATGACCAAAAATTCATAATGACCCTCATGAGTTCGAAATGTTGTTTTTGGAATATCTTCAGTCTTCATTCTAATTTGATGATATCCTCAATGAAGATCCAACTTGGTAAAATAAATTGCTCCATGTAATTCATCCAATAATTCATCAATCATAGGAATGGGAAATTTATCTTTAATGGTGAGCTTATTGAGCTCCCTATAATCCGGAAACATTCGCCATGATCCATCCTTCTTGTGTACCAATACTACAGGAGCAGAGAAAGAACTTTGACTAGGTTGAATTATACCCGCCTCTAACATTTCTGCAATCATACGTTCAATTTCGCTCTTTTGGAAGTAAAGATATCTATAAGGCCTGATGTTTGGAGGAACACTTCCTGGAATCAAATGAATAGCATGATCATGATCACGAATAGGTGGGAGTCCTTTGGGAGTTTCAAACACCTTCGAATGATTGTCCAAGACTTGTTGGAGATCTGCAGAAATAGATGATTTTGATGTTGGAACTTCTAGTGAGCATAATTGTGCAATTACGCCTCGCTGTTCTTTCTTTAGAAGCTTTGTCATGACATTAGAGCTTATTATCCTTCCTGGCTTCCCCGCAATACCTCGTAATTCGAATTCCTTTCCTTCTGAAAAAAATTTCAAGAAAAGTTCTTGAAAATTAAAAGCTACCGTCCCCAAAGATTGTAACCATTGTACTCCTAGTACAACATCAGCACCTCCCATAGGAATGGAAAGCATTGGACTAGTCAATAAATATTCCCCCGTGCTTAGCTTAATATTATGGCATTTTCTAGAGCAATTTATAGTTCCTCCATTTGCAACCATCACTTGACATTCTGGTGTTGGGTATAGGAAACAATTTAATTCCTTGGCTACCTTACAATGAATAAAATTATGGGTGCTACCTGAATCAATCAACACTATTACCTTTTTATTCTTGATTTTTCCTTGTATCTTGAGAGTTTGAGGAGTGGTAATTCCTGCCAGTGCATTACACGATATGGTCGGATTCATTTCTTCCTCTTCTAGGGCTGGTTCCTGGTGTATATCCTCTTCTTGCTCATTTTCTTCTTCCTCTTCACAATCTATGTAAAATAATTTCTTCTCAGCACACTTATGACCTTTAGTGTATTTGCTATCACAACCGTAGCAAAGCCCTTTTGCTCTTTTTTCTTCCAATTGTTGTGGTGTCAACCTTGTAGGTTGTGGAAATCTAGGCGTAGCAACACTTCCTTCTTTATAGAATTGAGTGGTAGGCTTCCTTGTCGCCATAATTTTACATTCAACTTTTCTTGCCAACCCGAATGCCTTCTCCAATGAATCAGGTTCCAAAACGCGAACTTCATGTTGGATGTTATCCTTTAAAGTGCCTATGAAGAGATCAATCCTGTGTTCCTCTGGAATATCAGTTACACTTATATTCAATTTTTGGAAGTCCTCAATGTGCTGCCCCACTAAACCCTTTTGTTTGAGATTTATCAATTGGCTAAAGAAGGTGTTGCTCTTTGTATCCTCATAATGTGCTATCATTTCTTCCGTAAAAATTGACCAAGTGACAATTTTTTTATAGGAGCAAAGCCATCGATACCATACAAATGTATTTTGTTCTAAATGTAAAGTTGCAATGCGTACCTTTTGTGTGTTTTGCACATTATGGAGATCAAAATATTGCTCCATCTGTAGTATCCATGTTACAGGATCCTTTCCATCAAACTTTCTCATATCCATTTTTTAAATATGGTGGTTCTTCCCTCTGTTAGTCTCTGTAACAAGCAAGATTGGCAAAGTCCGATCACAGAGTTAACATCATTTCAACCAACTTTGGGATTCTAGGATCTAGCCCTCCCGAATCCGGAGAGGGATCTCTCCAATATGTACAAAGATGGATATTGTCTTTGAAGTTTGGGGTGATGATATTAGGCTAGTTATGAAGGTCAAGGTTTTGTTTGGTTTTCTTAGATGGTTGAGCATAGTTGTTGTCTGAGACGGAAAGATATATATGCAAATAGGTTCAAAGGTGAGAAGTTGCAAGTAAACTAAAAAGCTTTGATTCTAAAGAAAGATGATGGCAAGTTTCCAATCCATTGGGCTATGGAGTCATAAGGGAATTTAATTGAAACAACCAGGTTCAAGATTAATCTATGGGGCAAGTCATCTAGGCCTAAGGATCTCTTTGAAGTTTGATTTATGGAATGGGGTGATACAATAAGAAAGGGAATCAACAGATGCAGAACAAAGAGCAGTCCAGGATCTGGTAAGTAATTTGAAACTAGCCAGCCTTTGACCAGGCACTTAAGAAAACATAGAAGCAACCTAGGATCTGGTAAGTACTTTGAAACTAGCCAGCCTTTGATACACTTCCAAAAGAAAACAGATTAAAAACAAAGGGAAACTTGAAAGGCAACCTTTGGAGCAGAAACTAGTGGGTAGGGCTCACCTTTCTCCTCATCTTAGTTTCTCCTTTACTTAGTTACTTTCCAAGACAATCACCAAGATAACACAGAATGGCCTAAGATCTGATAAGTGCTTTGAAACTATTCAGCTTTTGACACATCCTAAGGGAAACAGACAAATAGTTGAGCAAACAAGAAAGGGACTCAGGGCTAACCTTTGATTTCCTCAATTCATTCCTTACACAACATATATGAAAGTAACATTCAAAAACGACATTCAGCAGTGACGGAAAGATGAGGGAACGCCAGCATCTCTGTGCTTAGACTGAATTAAATCATTTTTAAATAACATAATAAGAAGAAAACATTGGGATAAAGATTTTTCAGCCAGAGAAGGTCACTGGTGTACAGCAAACTCTAACAATGTTTAAACTGTTCTTTATAGTAGAAAATGAAACAAACTGAAAACAAAAATAAAATAACAAGTTACAGTGAGAATAACATCACCATCAGCATAGACCAGGATCCCATAAATCAACTTGTATTGATTGCTTCAAACCGGTTACAATCTTCAAATCCAGTGTTTTAATACATCTCTTCTTCACAACCTAACCTATTGGTCACCAGCAGAGCTCCAAGAGCCCATGAAACCACTATTTACAGTCAAGAGTTTCCCCCTCAGAAATAGCTACAGCGCTTCAGCAATTACATTAACAACCAACTAATCCAACCCCTCTCTCATCTTCTACTGAGGTATTTATAGAAGAATGAGGAGGTGAGATCTAATTAAAAGATCTCAAACACAATCAATGCAGAATTAATGTATTCCTCACCCTGAGAAGTTTGATGAAGAAATTCTACAGGTGTTATATTGCATTAATGTGTTTCTACTAAAAGGTAAGCTCGAAGAGAGCTTATATTGACCTTTGAGGCTCTGCGTACTGTTAGGGTTACTCTGCAAACATTCTGTCGTTGAAATCCGGTGCAGTAATAACTTCTTTGGTTTCTCGAGGCATAATATCTGATCCTGTTCAATAAATTCATCCTCTGTTTGAGCTTTCTGAGGCAATAGGTGGCACTGTGGTGGTTGAGGAATCAATTTGCCTCGAAGTATGGCGGTAGAGGCGGTCTGTATGCCGAACACTTTTAGGTTTTGCTTTAATCCATGTTCTGAGCCGGGGATTAGGCTTTCGATAACTGTCTTAGCCGTAATCCCCGCCAATCTTCTCACAAAACCACTGATCTGGTTCATTTTATCTTTAACCCGATACTCTTTCTCTTCTCTGATATTGGCGGCCTTCTTAAAGCTTTGCAGGGACGTGCGGCAACCAAAGCTCATGAAACTTTGTAAATATCTCTGTTCTTCTCCGCATGATCAATCCCATGGACAAACTGGGAGGATTGGAGTCGTCACTCTCATCCCCCAGATTTCGTAGAATACGAAGAAAAACCCTTTGAAAACCTGCAAAAAACAAAAAAAATGAGGAAATCCTGCGTTATATGGGCAAACTGCATCGGAGGGCGTGCGGGTGGATGAAGAAATCGAAACCGTCGATCACATCGCGATCAACGGTCGGGAGCAATTTTGAAGAGTCAACGGGACAAAGGTGGACCTTTCAATGGAATCAGGAGAATAAAGGAGAGCCGTCGATCTACGGAGATCGACGGTGGGGATTGGCTATCGAATGCGCAAGAAAAGAATTATCGGGCGGGCGAGTTTGTTAACAGGTGAGCGGGAAAGGCAAATAGGGACCGTCGGATAGGAGGATCTAGATCCGACGGCAGGGATGAATCCCCATGTGGCCACTAGACAAGCTTACCCGGGGGAAAACTTGACACTAGCAGGTTTTGGAGGAGGTGATTATCACTTGCTCAAGGCTGGGGTGGAATCGGGGCTGCCGATCTGGGGAACCGGTTAACGCGAAAGTTGAAGGCACAAAACCACGGGTTTTGGAAATAGGCGTCTAGGACCTGGGGTGTCCACCAATGGAAGATTGACTGGCCAGCCGTTGGACTGCGGGGACGGCCCAACGCTGCGGAGTTTTAATAATATGCTCTTCGTTGGAAAAATAAAACAAACCCGTTTTCGCATTTTACAAAGGTTTTCAATGTTTTTTGGGTAATGAATTATTTCCAAGGTTTAAGCGCCTGGCGGGTTTAGCACGCGGTTCCGGCGTGGGGATATATGGAGGGAGAAACGGAAAGGGGCTTAGCCTGAGGGGCTAAAGCCTAACGCATAGAAACGCATGTTTCTATGGTTTTTTGAATAAATTTTGCAAAAGAAGAAAGGTCTCGATAGGTGAAAAAGTGGGTTTTCGACCTTGGGGAATGGGATTAATGGAGGAATATGGTATATAAATGGGTTAGATAAGGTTCTTTATGGGGGAAAAGGGGGATTTTGAGGAAATGAGGAAAAAGGAGGAAGGGGAGAAGAAAAGGATGAGGATGCAGCAACACTTTGATTAGGATTTTCATGGTATATCAGAGCCAGAAAAGAGAGAGAGTATGTAGAACCAACAGTAATTTGGAATCTTGTCAACAGACTTCAAGTACCAACAATTTTTCGGATTCAAACTTGTTTCTTGAAGGCTGCAAAGAACATTTAGCCACCAACTGCTATAATTGAAAAATATGGGTGGCTAACAGTGGCTCCACTTGGGGATGGCGTCTTCTTGAAGATGTCAAGAATTCAGACTTGATTTCTCTGGGATGCTGATTGGTGTCTGATGTCTGATAATTTGCTCTTGTTTTTCTTCTGGACCAAGCAAGGTCAGTTATGAAATAAAACTGAATTATATCAATACAACTTCTACCTACCCCAATTCTACTGATCTAGCATTTTTTCTTCAGCAGAGTGCATTTGGATTGGCAAACTCTTAACAAAACATTTTATTCTTTTGAAAGCAGTAAATCTAATCTACTTCTACTCCTTATTTCTCCCCGAGCTCAGATTAAACAGTTGAGTTCGGATATTCCTCTACCTATTCTACTGTTTGCTGGGATTAAACAGTCCAACAAACTTTCATTCTCTAAATTCGACAGCAGAAATTTAAAAATAGCTAAGCCAAGATTGAGCTGTGTGACTTGCTATGATCTATGCACATAGATTATTATTTGCAGAAAATTTTAAATCAAAACAGAAGGCTTAAGATCTGAAAGTTTCTTATTATGGCCTTCTTTTTCCTTTCAGCTCTGTTTTTGCTTTTTCTTTGAGCTGTGTCTTCCTTTCCTTCTGGTTCAAGTTTTAAGCTGATTAGAACCCGGTCTTCACATTCTTTGACTCAGAATTTAAAACAGCTTTGAGTCTTTGCTTTGGAAACTTTGGTTCAGATTTTGAGTTTGTTTGAACTTTAATTTCTACCCTACCCTATCTACTGATAAGCCAAGATTAAACAGTTTGGCAAATCAAATTTGCTACCCTATCAGCAGAAAATTGAAAGATAATCAGTCAAGATTAAACAGTTTGACCGATTAGAAGTGTGTTTCAAGGAGTGGCATTTAGGCTTGCACACTTTCAGATTCATTTCTCTTTTTGGCATGGGGCCTTGCCTTTCTTGTTTTTCATTTCTGCCCTCTTTTCTTTCTTTCTTTGTTTTTTTGTATTTTTCGATTTTTCATAGCTTTAAATGCAAAGATGGATGAAGTATTTACAATGAAAAAGGTGAAAAGGCTTCAGAACATGAAATAATTTTTAAGAAAGATAATGCTTGAGCATCCTGCCATTGACAGGACCCCCAAACAATTCTGCTCCACTCAATTCTTGTAAGAAAAATGCATTGTTCCCAGCAACTGAATGAATGGAGTAAGGGCCAAGCCATAGATTTTCAAATTTACCATGCTTTCCCTTGTCTTCTCTTTTGGAATCCCACCTTAAAACTTTGTCCCCAACTTTGAAATTACTGGCCTTTGTTCTTCTGTCAAATATCTTCTTAATATTGTCTTGCTTCTGTAATGCTTTGTTGTACACTTCCTCTCTGGTCTGCTGAAGATGGATGGTATGATTTATTCTTCTGATTATGTCATTTTCTTTAGTCTGGAGCTCTTGAATTATTTTCATAACTGGTACACCAAGACTGCTAGGAAAAATTGCCTCTGTACCATACACAAGCTGGAAAGGTGACATACCAATGGATCTCTTCAGAGTCAGTCTGTCAGCCCACAGTGCATGGACTAGCTTTGTGTGCCAAGACTTCTTATTGTCTTCCAACAGTTTCTTTATTATGTTCACTAAGCTTTTGTTGGAAGACTCTGCAAGACCATTACCTTGAGGGTAATAAGTTGTGGAGTGCCCCAATGTTATTTGATACTTATGACAAAATTCAACCATTTTCTTTGACCCAAATGCTGCTGCGTTATCTGTGATGATCTTGGTAGGACAGCCAAATCTGGATAGGATGTTGGTTTCTATGAATTTAATGATGACTGAATCATTGGCCTGTCTACAAGGAATGGCTTCTATCCACTTAGTGAAATAGTCTGTGGCAATAAGGATCCATCGGTGCTGAGCAGAAGATGATGGGTGGATTTCTCCTATGAAGTCGAGTCCCCACTGTTGAAAAGGGGCTTCAACGGTAATTGGATGCAGAGGAAGGGGTAGCAATTTTCTCTTGCCTTCAAACAATTGGCATTTATGACAAAGAAGTTATCAGTTTGTGCACATCAGGAAAAAGAGTGGGCCAATAGAAACCAGCCCTCAAAATTTTGTTGGCTGTTGACTTCCAGTATAAATGGCCTCCGCACTCTCCTTCATGGAATTCCTGCTTAATTTTTTCTGCATCAAACTCAGGCAAACATTTAAGCAATATACCACTAGCATTCTTCCAATAAAGACATTTATCAATAATGCAATAGTTTATAGCTTTTAACTTTAGGAATCTTGCCTTTGTTTTAGATAAACCAAGAGGTGTGTTTAAATTAAGCAAAACATAAACAATATCAGTATACCAAGGAGAATTCGCAAAATAATCTTCAACAATAGGAGTTGAGAATTCTTCCTGGTCATCCAAAGTATTTATCATATTAATATCAAGAACTTCACAATTTGATTCAGCCATTAGCTTGGCTAGACCCTGACCTTTGATAAGCTTTGTGGGTTTAATCTCTAAATCATATTCGAGAATAACAGCAATCCACTTACCTCTCTTACCATCTGGATCCTGGGTTAAAATGTCTTTTACCACTGAATTTGGGACAAAGGCAATGATATGTGAGTGAAGGATGTATACCCTGAAGTCTTTCAAAGCTTTCACTAGGGCAAACGCCTGTTTTTCCATAATATTATACTTCAAAGGGGCATCCCTCAATGCCTTGCTGAAGAACGCAATGGGCTGCTCTTGTCCTTGTGGGTTTTTCTGTAAAAGGACAGCAGCTATAGTATGTTCGGATGCAAATGAGAAGATATAAAAGTCTTTCGAGAAATCTGGACTTATGAGAACTGGTGTTTTGGTTAATGCTTGTTTAACCAGTTCAAAGGATGTCTTTGCTTCTGCGGTCCATTTCACCCCTTGCTCCCTTTTCAACATGTTTGTGATATTCCTAAGGAGCTCAGCCAAGTTTGGGATGAACCTTCTTAAAAAGTTAATCTTTCCTATGAAAGATTGCAACTCTTTGATATTTCGAGGATGAGAGATTTTCAATATGGCTTCAATCCTCATGGGATCTATCTTTATACCCTGCTCTGAAATGATATGTCCAAGAAGCTTACCTTCTTGGAGTCCGAATAAGGTTTTCTTGGGGTTCAAAGATATCCCAAAATTTCTGCACTTCTCGAAAACTTTCCTCAAGTGTTCTAAATGTTCTTCATCTGTTTTTGAAAACACAGTTACATCATCAAGATATATAATGATGAAGAAGCCTAATTCCTCCGAGAATGCTATGTCCATGGCTCTTTGAAAGGTTGCTCCCGCATTCATTAAACCAAAAGGCATTTTAACATACATGAAAGTGCCCCACGGCGTAGTAAAGGCTGTCTTTAATTGATCATCAGGGTGAACTAGGATTTGGTTATACCCTGAATAGCCATCTAGCAAAGAAATTCTTTTAGATCCTACCACCCTTTGTAAAATATGATCCATCTTGGGTAAAGGGTAGTTATCCTTTAATGAAGCTTTGTTTAAGTTTCTGAAGTCTATACAAAGCCTGATTTCTCCAGTCTTTTTCCTAACTGACACCAGATTAGATACCCACTCAGAATATCTAATAGGGACAATTATACCAGCATCATGCATTTTCATAATTTCCTTCTTAACCAATGGCAACTGGACAGGGTTTATTCTGCGCAGTTTTTGTTTGAATGGTTTTTGGTTTTCTTTAAGAGGGATTTTGTGCTGTATTATTTCAGTGTCATAGGACTTGAGATCTTCGTAACTCCATGCAAAAACATCAGAAAATTCTTTAAACAGCTCCAAATATCTAAGTTTAATGTGAGCTGGTAAAGTTTTAGACAGTTTAATCAATCTTGGTTTCTCCTCATTGCCTATATTACATTCTTCCACTTCAGTTTCCACAGGTTCCATTTTTGGTTTGTTGGCCACATCATCAAAATCAAACAGTTCTTCTAGGGGGGCCAAACCCTTGGGCAGACTATCAGTACTAGAATGCAGAGTTTCCATTTCTTCTGTTTCAGGTTTTGGACTTGATTCTGTTTGGTGCGTGGGCATGATAGTTTGAAGGTTTATATCTACCAGCTGTGGAGATGGTTCTTCTTCACCAAGAAAATTTTCTTCACTGCAGTCTGAATCATAATCTGAATCTGAACTATAGGGTTCAAACTCATTTCTGAATTGCATGAAGTCTTCTATTTGTTTATCTCCATCAAATACCTGCCAATACTTCTTGTTATCTGGGATAGCTGGTCTAAATTTTATCTGAGAGGTGTCATCATACAGCATTGGGCAGGTTCTAGCAGCAAAGGCTAAATTGTGGGCTGCAATGTTTTTCTTCCTTGGGACGAAAGATAAGGTGTACTCCTCAAAAGTTTTCAAAAGATCAATGACATCATTCCTGTAGGCCCTAAGTCTGGGGTGATTTGCATTATACTCCCCACTGACTTGCCTAATGATTAATTCAGAATCCCCATATACATCGACTCTCCTGGCACCTAGTTTTTTTAAAAGATACAAGCCCAAGAGGAGGGATTCATATTCTGCTATGTTATTGGAACACCGAAAGTTTAGTTTGCATGAAATGCATTCTGTATGATCGTTTTCAGAGTTAGTGATCCAGACACCTGCACCTGCATTTGTTTTGGTGCACGACCCATCAAAATACATAGTCCAGAGAGGCAGATTTTCAGTTTGAGGAATGGACTTTGTATTGTTTGATTCCCCAAATTTTTCATCAGGTTGAGGACTGTCATTCTGACTGTCAAGTTTTGAGCTCACAGGATTGATAACTAGGATTTCCAGATCTGTGTTAAATTTGCTAGGACTTTCAGACACAGTATATTGTTCTGGAAAATCGGCATCATTTTCCTCCTTTTTAACCCCAGCCATGGACTCTTTCGAAATAATTTGTTCAGTGAGTGTTTCGTTATTGAACATGATAAAAGAATCGAGGCTCGTGTTTATAGCATAGAGTGGAGAGTTTTGAGGCCGGTCTTGGCTTGTGACTGTGTATTGCATGTGAGATTCCCTATAAAGTCTCCTGGTTTGATTGAAGACAGGGATGGTTGCATAGGCCATGTCCATTTGCATAGTCCCTTGTAACTTAGCCCCCCAAGATCTTGATAAAAGCATTCCATACTTCGGGGGAACATCAGCCACAACAACGTCCATGACTAAACATTTGGCTGGAATTTGGGCTAGATTAACACAGAGATCTTTAATCAAACCTAGACATTTAACTCTGCTGGAGTCAAAAGAATATAAATCTTTATAAGGTCTGGTAATTTCAAGACCCAAGCTTTCCATTACAGCTTTTGGCATTAAATTATGGGAAGCGCCTGAGTCATGCATAGCATTGTGAAGAATTTTGTCATGAATGTTTAAGCTTACATAAAAGGGAGGGATAGGACCCTCCTGGAACTTTCCTTCAATCTTGGGACCAAAAATAAGCTCTGGTTGGTCATCATTAAGGTTGAGGGTGTCTTCATTATTTTCTAAGTTCAAAGCCTTCAAAATTTTGGACCTATATACAGGCTGGGCAGACAACTCAGTTAAAGGGACAGAGATTTTGATCTTCGAGATTTCCTGTTCAAGGCTGAAAAGGTTTAGATTCTTCAGAGCATTAACTTCAGCCTTGTTTACTGCCCCTTTATCAGCAATAACAGCTTGCTGATTTGGTTTATCTACAATTGAAGCAGTTATTTTTGTAGGAGCACTAACTGAGGTGCTAGTACTACTAATGTTTGCACTCTGTTTTTCGATGTTTTGAGTGTCTTTCTCTTTATCTTTACCAGAATCAACAGCCACCGTTTTGTCCTTTTGTTTGATTGTCTTAGCCTTGGGTGTAGCGCTGCTTTGAGAAGGTTTGTCAGAGGTTTTATTGTTGGGTGTTTGTTGATTAGACCTACTTCTGAGTTCATATTCCCTTAAAGGTTCTATGACAGCGTTCTCCATGTTTTGGTAGTTGTTTTCAGCATCATCTCTTCTGTCATCATAAGGTGTATAAAGACCTTGTTTATTATCATAATGAACCTCAAAGTCATCATCACCTACCCCAAATAAGTTTATATCATCTTCCTCTGTTATTTCATTTGTTTCCTCAACCTCACTTAAAAAGTTCTGATGAAAGGGAGGGGCGATCTGCTGATCATCTTCCCTGGGTCTGTTTAGAGGCTGATTTCTTCTAAGATTCCGATTCTGGTTTTGGTTTCTGTTTTGAGGAGCGTTTTGATTCAAACTCGCTTGCGCCCTCTCTAGAATGCTCATTTTCTTCATCATCTCTTCCATCATTCTTTCCATCTTTGAGCTTGAAGTGGAAGGGGTGGATTCCTCTCTAAAAGACACTTTCTTTTCAGCTTTCATCCTTGCTCTTTTCTCCATAAGGTTCACCTCTACGGAAAGGGCACCTCTTTGCATATCTTCAAGGGTTGCAAAGACTCTTTCTCTGAGCGAATATGTCATGTCTGGATCAAACCCTTCAGGAAATTTGTTTAAGGCTGATCCCTGAGGAGGTTTCAGTTCAGGGGAAAGTGCATTATACACACTGTTAAATCTAGTACAATAAGCTTGCACACTTTCCCCAGGATTCCTATGGAGATTGTTATAGTCAGCAAGGACCTGGAGAGGGTTTTTCCTTACTTCCCATTTGTTTAAAAAAATTTGATGGAAGGCTTGAAGGTCGTTGATACTATGGGGGGTTAATCCTTTAAACAATTTTCTCACATCTCCCCCCAAACTTTGAGCAAACAATCTAATTTTGACAGATTCATTATCAATTTCATTTCTGTCGAAGTAGTCATTCATCTTGTCCACATGTTGAGATGTTGTTGTGGTATTATTAGCATCATATAATGGAATTTTGGACTGATAGTTCTGTGGAAGATTGACTAATGGTACAGGAAGGACTAAGGGAGCATACCATGCTGCCATGATATGTGGTGGGGGTGGGTTTACAAGTGGAGGTGTGGGTTGAAGTGGAGTGGTTTGGACAGTGGATGAAGGATGAACAGAAGTGGATGGAACAGCAGTAGATCTCTGAGTTGATCTTGGGTGAGAGACACCTAAATTATGTAAGAAATGTAAATCAGGTGGTGTTGATTCTCTATTCCCTAGAGTCCCACTGGTTTCGGGAGTTAGAAGGGTAGGCTCAGAATCTAATCGATCTAAATCACCAAATGACCTAGTTCTGAACGGATTTAATAGGTCAATTTGTGATTCCTGAAGAGCTGCAAGGTTTTCAGGGACTGAATTGGCTCTTATGAGTGGTCTGAAGATAGTAGAGGATTGTACCCAAGGAGACTTCCTAAGAATTCTTTCTGGGTTGTCCACTATTTCAGGAGGATCTGGGTAAGGATGGGCTCTAGTATGAATCTTTTTAGGAGCCACAATGTTTATGGGGTTAGACCCAATCTAAACAACAAAAGTTCAACCAGATATGACAATCTTTAGACGGTTAACTAATCTGTTTTCTCAATTCGAATCCTACAGTCCTTTATCTGAGTTTGAATGATTTTATAACGACAAGGGTTCTTTCCAGTGGAGTCTTAAGGTCTGTTCAGGATGGTGGAGTCGCCAGGTGGAAGGTTCATAGTGTTTTCAAAGGAATGCACTGTCCACCACAGTGTTTGTGAATCATTCTTCTTCAAGGATATCTCAAAACACAACAAACTCTAACCAGAGATTGACTGGGAGGGCATTCACTAGATGTGTCACCCCTTAAAAGAGGATGAGATCCAGAGGCTGCCTGGCCCTTTCCAGACTCTGTCTAAGAGTATAGAGTAAAACACATCAAAGTCATATACAGATATCAAAACTAGTGTTTTACTACCAATCTACAATGTTTTTGGTATTTTCGAAATTGTTTATATTTGTGGTCTCTTGAAAGAATGTCCTAGCTTTGCCTCAAAACTTAGCTACGGTTAAGAAACAAAGACAGTCTACCCTTGTGGCTAAGCTAGCTGATTTTCCAAGGTTAGATAAAGACTTAAAAGAACCCTAGGATTGACCTAGTTTGTCACTGATTCACACAAGTTTTATCATGATTACCATTCTTTGGTAGTGCTTGAAAAAGGCTGCTTTTTACTCTCAAAATGTTTAAATGAGGATTCTGAGGTAAAAGTCCCCAGCGGAGTCGCCAGAAATGTTAGGTCTCTGTAACAAGCAAGATTGGCAAAGTCCGATCACAGAGTTAACATCATTTCAACCAACTTTGGGATTCTAGGATCTAGCCCTCCTGAATCCGGAGAGGGATCTCTCCAATATGTACAAAGATGGATATTGTCTTTGAAGTTTGGGGTGATGATATTAGGCTAGTTATGAAGGACAAGGGTTTTGTTTGGTTTTCTTAGATGGTTGAGCATAGTTGCTGTCTGAGACGGAAAGATATATATGCAAATAGGTTCAAAGGTGAGAAGTTGCAAGTAAACTAAAAAGCTTTGATTCTTAAGAAAGATGATGGCAAGTTTCCAATCCATTGGGCTATGGAGTCATAAGGGAATTTAATTGAAACAACCAGGTTCAAGATTAATCTATGGGGCAAGTCATCTAGGCCTGAGGATCTCTTTGAAGTTTGATTTATGGAATGGGGTGATACAATAAGAAAGGGAATCAACAGATGCAGAACAAAGAGCAGCCCAGGATCTGGTAAGTACTTTGAAACTAGCCAGCCTTTGACCAGGCACTTAAGAAGAACATAGAAGCAACCTAGGATCTGGTAAGTACTTTGAAACTAGCCAGCCTTTGATACACTTCTAATAGAAAACAGATTAAAAACAAAGGGAAACTTGAAAGCAACCTTTGGAGCAGAAACTAGTGGGCAGGGCTCACCTTTCTCCTCATCTTAGTTCTCCTTTACTTAGTTACTTCCAAGACAATCACCAAGATAACACAGAATGGCCCAAGATCTGATAAGTACTTTGAAACTAGTAAGCTTTTGACACATCCTAAGGGAAACAGACAAATAGTTGAGCAAACAAGAAAGGGACTCAGGGCTAACCTTTGATTTCCTCAATTCATTCCTTACACAACATATATGAAAGTAACATTCAAAAACAACATTCAGCAGTGACGAAAAGATGAGGGAACGCCAGCATCTCTGTGCTTAGACTGAATTAAATCATTTCTAAATAACACAATAAGAAGAAAACATTGGGATAAAGATTTTTCAGCCAGAGAAGGTCACTGGTGTACAGCAAACTCTAATAATGTTTAAACTGTTCTTTATAGTAGAAACTGAAACAAATTGAAAACAAAAATAAAATAACAAGTTACAGTGAGAATAACATCACCATCAGCATAGACCAGGATCCCATAAATCAACTTGTATTGATTGCTTCAAACCGGTTACAATCTTCAAATCCAGTGTTTTAATACATCTCTTCTTCATAACCTAACCTATTGGTCACCAGCAGAGCTCCAAGAGCCCATGAAACCACTATTTACAGTCAAGAGTTTCCCACCCAGAAATAGCTACAGCGCTTCAGCAATTACATTAACAACCAACTAATCCAACCCCTCACTCATCTTCTACTGAGGTATTTATAGAAGGATGAGGAGGTGAGATCTAATTAAAAGATCTCAAACACAATCAATGCAGAATTAATGTATTCCTGACCCTGAGAAGTTTGATGAAGAAATTCTACAGGTGTTATATTGCATTAATGTGTTTCTACTAAAAAGTAAGCTCGAAGAGAGCTTATATTGACCTTTGAGGCTCTGTGTACTGTTAGGGTTACTCTGCAAACATTCTGTCGTTGAAATCCGGTGCAGTAATAACTTCTTTGGTTGCTCGAGGCATAATATCTGATCCTGTTCAATAAATTCATCCTCTGTTTGAGCTTTCTGAGGCAATAGGTGGCACCGTGGTGGTTGAGGAATCAATTCGCCTCGAAATATGGCGGTAGAGGCGGTCTGTATGCCGAACACTTTTAGGTTTTGCTTTAATCCATGTTCTGAGCTGGGGATTAGGCTTTCGATAACTGTCTTAGCCGTAATCCCCGCCAATCTTCTCACAAAACCACTGATCTGGTTCATTTTATCTTTAACCCGATACTCTTTCTCTGCTCTGATATTGGCGGCCTTCTTCAAGCTTTGCAGGGACGTGCGGTAACCAAAGCTCATGAAACTTTGTAAATATCTATGTTCTTCTCCGTATGATCAATTCCATGGACAAACCGGGAGGATTGGAGTCGTCACTCTCATCCTTCAGATTTCGTAGAATACGAAGAAAAACCCTTTGAAAACCTGCAAAAAACAAGAAAAATGAGGAAATCCTGCGTTATATGGGCAAACTGCATCGGAGGGCGTGCGGGTGGATGAAGAATTCGAAACCGTCGATCACATCGCGATCAACGGTCGGGAGCAATTTTGAAGAGTCAACGGGACAAAGGTGGACCTTTCAATGGAATCAGGAGAATAAAGGAGAGCCGTCGATCTACGGAGATCGACGGTGGGGATCGGCTATCGAATGCGCAAGAAAAGAATTATCGGGCGGGCGAGTTTGTTAACAGGTGAGAGGGAAAGACAAATAGGGACCGTCGGATAGGAGGATCTAGATCCGACGGCAGGGATGAATCCCGCTGCGGGGCCACGGGACAAAGCTTAACGCGCGGGGAAAAAACTTGACACGGCGGTTTTGGAGTGAGGTGGAAGACACGTGTCGGCCAGCGGGTGGAATCGCTGGCCGACGGGGGGAAACCGTTTTAACGCGAAAAGCGGTGCGGGCACAAAACCACGGGTTTTTGGAAACAGGCGTCGGGGACCGGGGGGGGTCCACCAGGGGAAGATTGACTCCGCGCCGTTGATCTGTGGGACAGATTCAACGGCGGAGTTTTAATAATATGTTCTTCGTTGGAAAAATAAAACAAACCCGTTTTCGCATTTTACAAAGGTTTTCAATGTTTTTTGGGTAATGAATTATTTCCGAGGTTTAAGCGCCTGGCGGGTTTAGCACGTGGTTCCGGCGTGGGGATATATGGAGGGAGAAACGGAAAGGGGCTTAGCCTGAGGGGCTAAAGCCTAACGCATAGAAACGCATGTTTCTATGGTTTTTTGAATAAATTTGCAAAAGAAGAAAGGTCCCGATAGGTGAAAAAGTGGGTTTTCGACCTTGGGGAATGGGATTAATGGAGGAACATGGTATATAAATGGGTTAGATAAGGTTCTTTATGGGGGAAAAGGGGGAGTTTGAGGAAACGAGGAAAAAGGAGGAAGGGGAGAAGAAAAGGATGAGGATGCAGCAACACTTTGATTAGGATTTTCATGGTATATCAGAGCCAGAAAAGAGAGAGAGTATGTAGAAACAACAGTAATTTGGACTCTTGTCAACAGACTTCAAGTACCAACAATTTTTCGGATTCAAACTTGTTTCTTGAAGGCTGCAAAGAACATTTAGCCACCAACTGCTATAATTGAAAAATATGGGTGGC